>CM077101.1:23820909-23839081 GCA_039619505.1 Cimex hemipterus
TCTCTCTCTCTCTCTCTCTCTCTCTCTCTCTCTCTCTCTCTCTCTCTTTCTCTTTCTCTTTCTTGCGTTACACAACACCTAATTTTATCCTTTCGGTCTTTCGGCGGCCGGATGCCGGATGGGAGGAACGGAAGCCAACTCCTTCCTCCATCCCTCGGGACACCTTTTTTGGCGCCAACAACCAGAGGCGATGACAGAGATCAATTGGTTTTTGATTTTGTGGTCGTACAAATGGTTTAAAAAATGCATCCAAAGCAGTTACATTTGTAGGTTGTCATAACTTGTTCATAAATCCACGGCCGGATTGTCATAAGACCCTCATGATGCTCATTAGGCCTATTTGACAAACTTGCCTGGGAAGGGCAGACGGGGGCGACCTCTCGGTTATAAATAATACGTGTAAGGCAAGATTGTTGTGCGTTGTCTGGGTTGCATCCCGATGATCAAAGCCGGTTATTTCTCTTTTAAAAAACTCGGTGAACCATATCTGTCGAGTACAAAGCTCAGAGCCGATAGCCCTGTAATCGTGAACTTCCAAGTGGAAAACGCGCGTTTTCACCGAACTCGAGAAACGCTTCAGCCGCTTAGCCTTAGAAAACCGAACAACATCGAATAATAATAGAGTGAGTATTTACAGATATGATCTGTGGCACATTTGTCGAGACTACAGATAAAGTAGAACATAGTTTGCTTATTTTCTGAAAAAATGAATGCAATATTATCCCTCCTTGTTGACTCATAGATTTACCATTACATTAACTGTAATGATTATTGATTGATGAATTGTCTCTAGAACTCTCTCGCTAGTTGATTTTTTGTAAATTGATTGGTGTATAATCATGACATTCGCTGTTTAAAAAAAATTATCTCTAAAACAGTATACTTGGAGAGAAAAAAAATCGTTAATTTCTTCTTGGTTTAAATCGGTGATTGCGGTTTATAAGATGCGGTCTGCGGTCAAAGGCCGTGCTGTTAGCCGTGGCTTGGCACGGTAACTTAAGTCTCATTAGTATTCCTCATTCTACCATACGACACCCTTTCCCCCGATCTATCCCTTCCTGGCCGCCCTCTAGCCATCGGGAACCCCTTCAATCTGATTAATTTCTAAAGGAAATTAAAAGCAGCTACATCCTTTCTTTACAACGTTTACTTTGGAGACTGGTGGCTTTTCCTCGGGGGCTTTAAAATTAAACTCGACAAAGAAAAACTTTACTCTCAACCCTTGTCAGCCGTTCCTTTCTTCTTTTCCGATTTTTTGTTGTTGTTTTGTTTTTGTTTCTATCAGTCACTATTTTCTAACCATGATCTCCTTTCAGTGTAATAAAACTTGGACTGGACTTTTGGGATGGAAAGGGGAAAAGTTTGATCCATTGTTCACTTTTTACGTATATCTTCATCAAATCTTTTCCCCCTCAGTAAAAGAAATTGACGTTTCATATTTTGATTGTTTTAATCGAACCTAGTTTTCGTTCTCGATTTACACCTGAAAGCACCGGATACAAAGTTCTCCGTCAAACACACAAATAAAAAATAATAAAATATACAAGCAAGCATAGAAATGCCTAGTATAAACAGTCTTTTAAACATTTATATGAAGGATATTTCGCTAATTAAGTTTGATGTCAACCTCATTGGTCATTAGGGGTAATGTTGGTCAATTAGATCTAATCATCACTGTTCAAAGCCCCCGTTAAAATGAAATGTTCAAATTACATTTCCAGATGAAATTCAATAACATCTCTTTCGTCCCATTTTATTAAATTAAAACATTTAAAATAAATTAATGCAGTCTGGGACTGTATTAGTAGACTCGACAAGGGAGGAGAATACAATAAACTGACCCAAGCCTGGATTCCGGGGCAAACCGGGATGAGGAGCAATGAACAGGCTGACATAATAGCCAAAGAGAATTCAACATGTTCTCTCAGCTATTCTCTGGCACCTCCCAGCCCTCGGAATAGGGATTCATCAATAAATGGGTTCTGTGAGAAAGTCTGAACCACCAAAGCGAACCGACCAAAGGAAGGAGTTCATTAAAGGACTTTCATAGAATTTACAAGTGGGTTTCTAACTCAGGGGAATTGGAAGATCCGTGTTAAGCCAACTCTCCAGGAAGGAAAAGCATATCGGCTTCACGTAGTATGCTACTGTATAGTCGAGTAGCTGTGATTAAAAATCGATTTAGTATAAAAATATTGTCATTTAAAGCATGACATATAGTTCAAAAATATGGGTGTTCTTAATATATATCGATATTCATCAATATTTTTACCACTGATTACGATTGAAAAACATGGATTTTTGAATATTTATGTTGATCGAAATGCATAAAAGTTTTTAAAGCGATTATGATTCCAAAAGGATGATTAAAAACAATTTTGGTCAGAAAACATGGATGTTTCAACTATCGGTTATGATTGAAAAACATCGATGTCTTAACCTACATATCAAAATATATTAATGTTTCTATCATCGATTTCATAATATTTATGTTGATTCGATACGTTGATAATTCTACCACTAATTACGATTGAATAGTGATTGTTAATACTAATTTTGTTCAAAAACTTCGATTATGATTAACAAAACATCAATTCTTAATATCGATTTTGATCGAAATATAGCTATGATTTAACCATCGTTTTTGATTGAAAAAGTATTGATTCTTAATATCATTTTTTTCATAACCCATGAAGGTTCTAACCACTGATCATGATTGAAAAAACAGATTATTCTTAAATATTTACAGTTGATTAACATGCATTAAAGATTTTACCATTGATTATGATTGAAAACCGATCGATTATTAATTCCAATAACTCAGAACACATTTATTTTTCAACCGTCGTTATGCCTGAAAAACATCGATTCTTTAATATTTAATATAATACTTATTAATATAAATACTTCACTGTTTCTACCACCCATTATCATTGACAAAACCTCGATTTCTTGATTTCTTCATTGAAATGCAGTAATGTTTTTCTCATTGATTATGACACAAAAAATATCTGTATTAATACAATTTTGCTCAGAACGCATCAATTTTTTGGACAATAGTTTATGATTGAAAATGTATCGATTAGTAATATAAATTTTGTTTTAAACAAATAGTTGTTTCAACCATCGTTTATGGTTGAAAATCATCGATCCTAAATACTGGTTTTTATCGGAATACATTGATGTTTATTTCTTCCATCGATTATGGTTGAAAAACAACGATCCTTAATATTGGTTTTGATCGGAAGACATTAATGTTTGCTTTTATCATTGATTATTATTGAAAATATATGGATGTTCTTAAACCGATTTTGATCGCGCTACTTAATTATTTAAGCCATCTATTGAAAAATATTTTTATATTGACTGATTAAGATTGAACTTAACCAAGTAGGAAATATGATATATGTAACCAAACAAATACTAAATATTCATAAATCGAAAGATGATATTCTGGTAGGATGTAGGTTTCAGAAAAACATTTGCTTTATCATGCCAACGTTTCCGATCTTTATTGAGATTATATTCAGAGATCAAGACGTTTGTCTTCTGTGTAATTGTGCCATTTTTGCGTCTCGTGTTGAGAATGCCAAACACTCTTGCTCTGAAGATGATCTCAATAAAGATCGAAACGTTGGGACGATAAATAAAATGTTTTTCTAAAACCTACTTCACACTAGGCCGCATCTCACGAACTCCGAATAATCATTGACTAACGGTCTCTAATCACCACATAAATACTAATGATGGAGCGTGCAGTTAAATTACTAACTAATTACTACGATAGTATTATAATAGATTGTAAGTTCAACAATTTGCGAATTGGAAGTTTGAAAGTTGGGATATTACAGTTCTCTAACGAGAGGAAACCCCTGTAATTTCTAATAAGACAAGTAAAGAACAGCGTAAAATTTGACACTTCTTTAATCGCTTCATATCATATCTGAAACTTCAGCATTTTATTTAAGCACATCTTTCATTTTTGTACGATATATTAATTTTTTTCAATTCAATGCTAATTAACCCAATCCCTCGTCTTGTTCGCTGAGTTTGAACGATCAAAACAGGCGATTTCTCGATTTATTTATTTATTAATTTACTCAATGCAAATTAATAATCAAACTTTTAAAAAAATTGCGACGGATAACAATTAAAAATATATTCTGTGTTTATTAATTTTGCCACCACCCGCCATAGATTGAATTTATTCGACCTATCATTTCTATACTACTCTAAATTGCGTTTTTCGCATTTATTACCCTTATAATCGTAGAATGACGTTTGAGCAACAAAAGCTTAATTTTTGACCATTATGATTTGTTTTTAATTTTTTGTTAAACCGTTTTCTAAACCAATTTTTTCGAGGTTCGTTGTACTTTTGTGGTGGCACTCCATCATCAAAGGTTGAATATCAATAAAGCTTTAAACCAATTACCCTTAATTATATGGTTTTATGGACAGTAAATCCGTTTACAAAACGGACAACTTTAGACTGGTACAAAAATGAGAGGTCAAGAAATATTGACAATTTAATTTTGCTGTTTTTTTATTTGGTTTATAATATTTAAGTATCCTTCATAAATAAGAATGATACTATGAGTAAAAGTGTAAGCCAATTGTGTTAAAATAAAAATAATGTAAAGACAAAAAGAAAAAGATAATTCCTGTAAAGAGGAAAAAAGGGGAAAAGTAGTGTTTATTTTCAAGAGTAGACAGTTCAAGAAAAGAAGTCTTTTGAAAAATTGAACTCTTTACTTACTTTGTGTTTGCAAATGTCGGTTTTCCGGAAATGAACGTTAATTAGGAAAATTTTCACAGGAAAGGATCTTTATCCATAAAAAATATTGTCCGACTGGGATTTAATCGAGCGTTTTAAGCAGGTAAGATTGTTTGTCCTTTTAATCATCTCCAAAGTGGCACGAAATTGAGAAAGTGTACACATCGTCCAACTTCAAACTCAACTCACTCCTCTCTCACTTGTCGCCAATTATAAATTGGTTCACCGCCCTCTCTGACTCAGCCTCAAACACACAAACACAACGATCTTTATCGACCCTCCTGGGCCTCCCCCTGTCGGCCCACACACCCTCATCCTCATGCTCTCTCACTCCATCCCCTTTCCTAAACAACAGCTAAGATTTATCGTCCGTGGCGCCAGGAATGAGGAGAGCTGAGGGTCAAGTTTGAAAGGGGGTAGCCCGTCGTCCTTTTTTTTTATCTGGCGTTTTGCAGAGATTCCAAAACATGTTTTCAACACTTTCATCGCATCAATAATCTATTAATTAACAGAGAAGATTTTCAATCTTGAATTGGCCAATTGAGATCAAATCGCATAGAAAAATTTCACAATGTGACATCATTTTTCCTGTTTTTTCTCTTTGTTCGCATAATCCGAAGAGCATAAGATATTCCATTTCGCAAGGGGGGCTTTCTTATAGATAAGTCTACTGGGAAGGTGAATGACAAAGAAAACGGACTTAGCCCTTTCGCTCAAAGGGGTAACGACATTGAAAAAAAAAAGAATCTGGTGATTCGTCACGAAGACTTCTCTCGACCAACAACTTAGTTAATTGGACGAGTAGACCTCCTCCTGTTATCGTCCAAATCAACGTCCAATCGTCCAAAGCCCTGGGATCCCGCCAATTTCCTGATAAGGTGAGAATGTCAAACGGTTCAGATTGGGGGCGGCATCCTCACCTCCAGGCGTGCAGGTCGTACCGGAAAATCGAAGTAGCGGCTATTCCTCAACCCCCATCCTCGCTCACCACGAACTTCCTAATCGAGTCAACTCATGATTCGATTGAGACGTGGGATATCAAACAGCCATTTCATAACGAGATACCTTCCAAGTTGAACCGTTTGAGTCGTCCTTTTCTATACACGTCGAGTAGGGAAAACTTACATAAAACAAATAGTCTTTTTACACCTGGTGTAACCTTGGTAATAAAATTTTATGATTATTCGGAGATCGTGAGATGCGGTCTGGTGTGACGTAGGTTTTAGTAAAACATTTTCTTTATGGTGCCGAAGTTTCGATTTTTATTGAGGTCATTTTCAGGACTCCACTAGCTTGTTTTATGCGCAATTGTGCCATTCTTGTGTGTCTTGTTGTGAGTGCCAGTGGGATATCAATATCTCGCACAATGACACAATTACAAACTCTTTTACCCCCGAAAATGATCTCAATAAAGATCGAAACGTTGGGACGATAAATAAAATGTTTTTCTAAAACCTACTTCACACTAGGCCGCATCTCACGAACTCCGAATAATCATTGACTAACCGTCTCTAATCACCACACATAAAATTTTATAGTAAAACAAAATGTTTAAAATGTTGGCTCTTTTCGACCAGATTTATACAGGATGTACCGTGAAAAACGTCAACAGGAGGTTTTACTACATGTCAAATAGGACTAAAAAATCTTTATCGTGCCTGACTGTCATTTTTGTTCGAGATATTTCCTTTCTCGTTTCTTCAATTTTATTCCTTTGTATCCTCCTTATCTCATAAAATGGGAATCCTACTGTAAATATGATTATGGCAATGGAAGGATGCGAGCTACATGCAGACGAGCATTATCTTGCATTAAAGTAGGATTGTCGCTGAATTCATCCAGGATAGGCGACGCATGGTGTTCCAAAATTTCATCCTCATAGCGAGTGGCCGTCAATAAAATTTGTTTGAATTTTGTTTTAGATTTTTAATTAACATTTCACTATCTCGTATTTCCTCCTCTTGCCGTAATTAAATCTCAAAGACGCCTCGGCCTACTTTCCACAAATCTGGAAATGTTTCTTTGCAGGAGATTAGCCCATTCTTCACGAAGATTTTGGAGTGTATCAGGAAGTGATGGACGTGCTCTTCGTTCTTTTGAGGTTACCCCATAAATGTTCGATGGGGTTCAAGTCTGGGAAACGGGCAGGCCTGCGTAAGACCCTGATATTAAGGTGCTGATAGTACGTCTATACGATGCGACGACATGGGGACAAACATTATCGCGCATTAGATAGGATTGTCGCTGGTTTCGTCGAGGATAAGCAAGGCATTAGGTTCCACAATTCCATCCACATAGTGATCGGCCTTCAAAGACACTCCACGAACAACAAGCAACTTGGTGCGACTCTCCATTGAAATCCCCCCACACCACCACTGAGCTACATTGAAAAAGATTGGCTCTGGAAAAAATGACAGGCTTCTTACCTGTCATTTTGCTTTCTTCACACGATTTCACGCCCAGGTGGGTGTGAAACCTGGAGTTCCTTGATCAAATCGACACCCATCTATGAAAAGTACAGCAGACCAGTAGTTCAAATAACAGTGGCTGTTTGTCGAGCAAGTGCGAGCTCTGTGCTTTTTAGTCAATTCTAGCCCTCTTACAGGGCGAAAAGCCATCAGTCCAAACTGAATTAATCTTCTTCAAGCAGTGCTCTCAGATATTTGGACATAGCTTGAACAAGTATGGTACCGGTTTCGCAAACTTAAAATAAAAAATTCTGTGGTTCTGTTATCTTAGGGCGTCCGGAATCTTTCCATGGTAGGACCCAGATTCTCGAAATCGTCTAACGGCGTCTCGCAGTTTCGTATAGAATTCTGAGCCGTATGCATCATGGGGCGTCCATCATAATTGCCACACGCACAACATCCTCAGCACTAAGTGGCTTTTTTAAGTTTAAAAATTGAAATTAAAAAAATAATTTATTTCTTCAGAATTCAAATGAAACTGAATAAAATTTTTAAATTCCGCAGAAAGTAAACATTAAAAAGTACTTTATCCTTGTTTTGGATTAAACATTAGGTGTGGTTACTTCTAATTTTCAATTTGAACCGTAGCATACACAAAAATTTATTGGTAAAAACAATGAGAAATGAAAACTCAATTGGGTGGAAATTTTTGCCTTTCGGTGTATATTATCCAATATGAACAAAGCGGTGTCCGATGAAATATTGCAAAACGTCGTAATCCAAACATCTTAAATTCAGTGTTATTAATGCGAATTCCTTGCAATTAGAGATATTCTTGTGTGCTTTGAGTAGAGACATATGTTCAATTATTTGATCGACGTACCTTTACGACCAGAATACATTTTTTTCCGATTTCTAGAAAATATAATCCAATATAAACATGAATCCAATATTGTATTGTACACAAAGGAAGCTACCAAAGTGCTCTCGTCCTTACAAAGGAAAAGTTTCTTGACACCAGATTCCCGACAAGAAACTTGCATAAAAACTGGAATCTATCACTTTTATTTTATACAGCACTTTAACTAAATTTTATACAATACTTTTAAAAAAATTGTATTTTGGACTTGGATTTATCACAAACTTCTCATTGGTGGTAAAATTACGTTTACCTTGACAGCTGATATTGTATTGTAGTTTGTAAATTTCAACTAATTCTCTTAACGAGAAAGGAAAGCAATTAAATCCCGCCTCTAATGAAAGAGAATTAAAATTAAATTTGCCAGGAAATATTTAAAATGTTCAGATAAATCAAGAGCAATTAAAAGCACATTCAGACCAATATTAACTATTAATATATGAAACCCCTCCACATTGGTACCCTGTTTTCAAAGATGGTTCAATTAATTACATTCATGTTTTACAAAGATATGAATGGGTGTATGTCGAATGATTAGGGCAAACATTATAATTTTGGAAAATGCCAATTATTTCGAATTTCAAATGTTTCTTTTATCGTAAACAATGTTTTACTTTTATAATTTCTTGGCCTTAACTTATCTAAAACACCTGCTTAATGATTGTAAAAAGTAATTATAAAAATAGGTTGATAGCATTTTGAGAAAGTGTACTTTTATGCGTGAAAACTTGGTTTTCAGAAGGGGTGAACAACTGAAAGTCAATATGACGTTTCAATGAAATCTTTTGCTTTTTTGATAGTTTCAGGAATAATCGATTTCATGACTTTTATGCAAAAAATTACGTAAATCAAGCAATAAAGTCAAAAGGAAGCTGGTGGGATTTTCTGAATGTCCTGTCCTTTTTAAATGTTTGTACTGTCTGCAATAGCGACTTTTATTTTCAATTTACTTAGTCATATTTTGACATTAATTAAGCTGGATCTGAACTGACCCTTTTGTCCAGTTTTAATTATTTTGAGACTCCAGATTCCTTTCATACGAGTCTCAACTTCCCACGTCTGTTGTATGCCAGCTCTAACCTCAAAAGTAGGTGTTACAGTATTTTTCATATTTTAGGAAAGCATTTTAGCCTCCATAGTGTATTTATATAAGATGTTAACCCCAAATGTTGGTTTTACTTTAATTTTGAGATTTAGGAATTTTTTAAACTAGTCTCAACTTGCCATGTATGTTATATGCCAGCTCTACCCTCAAAAGTAGAGTTAAATTTTTTTCATATTTTATGAAACTTTTTGGGCTTCCGTAGTATATTTATATCAGATTATATCCTCAAATGTTAGTTTTACTCTAATTTAGGACTCAACTTCCCATTTCAGTTCAATAAACGTTTTAGCCGTTAGAAGTTATATTTTAAAACTAAACTTTTGACTCCTTCCATGTCTGTTTTATACCAGTTTTAAACTCAAAAATAGGTGTTATGCGTGGTTATATAGTCAAAAGTGTTCCCAGTACAGTATTGTTCTCAGGGGTATGGTATATATATCTATATTGCATAAAAATTTCCTTCCTGGGTAGGCCAGGTCCCATAAAACTGTTAGGGTTTTATGTTCTTTCTACTAGGATTTCTCCTTTTCCCCAAATGGGTATCTCGTATCACTATTCTTTATACTTGTCTCAATCCTGCATACATTCATCATATTCGTTGTGTTCTTTAATAGCATACAATTTTATTTCTTTTTTAACGAGGTTATAAGTTATGCCAAAATATATTTGGGCTTATTTATTGTTCCCAAGCTCATTTTTTTAAAGCTAGAATGTCTAGTTCCTCATTAAACTAATTTTCGTCGCGTGCCATAGCCCAATTTTCAATTTATTTTTCTGGACAACTTTGTTAATACCTATGCTTTATATGCTGGGGGAATTCCCTTTCTGTAACATTAGTAGTTGAGTTTCCAACCTTTAGTTTCAACTACTAAGTTCGAACTCTAGAAGATAAGGGACAACTTACTTAAAGAAAAAGGACTTTCGGGCTTGTCTCTTCATGTCTATAAATTTCCTCCTTTTCTTCCAACACCTACAAAGACAACACGACGGAACGAAATGTTGAAATGTGATTAACGCCTGTTATGAAATGTTCGTTTCATTTTTAATACACCCGTGTAGAGATGGGAAATTTCGCGAAAATGAGCGACGGAGAGGAAGTTCATCATATGGAATTTTTGATAAGGATAAACCGTTCATAAGGACTTCCCTTTCATACAGTTTGATGAATGTAGGTTGACGTCAGCGTACAATTCAACCATGCAAAGAGCGCATCAATTTAATATTTTTATTATCATTTTAATAACAGAAAGATCCGGAAGATTTTTCGTGTAAAATAAATTAATCTCATTTATTGTGGCATGTTGCGTTTTGGTATGTAAACCCTTTTTACGTTTGCTTATTTAATTAACATTATTGATTAAATATTTTTGCGAGGTTTGGTGAATAATTTAATTTAACGAGAATAAGCCTAACTTTCAAAAATTACTAAAAATATATATATACCTGATTTTGATAATGAAACACTGCAAACATACTTATATTTCGGGTGGGGGAGGCAATGGCTTAGGTGTAGATATGGCTCTCATCACTGTAAGGTAACGGTCCCGGGTTCGAATCCGGAAGTCCTACATTACACTTACAAATAGGCTTAAAAAATATATTTAAAAAAACACAGGTACCTCGATGGTTCATATAACTACTTAGTTGTAATACCTTCGTTGATCGTGATTACTTAGGATATACTTAGGAGCCAAAACCCACTTGTATCCGGCATGCAGACAAAACCTACCTGATTTTTTCTTTAAAATTCAATGACATAACTGAGTCCAATTTAGTGCTTTGTGATAATAACCTACTTGGTTTGACCAATTGCCGTTGGAAAGAAAATTTAGCTTGTGTATTTTTTCCAGAGGAACGGACCATGGAACGATACAACCGGATGTGTAAGCGACCCACATAATTGGATGTTTAATTGTCATAACGCCAAGATGACGGCTATTTTTATAGCCGGCAGCTTGACTCACAATCTATAAATACGAGAGAGTTTAGGTGGAACGGTTCGTAAAGATACAATTGCTCTAATAAACTCAACCACTAGAACTTTTTATTGCATAACCAACGGCTAAGCATTAAACGTATATATTCGGATTGCAAACCGACAGATAAACGAATTTGGTCAGATATAATAAAGTTTTTCTTTTTTAACGTATAAAATCCTAAAATGGCGAAAAAAACGCAATTTTCAATTACAATGTTTGCAAATAAACATTTATGGTAAACATAGTATCAACTGAAAAAATAGGTACGTCCAATGTAGCTGTACAATTTAAATACGATGAATTTAAGAAGATTTTCTTACCGAGTTGTTTTCGTACTTTTTTTTATCTGGAAGTCAAGTAGAACGTTGTGCCCGATGAATAAAATAATGGTACATGTATGCAATGAGACTAGGCATTATTCAGTTTAACAGTTTCAATTTATTTATAATTTTGGCAAGATGGGTAAAATTAGGATCTATTTTTAGTAAAAGAAAAACGCGAGACAGTCACGATGAAAAAATAGGTAAAATGATGATGCCGTTAGTTTGTACCAAGTTGACGAGATGTTTTTCACTTAGAACACTCGGAAAAGCCCATGGAAATGGTAAATAATTAAATCTTACGGTGTATTGTCCCTGTTCCTATGCATACCGTCTGGATAATCAAGACGTCAGGTCTTGATGCTATTGCAGAACGGGAAAATCTTCTTTGTAAGATGAACTACTGGAAAATTGAACTATAGGTAACAATACGAAGCAAAACGAACCTTCTTTAAGGAATTTGCCCTAAGAAGATCATCCAATTCAATTATACAGGACAGTAGAGATAGAATTTTAGTTTATCCTTAAATCAAAGGCGAAATTGCGTTTCTATTGTCACAGAGCAGGGAGTCCCATGACACAAGGCAACCCCGAAAGGAAGGCGAACGCTGTCGGACTGGAAGGGTCTCGGAGAGAATTGGGTGAACCAAGGTCTACTTGAAGGTAGATTCTATTAAAGTGAGAAAGAGGAAAAATCAGGCGAGAAAAATATCCGTGTAAACAATATTGATGTAGGTCTTATTCGGGCACTGTCTTAAAAGTTGGGAGATTATATTTATTTGATTTAATTTTTATGTTCGTTTTCATTTTAATTTATTTTATATTGTATTCATGTCTATTTCCATACCCGGGAATTTGCTTGCAGATGAGAAAGGATGACAAATTGATAGCTGAGCATCCGTCTAATAATAATTATTATTTCCGTTGTTTCAACCTAATTTGCAAAACATGAAAAGGTGGGCGAAATATTTCGAGACATCCATTGAAATACAATAAATATTTTGTTACCTAGAAGCGTGGCAACGTAGGTTAATTTGTAGTAGCAAGAAACAAACTTGATACTCGGTTTCTTACTTTCTTTCGCAAGGAAAATAACAAAAATAACTTGAAACGACCTAACCCATCTATAGAAACTTTACAACAGTTTAGAAACCGATAACCTACAGTCATATACTCTGAATTAGTTATTTAAGTGCTTTTTTAAATGTAGTTTTCTGGCTTTGTTCTGCTTTTATACCAAGGTTATTATATTTCAATCGTTTTGTTTTCAACCTAGAATAAAAAACGCAGGAACATTTGAATGGCTAGGAATATAATTTTTAACATACTTTTCTACTTCGCTCTTTTAAACATTATTCACCGTATTTCAATAAAAAACACGAATGTTTATGGAGATATTGTTTCTATGTTATCATGATTACTTCACGAGAATATTAATTTTTCGCACACGAAAATATCCACTAATTCAAGGTTGTTGGGGAAAATATAGTTCTTTATTTCAAATTTGCAGCCTTCCGATTTTTTAAAAAATATTATTACCGATATAAAGCAAAATAATAAGTATGATGGCATAAATAAATAATAAAATGATATTTTTAACCTACTTTTCTACTTTGCTTGGTGACAAATTACATATGCAGTGTGTTGCAGATTAAAATGCCAATACTGCCATGTTGGTTTCACTAATTAAACGTCAGTGCCACCATTAATGAGGTTTTTATTTTGACTCTTTTCATGGGAAACATTTTTGCTACAATAGTCTAAAATCAGTTTTTTTTTTGCGTAAAATAGTAATTTATCAACTTTAGCGACGTTAAAATACAAATTTGACCTTTTTTTAAAAAAATACTCAATTGTGAGTCGTGCAATAGTCTTTCTAGCATACTTTTCTGGGATTTCACCTGAGTTGCCTTATTTTATCAATATTCCAAGTATATACTGATTTTTACATTTTTTATAACTTTTCTTAGTGAAACACCCTTTGCAAAATTGAAAAACGTGATATCGAACCCAAGGAGAGCAGCAAAACAAGAAAATCGTACATCCCGTATTTCCGATAAAAACATTTATTTGTTGGTAACAAAAATTAGATACATTCTTCTCGTGGCATGACCAGCGAGAAGTCCTGATTTGTGCCCGTTAGATTTTTTCCATCGAAATGTTTTTGCGTTTCACCAAAGCTGCCTTATTTTATAAGCATTCCATTCATTCTTTTTTCCATTTTTTATAACTTTTCTCAGTGAAATCTTCTTTGCAATGTGGAAAAATATATATCATTTTTTAAAATACTCAATTGTGGCTCAGGCTACGATTTTTCAATCGAACTTTTCAGGGATTGTACCAAGGTTGTCTTATTTTATTAATATTCCAAGGACATAGTCATTTTTAAGAACTTTTCTTAATGAAATAGCCTTTGTAATGTTGAAAAACCTTATATCGAACCTATGGGGAGCAGCAAAACAAGAATACGAAGTTTATTATATGCTTTGTGTGATGTGATGATATTTGTACGTTATCGATTATGTGTTACGTATATATTTCGTGTTTATCTCTGTTGATATAAACCATTTCTACAAAGTTACCTTTATGTTTGATTTGTTCTGTGTGTAATATTTTGCACTAATTATTTATATTATTTGATATGTTATATTACACACAGAACAAAACGAATATAAACGTAACTTTTTGAAAATAGTTTACATCAACAGTGATAAACACAGCATCAATTACAGAACAGACGCAGCTGTGTCAATATCATTGCTCAAATTCAATATCAATAATATACATATGTATATATATATATATATATATATACATCATATCACACAAAACAGAACGTATAAAACATTCATCACATTACACATATCAAACGTTTTTACATAGTCTAATTTTTCAACTATTTGCTTTTCCTAATTATCCCTGTCTATATAATCAACGTATATAAACACAAAACAGCAATATTTCACTGGTACGCTTAACACGACACCCATGGCACAATTACGCAGAAAATAACACTGGGTGCTTAGAAATACTTTGTTTGAATATAAAAATTTTTTTTTTTGCATTGCATAAATTCACATTTTTTCCACATCCTACATGTATTTATTAAATTTAAACAATGTTTGTAAATCCCAGGCCCTGAAGATGGTCTGAATAAAGATCGAAACGTTGGCAGATAAAGAAAATGTTTTTCTGAAACCTACGCCACGCCAGACCGCATCTCACGATCTCCGAATAATCATCGTCTAACGGTCACTAATCACCATACATTTATTAGAAAGCAACAAAAATGAGATCCCTTCTTCTCATGAAGCGAACATAATTAAAGAAAAATTACGATGAAATTTTTATCTTCATTAAATTATCCACTGTTTTTTGCAAATTAACGGTGTATTGTTCGAAATGTTTTCCTTTGTATCGGGTACACAAACGGGAATGTAGAACAGCCGACGTGACTGCGTGGAGGGCTTCTTCCCTTCTTTCCCTCATTTCATTGCACGTTATTTCAATTTTTTCTATGTGATGTTTCCTTGTTTCGATGAGTGTGCTGTACACTGCATTTTTCGGGGTTCCACATATGCAAAAATCTAGTGGGCTAAAATCAGAGTTCCTCGCCGGCCATACAGAAGAATGTATTAATTTTTTGTTACCAACTAATAAATGTTTTTATTAGAAATATCTCATGTTCGATTTTCTCGTTTTGCCGCTCTATTTGGATTCGATATCACGTTTTTCAACTTTGAAGAAGGATATTTCATTAAGAAAATTTCTAAAAAATGTAAACATGAGTATGTCCTTGGAATATTGATAAAATAAGGCAACTCTGGTGAAATTCCGGAAAATGATGCCGGAAAAACCATTGCACGAGCCAAATGTGAGTATTTAAAAAAAAACCGGCAAACCATAGGTAGGCAATTCTGTTTTCGAAAACGCGAATTTTTCAAATGAAATATTGTTATGTTGAGGAAAGTGTAATGTATTTTGCAAAATAAAGAGTAGATTTGTATTTAAATGACGCTCAAGTTAAGAAATTACTATTTTACGCAAAAAACTGATCTTATACTAAAATCACAAAAATGCTAGTATCTCAGGAAAGAGTGAAGATAGAAACCTCGTTCTGGTGACATTGAACTACGTTTTATTTAGTACGATTGTAGTTCTATTTAGTAGTATTCAATGAATCCACTAAGCCAGTACTGACGTTTAACCATGTAACACCCTGTATAGGTCGAATTTAGATTATATATATTAGCAAGAAACAAACGTTAAAATTTGGTTTTTCCACCCCAAAATATACGCGAATACAATTTTTTTGTAAATAAAAAAAAAATTATTCAAAGCTTTTTCGTCTTTTACTATTGGATTGAGCTTGATCTCAACCGCTAATGTCCTATTTTCGAGTAACTGATTTTAATAAAAGGAAACGTTTTAGGGATTCTAAGCCAACAATTGTTAAACGCTGGAAGCGAGGAAAAAATGTTCTCGAGTTATTTGTGTAATTTTTAAATGCAGTTTTCTGCCTTTGTTTTTATACGAATGCCATCACCGCCATAAACCGATTTTTTGTTTTTAACGTACTATAACAATAGAATAAATACGGCATATTTTTGAACCTGTTTCTTTTTTGCATCGCTTGGTCACAAGTTACGTATTTCAATAGATAGCTGGGACTCGGATTAAAAAAAATTTTTAAGCAAGGAGCAAATTGATATTTGTTTTTCCGCGAGTACATGTTTTTGAAAATCTAAACAAATATTTATGTATTTCTACATTTATCGTTGTATTATTGTATACGCCCTAATTTTTTTTTACGGAAATTACAAAAACAGTGATAACTCAAACACTGGTAAATTTACTGTAATTTAGAAACGTATAACCTGCACGGAGTGGTGTAAGATGGTGCTTCCGTAAATAAATCACCTTCGTAAAAAATAAAATTTAATACGAGTTTTTGTTGACATCGCCTGAAAGAGGAGAAATTAAGCTTTTATAAAGGTTGTAAATAAGGTAGGATATGGAAGAAATCCAGATAGGCTATAAATTTTTAAGTGGAATGTTTATTATTTGTTTGCTATAAAAATTAGTATTTAAGGGCGTTAAAGGGTGATAAAAAGTATCCGAATTGTTTTTTCTTGTTTCAAAATAATCAAATTTTAGTCAAATTTACCGAAAGCATATTTTGGTTCTGTTTACGTTTTATATGTCTAAACTCATTTAATACGATCCTGCTGACAATTTCTTATCCCGGATAAAAACCAAATTAACTGATAGATTATAAGGATAACCTTGCAAACCAACCAATTCCTCAAACTAAAATCACAACGAATTATGTAAATTAGTTGAAATATTTTTTTCCAAGTCGAAAATAAAAGAAATGTTAACGATTCAATTTTTCCCTATTGTTTACGAAAATCTCAAAACGTTTTTAAGCTTGAAACGGCTCCACTCATCCACAGTAATTTTTACAAGGGTTTAGATTACGCATAATCTACACTGAATGGCATCAAGTTGGTCTCAGTATGTAAATTAGAACTGGAAAGAAAAAATAAAACGAGATGTTTTTGTTGAATTCATCCTTAATTTTCTTTGTTATAATGCCTTAAAATCTACATACTGTTGACATAGAGTGAAAGAACAGATCCTAAGCTTTAGAACGGTCGTTATAACGTGTAGAGATTAGTGACCGTTAACGGATAATTATTCAAATATCGTGAGATGCGGTCTGGTGACCAGACCGCATCTCACGATATTTGAATAATTAATTGGTCGTTATAACGTTGGATTTGGTAAAAATCCAAAAGATTATGAATTTTTAAGTAGAATACTGGCCATCTCTGAGAAAAAATCCCATAAACATGTTTACTTATCCTGCAGGCACGAAATTTCACCCAACTGATTATTTTCATTTTCTCGATAAAACAAAATTCTACCATCACTTTGTGTCTGATTGTTTTTATTAATAATTTTTTTTTATGCTATGTTTTAAATTGGGAATATCAATTAATCGTAAATACAATTAATCTTTAATCCAAAACTAGTATAAAGAAGTTTTCAGTGTTTAATTTTTACCGAATTGAAAATGTTTAGTCAGTCCCATTTGAATTCTGAAGCAATAAAGTGTTTAGTTTTCATAATTTCAATTTTTAAACTTATAAATGCCACTTAGAGCTGAGGATGTGGTGCGTGTTGTGGCACTTATTAATAATGACGTTCCATTGCTATTGCCATCAGAGTTCCCTACGAAACACTGCGAAACGCCGTTCGACGTCTTCGAGAATCTGGGTCCCTCCAAGGAAGGCACGGTTCTGGACCTAGCGCCTGACCTGGTAACATAACCACAGGGTGACAGCTTTTTGCGAAACTAACCTTACTGTTGTTTAAGCAATTCATAGGAAGTTCGAGGTGTCCAAATTTATGAACGCACTGCTCGGCCACTCGCTATGTGGATGCAATTTTGCCACACCATACACAAATTTTATCTGCCTGTTTTTTAAATTTTTTTTTATTTTGTTAATGTTTTATTTTACATTCTTACAGAAAGACTCAATTATTAAACGTTAAAAACATCAAACTTTAATTAATATATACAAATCAACAAATCAAGTATATGTATATATATATATATATATATATATTTTACAAAATAACCTTTATGTTAGTATCA
>CM077101.1:23844081-23884645 GCA_039619505.1 Cimex hemipterus
AGTAATCCTGTAAACGTAAACAGAATATTTTATATAGATTTTTTTAAATGAAAACTTAAAATCCTGCATTATTTTCCGGACAACCCAATAGTTTTTTTAATCTTTTTTTTAATAACTTTCCTTTAAGGAAAGCTAACTTATGATTCTAGGTTAATATACAGTTTTATTATTTTCTTTGAAGTTATTTTTCATTATACACAATTTTTTCGAAAGTAAGTATGTAGATGACAAAATGGTATAATTAATTGAGTATGTGTATAATTAAGAATAACTTGATAAAAAATAATAAAGATGGTTGATAAAAAAATTAATGCTACTAGCGGGACTCGAACCCACGAACTCCCGTCCACTGGAGCTATCGTGTCTTTTTTCCTTCATTAAAGTTTATATTCGATTTTCTACTATCAGCCCATATAAATAGACCCTCATTCTATAATATTGACATGCATTAAAGTGAACTGATTGGTAAAAATTGTTTTATAAACAAACTAAAATAAGCGGTTTGAGTAAGGGAAAATTTTCTTCATGCCATGTCGACCCACCGACCGAACCAAGATCAGTTTAAAACAGTCCAAGAAGACACAGGCCTTGAATATGAAGTTATCGGTTCATCTACTTGATGCTCCTGCAGCAGTTGGGATACTGCAAAGCACAAAGAAACTTGGAAGTGAATTATAAGTTTATACAGTTCTGTAAACAGGCAACTTCCGAGGAACTGTCGCGAAGAGCCTCACAAATTTTCGCCTCGGCGGGTACTTGTCAGGTTAAACTTTTGAAAAAAGCTGCTTTAGCCGTCATTCCCTATTAAAGGTTGGGTTAATTCGGCAACTCCTCTTTGGCAATGGAGTGCTATCTCTAGGCGACTAGGTAGAAGTAAGTTGGTTCCAAATTATTACATAACTTGGAAAAGTGGGAAAAATATTCTCTTGGTGTAAAAAGGAGTCTCCTTTGCTCATTATAACCAACACCACAATCTCGATCTTTCGAATTGTCAATGAATCTGGTTCAAGGTTCACCAAAGACATAGCAGATATGCCAAAACTATGGTGTCAACTAAAGCTTAAGATGACCGTAACGATTGTATATCGTGATTACAATATGATAATTAATTTCCAAACATAAACTGTGATAATTAACATGGTACTTACTACGCAATTTATCAACAAAATTGTGTTCTTTAGAGTCTACATCCTAAAACGATAATTCTATGCATACGTGGAGTGGAAAGGGTGCACACCATATATTATGGATAGTAATTAGACTTTAAATTGCAGCTTGTACTGAGCACATCTGTTAATGGCAGCAATTAAGGAAAAGCGTCCCTGATTGGCCAATTGGAGGGGTGTTGTTTTCAACCAAGATAACGACCGTTCTCAGGTCTCATTTCATGCAAGTGTGTTTGTCTAAGACGTCCCTCATTCAACTTATGGCCTATTAATCTACAAAATTAAACGTAGATGACAATAGATTCGACAGTTGATTGGTACGTACATCGTAAACGTTGACATTTTACCATATAACAATGTACTAACAGAAACGCCGAGTAAAATAAGTCGTAAATGGCAGTGTGTGCGTAAGATAAACTAACAATCCAAACAACACAGATTTTATAGGATCGAGATTGTCTTGCCGACAGTTTTAGACGTGTTCAGCGCCGGATTAGAAATATCTGGGAAAATAGAGACGGGATGGAGGAAAGAAATATTCGACGCGGAAGAAAAGTGACTGACTGCCTTTCAGATATGTAAGTGTATTGATGGCACGTCATTCAATAGGAAAATAAACACTCCCTTTTCACTTTTCAATTCAGATTCTGAAGGGATTATAATTTAAAAACAAAGTATTTAGTTTAATGGCTTTAATTTAAACTCGGTATATTGTAGAGACAAAAAACGCAGAAAATTGACTTGTTGCTCTATAGCGTCTGTACTATTATTCACCCACCTTATATTTATATTCCCCCATTCCTAAAAGGTCCGGGACTTGGTCGACTCACGTGTCTTGCATAAATCTCTTGGACCTGTTCACAAACCCCGAGATTTTGGACCATTTAATCTCGGAGTGATTTGGCATGTGCCCTCCTTCAAATATTTTAAATCTAGACCTAGCATATGTATATCTGCGAGGAGGTGCCGTTTCTTGTTTTATTTCGCAAAAACGGCAAAAACGATCTGGTAGAATGCCCATTACGGAGAGTTGGTGTCCGAGGGGATCTAAGTCACGATAGTTCAAGTGGTTAGATCAGTTGTGTATTGAGCCGAAGGTCGTGGGTTCGAATCCTGCTCGTTACACTAATTTTACATCTCAACCAAAAACCTATAACAAAAGAATAATTTTCCCTATCCCTCTTCTCTTGAGTGTGAACACATTCCAATAATCTTCAGTATCGTGCTTTCAATATATAAAGTGAAGATTTACGTAAACGCGTTATCATTTAAGCTCAAAATACAAATATTAATTGTAGAACTAGCTGAAACATTCTGAAAATGGGTTCAACTGGAAACACGGATTCCAACCGCATTGAACTTTTTCTCATTTTTTGTATTTTTTATTTGAAGAGGCTAAATAACAAACACACCGGCTTAGGGTTAATTAATACCGGAGATCGACGGACCTTCCAGCGACGATTAGAAGGAGCCTGATGGGTACTATGATTGACAGGAAGATGACGGGATGGTCACAAAACTGTTTTAATATACAAGTTGTCTTACGTATTGAAAATGTTCACGGTTTTTATAAAATTATACAATAAAAATGGTTTAAAAAATTCTGATGAAGTGCTGATTTGATCTTCCTGGCAATATAGCTATGATTGATCAGTGAAATCAACTATTAAGGCTGTTAATTCCGAGTTTATTCATCTTTTAATGATTTTTTCTTATTTTTTATTGATATTAAATTCGGCCGTTACCAATAATTTTGTTCCGTCTATTTTCGCTGTTAGTCTGTCCAAACGCTTTTCGATATCTTCAGCGTTGGCTCTCCCTTCGGAGTACTCTTCATATAGAATGACCGAAAATGTTCCAATGTTTTCATCTGAGTCTTTTTGTGTTTGTCTGTTTCCTCGAGTCAGAATTTATCGAAAACTTGGGACACATCAGGTATAAGGGGCAGACCCCTTTATCCTTTATGCGCATTTTCTCATACATATTTTGTCAGTTGCCTTGCGGAAAATATGGCCGTGAAATGTCATAAATGTAAAAGGAAATAGATAAAAATCCCGGCAGGGTGCACATTGGAAAAGTTATTGATTTCCGTGCTGACGGCTTCCCCTGTGCTTCCTTTTTCGGCTCCTGCCCGTTGTCTTTCCACTAGTCCCACTATAACCTCGTGTAAAGGTCTGGTGAATCCTGGGAGATAGTTTTCTCCGTGGAATTTTTAAAATCTTTATGTAAAAATATTAATTTGAATTTAACAATATTGGGGTAAGCAGTGACAATATTTATGTGTTATGTATCCTCCTACTTTAATAGTAATTTGAATCTGAGCTAACGGGAGGTTAACAAGTAAAGAAAAAAGTTGAAAAAATGTGTGAAATACCCTGAAGAAAAATATTTGAAAGAAATTTCTGCTACCTGCTACTACTACTGTAAGTGTTTATGCAGAAAACAAAGACTGACTGAGTAGAAATACTTTGATTGAATGTACAACATATTTTTTACATTGTATAAATTCACTTTTTTCCACAACCTACATGAATTTGTTGAATTTAAACAATCTTTGTAAATCCCTGGCCCTGAAGATGATCTCAGTAAAGATCGACACGTTGACACGATAAAGAAAATGTTTTTCTGAAACATACGTCACAGGAGACCGTATCTCACGATTTCGGAATAATAAATTTTTTATTCTTTATTTCCTAAGCAATTTACATTTGTTTAGTTTTTTAGTTTTTCTAGGCAGAGGCTCAATTATTAAACGGTAACAGACGCGAAACATTGATTGACATATAAAAATATCTACAAATCAAGGTATATTACAGGTGGGTGGAATTTTTTGCCTGTCGGTGTAGTTATTTTATTTTAGTCGCTTATATTTTATACCATTTCCTAAATTGTTTTCAATGCTTTCAATAAATGGTTCAATTTTGCAATTCAAAAGGGTTGATTTGAAGTTCAAAAGAAAGTTAAAACGGGTTAATTTAAAGTTAAAATGGGTTAATTAAAAATTGAAAAGTTTAATTGGCGGAAAAAGGCTATTTGTGCATCTATCCACACATTCAGAAAAAAGTAAATCATAATTATTCCAATATTATTTATAAATCTTAATGTTATTATTTAAAATTGGTATTATTGATAATTAAGCATAAACATCTGCATTTGAAATGATAATTGGTAAAGGGGATATTATGATAGAAATAAATTTTTCCAGTATACAATCTTTTACATTTTTTATCCGAATTTACGTTCATTCATATTTATGTTCGTACAAGACGAAGTATCAAAACAAAAGAAGGGTTTATTAAAAAAAAAAAAAAAAAGACCGCGTGTGGCTTAACCCAACGTAAACAATATAAAACGGTGTATTGTTCCATACTATTTTCATCCGCTTATTTGTTTCCGTGTTTGTATTAACAGGATTATCAGTATGAACGAGTGTTTTTTCCGAATTTTCCGCTCGAGCGAGGGCAGCTGTTAAATGAAACTTTGTTAGAACCCAATTCAAAGGTATAGTAAACTCAATTTTCCACATCCACTTAATTTCAATTGAGGAACATTTTCTGGAACTATTTTTTTCTCTCTCTTTCCTTCTCTAGTTAATTCAGTGCGAAACAATTTCAACAGTGTTATTGTTTTCTTTTATACTAATGTTTTATATGGTCCCTGTGTCTTCACGAATTCTCTTCCTTCTTACCAATTCGGATTCCGTCCTCGTCATTATACGATCCAACAAGTTTATATCTTCTCTGCTTTAGAGAATAAAGACCATTGCTTGGGTGCGTAACTAGACGCAACATAGGCTATCTACAGGGTCTGGCACATGGCATACTTTATAAACTTAAACTGCTTTAGAGTGAGTTGTGGCCTCGAGTTCTCCGAAGTTGGACAGATACAAGCCGACATTCCATCAGGCTTTCGTCCCATAATTTATACTATTTATACTGGTGACCTACCTATACATCCGAATACCGTCATCTCTCTATTCAGACGATATCGCATTTTGACCTCCGACTCGAATCCTTTCCAAGCTACCTCCAACATCCAGAACACCTTGAGCTTATCGAAGATTATTGCAAAAAGTAGACGACAATACTAAACGAAGAAAAACGAAAAGCAAATCAACAAACGTATACGGCTTACGTTTAAGTCAAATGGTGAATACTATACTCAGACTTACGAAGAATCCCCAGACTTAACTTAAGAAAAAACAACAAAAATTTGGACAACTACTTAGATTTTTCTGACCGAAATCCGTCTTAATCGTCAATAGTAACAACCATGTACTTTACTGCGACCACACTAGAACTATGGAGTTCTGCCAAGCCAACCAAAATCCAGTGCATTCAATCATTGTAATGAAATTTTTTCAGGCAAATAGTCCAAACTACGTCACTACTGACAACACCCTCAACTTTCCTTTGGCCAGCGAAAAATTTTACACCCACTTCAAGATCTATCCAAGTTATTCTGTTCTAGGCTTCTCTACATATTTCCATCCCAGGAACCCTCCACGTCGCCTCGAGACCTTTTTATCCGTTAATCCTAGACTGAGTTTTATCATTGGATGGCTTCTCATGTGTTATCCGGGTGCAGCGCTAGCATTAGTGTTAGAACTATGACGGTGCGAAAAACATATTGTGAACGAACACATTTCTAATATGTACTAATATGTTTTGGGTACAAACAAAATTAGGGAAAAACAATCTTCACGCCGATCATGCTTGAAGGACATTTTTACCTCTACCTAGTAGTTAACACTTCGCACCTGTTCTTCCAGGTCATTATGCTTTACCAGGTTTACACAGCTGAAAACAAACCTATCCTGAAACCATAACCCTGATCTTTTCAGGCGTACAGCGACTCTTTCAGGGTGAAATCCTGTCGTTTCCACATAAACCGTCGGCAACACTATACTACTGGAGGTTCTTGTGTGAAAAGAAACAAAATCATCTTAAAACAAACCAATTGTCTTGTTTACTTCGATTTACCTTCCAATTACGAGAACATTATTAGGTCTTTCGACCAAGTTATGGCACAATACAGAACTTTTTCACGACTTTTTGATCGCCCTGGCTTATCCCTCAGATATAAAATATTGCTTTATAACTTCTTATTAAAGCCGATATGGACATACAGACTGGAAGGTTATTCCAAATATTTTAATATATAATCCAAACTACCGGATAAATCTCAGGAAAATTCGTGATGCTCTTTTTTTCTGTTTCCAACGAACACATGCAGACCTAAATGTACCTTATCTAAAAGATGTAACCTGGTCCCATTACCGCAAGTTTCAAAAACCTTTCCAACAACCATAAATCCACAAATCCAGAAACCCTTCTCACAAGCCTTAAGAGGAAATGATCGTGAGATGTCCTATCCAATAGCAGCGATAATTCAAATTTTAAAGGATGAGTGAGTGAATTTATTCACTGTTTCAAGATGGTTTTTTGATTGTCTAATGCATAACATTTAAGGCTAGTATTTACTGCGAAAATGAACCTTATGCTTTATTCTTTCCGTTATATATTTAATAAATAGAACAATTTTTAACCGTCTTTTTTCAAACTTGGCAGGGTTTAAAGCATTTACTTCCTATCTAGCACCCTATATAAGGACAGGATCGATCGGATTATCGCACGTCCGTTCCCCGGTTATCTTCCCCACCTCTGTACATGCTATTTTTAAATGCTAACGGTACGCGTTTTTTTAAGATTCGGCCTTCGTTTGCGCGACCAGAACAATGCCGTTGTACTTTAACATGATTTAAATTAGTAAAATTGGCGAGAAATTACATGGGGATTATGAACATTAATAAACGCCAAATCGCACATTACTTCGGATTGATGCTGCACAAATACAAAGATTGAAATCTCTTGATTATCACAGAGGTGATGCATCCTGGCTCAAATTCAACAATGTAAGTAGCACTGGATGTTCCCAATAAAATTAGATAATGAGATATTGCTAAAAAGTCGTTACACAGATAAAACAAAAAATGCAACAGGGAATGAAGACAGAAGTTGGAGGTTCAAATTTTGACCTAGATTTCTTTGCCCTCCTTTGAGGACTTATTTGCCCAATGCACATTTGCCAGACTTGTTTAGATAGAACTATGGGAAAGTTGTATATATTTTCATACAGCTAAGCAGCGTTGAAGGTCTTAACTCTAAGCTGGTCTGGGAATCCTTATCATATCTCCAGAAGAAAAATGCACTCGGTATGCGCTTTACGCTGAAAAAACAGTCTTGCCTTCCATTTTGCATCAGCAACAAACAGATACCGACGATGTCCTTGGGCCTCCTTGACGTTTAATCAAACACACTGAGTGCTAGCAATGGCTCCTCAAAACAATGTGTTCAAGTTGCAGTGCTGTCATTAGTGCTAGTGTTGTGCTAGTATATAGTATATTAATCATGCGTACATATTTGTATAGTATACTATCATGTATAGGTAACAAATAAATAAAAAAAAGCACATATCTCCAACTCCATGAAATGTGCAACTAAGTTATACTGATGTGGTTGGAACCCAAAGTGATTGAAGAAACTAACTAAACCTGGTGGGGCCTTCACACTCTTTGGAACAGTATTGCACATCGATACTACCAAAAACCGGAAACGAATAATGGATGGACAAAGATGGTTGAATTCAACAGGTGCAAACCAATCAGCAAGCTTTCATAACAACTCGGTTCCGAACATCGATATAGGGGGAGGTCACGAGGCCTTTGTAAAACTTTTGGTGGGACGTTGAAGAAAGGGACTGTTGGGTTGGTCGGGTCCGTCAACGCCGTCATGTTTCGATATTAATTATGAATCCATTTTCGTTTTAGTGGCCAATTGACCAAGTTACTTCTTTCAATTAATTATTCTTTTTATGAAAGGCCTTGGTTTGAATCCCACTCGTGACACTGACTTTTTATCTCAAACAAGACTTTAAAAAGAATAATTAATTACTAAGCTATTTGTATATTAGAAGATTTTAATAAGTCCCACAGCTCAACTCCGAAAATCCAAATCCGTCCAATTAGTGTTTTGTGTATTGTTAGTTTGTTCACTTAAGGCCCTATTTGAAATTAAAAAAGATAACTTGACGATATAGAAGCTTAACGTGAACTTGCGTGGATTAATTTGAATTTAAAAAAATCATTAATTTAAAATTAAAAACAGTTTATTTGAAGTTAAAAATGGTTCAATTGAAATTAAACAATGCTTATTCGAATTTAGAAAGGGTTATTTTGAATTTAAAAATGGTTAATTAGAAATTAAAAAGGGTTTATCTGAAATTTAAAATGGTTAATTTGGTAATCAAAATAGTTAATTTGAAATTAAACAGTGTTTATTTGAAATTATTATTTTTTCTTCAAAAGGGTTAATTTGGAATTTAAAAAAGTTTAGTTTGAAATTAAAAATTGATAATTTCAATTTAGAAAAGGTTATTTTGAATATAAAAATCGTTCATTTGAAAATTAAACAGTGTTTATATGAAATTAATTTTTTCTTAAAAAGGGTTAATCTGAAATTTAAAAATTATTAATTTTGAAATAATAAAAGGTAAATTTCAAACATGGAAAAATGGCGGCTCTTTTGCTCATTTTAGTTGATATGGATCAAATGCACTAGTCTGTAATAAGGTCTAGGAATAAGGTCTACGTGTTTCTGGATTGCTCCTGCAAGAATATGGTCATAACGGAAAAAAAGCGATTGCAGTGTCGTCCGAGAAGCTATTGTCTTGTTACGTTTGGTTGGATCTTTGATAACACTGTGTACATTCTTACCTTAAACAAGAGGTCCGAGAGGAAGTACTTCAGCATGAAGTGTGTATAACTTCTCTTTTTATCTTCATCTAATCCTTGATCTCTTCCACCTTGTCTCTTGTCCTTGTTTATCCTCTGTCAGCGCTACTACATATAATATCCCTATTATGACACGCTTCTTTTACACCATCTGCCCGGGAACCGTTTAGCAGAATCACGACAGGCGAGTACCAGTTCAGTACACAAAGGAAACCCACCAGTGCGTCTACTTTTTATCACTGATCTATTTGGGTGATTAAAAAAAAAAGAGAAAGCTTTCTTAAGGAAAATTATAAACTAATACGCAGATTGAGACAGGTGGGTGAATTAAACTTTCCATTTTGGGCAAATTACATATAAAAAGAAGTTGCAAAACTCGAGTGTCGGTCAGGCTTGTTAGGGTTTCGCAGTTAGGTTGAAGTTCAAGGCGGGTTTTTAAAGGGGGCTGCTAGCCTCCGGTTAAGGGGGTGCAAAAGCTCGCACGAGTGGCTCTAAAAGGGCGAGGCGGTAAAATATTCCCGACCGCCATGGACATTCACCGCATGCATAGAACAGGACATCACTCTTATTCATTAGGCCATCATCGTGACTACGCGGAGGCCGTTTTTCTCCCGAATGGCCGCCAGGGATCCAAGCCAATTTTGTACATTTTTACGTTTACTCTGTGCATCTCACAAATCTTAATCAAACTTCTACGTAACACATTTTTATCGTTTCTAACAATTTACTCACTGGATGTAATAATTTCAAATTTTACTATATAGCTACCGTGTGATTATCGTACGGAATTATAAAACGAGCTTTTTCAACAGTCAAATCGAATCAATCAAAGCTGAGGACGAGTTGATAGACGACACTTGAAGGATTGTGCCGGCTTAAAGGGCTGACCTTTTGCAACGGGTCGACCCTTCCATTCCCATCATCATCTATCTTGAAAGATAAGGGTTGAAGGTTTTTATCAATCCTACCAATTTCAACTTTTGAAATTAAGCTGCCATACGTAATCCCACCTCAACTGGAGTCGGCTAGTGCATGCCGTGAAAATATGTGTCCACATGGTCTTGTTTTGACAGGGTTTTGTTGCTGTGTGGCATTTATATGCGTTTGCATACCACGCCATTAATATTTAAATCACCGTTTGCATCTAATTCTAAGTTACGTACATTTTGTTTCGGCAAGAATTTTGCGATATACAAAGCCAAAAACTGTTTAAAACCATTTTGGTTGGCAAACGTTTTGCAAAATTGGCTCTCAGTTTTTTTAGCAGTATTTCATTGCCATAATTAATGGTATAATGGGATTAATTAATGACATAATTATCTTGTTAGTAAGTCATAAAAAATTAATCATTCAAACAACGATTTCTCCATGTACGCGCATTAACCTTACTTGATAAACAAGTGTTGAAAGTGGTATCTGTAGAAATTAATGAAATTTTGGTATGCAAACAGTTGATGTTCGTTTTTATACATGGGTCTAACCGTCATAATTTTATTTATCAAATCGATAATCATTTTGGCAATTTCCATTTCTTTAAGGAGAGAACTCAATTCAACACGCCCGGGTGCCAGACTAAAACTTTCTTCCAGTATTTTATTACAATCTGTAGTTTATGAACATAAATATATTTACAGCTTTTTTGGGGTGCATTGTGGGGTGCAACTAATCAACATAATTCTCTCATTTCACATCATTAGATCAACTTCACCGCCTACTTCTCAAAATTGAGGTCGCGGGGATATTTCCTCTGGAGACCCCTTATGGGAGTAACATGTAAGGATGGGGTCTGTTGGAAATGGCTTGGGCGAAACTATTGGGGCCAGATGGGAGAGATTATTGTGAAATTGTAGAGGAATTATGTTTGGGAAAATTGGAATTTTGTTGCGGAGGGTAGTATTGGAAAAATAATACGGAGCATTTATAATTTTATTGATCTGAGGACTTTAGTCTCAAAGGATTGGCGACGTTGGATACTGGATGGGCGTTGGGTAACGGTACCACACAGTTCTATACCTCTTTACCGTACGTCCATATTATATATGTAGTAGCGTATGTAAATTGTAAGTTTGTTTTCTTCGATAGCTTGGATTGGCGTCCTATTAGTTCGTCCGTAAAGCCGTAGCGTCTGTTTAGGTCTTGTGGTTTCAGTTGTATATGCGGATTCCACTTTAAGCGTGCGTCTAAGTAGAACTCAAGAAATGAAGTCGGATTTGGAGATAGGAACGTTGTCGTGAAAGGGGATTTACTTCGGAATTAAATGTGACATAGACGCAATCGCTTTCGTTTATCTTCATTTTCCATTGTCAAAACCGATATGTCTCTGTAGATCTAATGAAACAACCGCAAGATCGGGGTCAGAGAATAGTACAGATGTGTCACCGGCAAAAGATGGGAGGAGGGTGGTAGGTTTAGAGGGAATATCTGCGGCATAGAGGATGTAGAAGATTGAGCTGAGCACACTGCCTTGGCGCTTAAATAATTATTGACTAATAGACTAAGTATAACTAACAGAAAAAGAATGTAAATTGAAGAGTAGAAGACAAGCAAAATGACATTTGAATCTTAAAAATAGAATACTACCAATCAATTAAGGTTTTTAGTTGAGACAAAAAGTCAGTTTCACGATCTTCGGCTAGCTATCTTGATCTCGATAGGTCGTGACATTGACTTTTTTTATTTCAACGAAAAATCTCAATTTATTGAAAGATATAAATCTATCAGGCGGACCACGAAAACTAATGAATTTTATATAACTTTTAAATTTAATTGTAATTAATATTCATGTGTAATTTATATTTTTAAAAATTATCCAATTGAAATAAGAATTATTGATTTTTATACATTTTTCTGCGAAATTGCCTCTTATCACCATCAAAATAAATTTTTTAATTTTAAATTAACTTTTTTTAATTTCAAAGTAACCGTTTTAATTTCAAACCAACCATTTTAGGTTTAATTTATTCAAATTTCAGTTAATTCTTTTTAAATTTATTTAACCGTTTTAATTACAAATTAACTCTTTTTTACTTCACATTCACTTTTTCATTTTTGAAATTACCCTTTTTAACATCTTTTCAATATTTTCTTTAAAGCTTAGAAAGCGTTAAAACAATGTAGAGGATGGTGTGAAATTTAAGCTTATGAGAGAAAATTGTATATATTTTGAGATTTTTTAAAGTTGTAAAATAATTAATTTATAGACCAAATGTTAAGCACAACAAACAACACTACAAATAATGTAGTATTTTACGTAAGAACCCATAATTTTAAAAACCATTCTCTAATTAAAAGAAAAATACTTTATTTTTATATTTATTTTACATAATTTTTAATTTTTGTTGTATTTATTTTTCACATGGCTTACTAAGAACCCAGTTCTTTTATATTTTACAAAAATTGAAAATTTCAAGGCATTTTACCTTACATTCATTTATGTCATACCATCACCGAAGTTGTAATGCTTCAATAAATTAAGTATATAAAATTAAAAAGTGTTAATTTGAAATTAAAAATATTTAATTCTAAGTTAAAAAGGATTAATTTGACGAAAAATTCTATATATTAAAAATAATATAACGCACTTGGAGGTAGTCCTGATATATTTCATATGAGGGGTTCATATTTGCTCATAGGGTAGATAAGTGGTAGGCGTCGGTCAATAGATATTGCGCGCTTAGAATTTTTTTTTTAATATCTAAGATATTTGTCAAAAAAGAAAAAAAAACATTTATTGAAAACGAAGAAAAGGCGGAAAAATTCTACCTCTCTACGAAGTACATGCTAAATAGCAAAGTTCCCGTAATTTTGATATTTGACTTACCCACGCTGAGAGGTCCCGACAGCTCAAGAGGTAGAGCAGCAGCGTATCTGGCCGAAGATCGTGGGTTCGAATTCCGCTCGTGACGCTGGCTTTTTTATCCTAACCAATACCTTTCATACATATTAATTATTTGATTATTAAAACAATTATAATGAAAGTTAAAAATTATTTTATTACTGACTTTCTATCTCAATTAAAAACCTGAATTAATTGAAAGATATTAATTGGTAAAGCAGACCACGAAAACTATTGAATGAAATACTACTTCAAATTTTAGGTAATTCTGCTAAACGAGGGTAAACGTTAAGACACAAATTAAGAATTTCTGCCTTGATAAAACAACGACAAAATAACACACAGCCATAATTTCTATCAGGTTCTAGGTAAGCTGCAAATAACTAATAAATATGTACTATTTAGTTGTATAGCACCATTTCTCTTTAAAATCAAATTTTTATGCGAAACATGTTGATTGTACAAATCCTATGATTTACGTTATCATGGAATTCGCGAAAAAAATTATTACGCAAAGTATGGTTGAGTTGAAAAATTAATGCCACGAACGTACTTAAACCAAAGACCTCACGGATCAGTACCGCCTCTAGCACTTGTGATATCGTGACTGAAGTGGAAGAATCGCCGGGGTGCTGATCGAGAGGTCGTGCGTTCGAGTCACCATCTACAAACATGTAATGGATAGTTCTGTGAACTAACTAGCGTGCATTTTATGATGCTTGGGACACTAAGCACTTTGACAGATCGAAAAAACTGGGAACCATATATAAATGAAAGGACAAATAAATTCGGATCATTTTGTTTCGACACATTGTTGAGGATAAACATTACAGAGTGTACATTTTTCATGTACTCAACTCTGTTTATTTATTTTTTAAAATAAAAGTCGGAGATTCCAATGCTTAGGATTTAAAATTTCAAAAGTTACAGTAAACGATTTCATTGCGTCTACACAACATGGGCATATGCACTGGGGGCATCAGTAGGCATTTGTAGGTTTTGCAATGAGGAGGAAGAAACAGCCACCCAAATTATCTTCGAATGAGAACAGCTCAATGTAAACCTAATCTTGGACACACAAAATTCCCAAAGGAAGGAATTGTAGCTTCGACAGTCAACAACCTAGTATATCTTAAAAGAAGGCTCGAGTCGATTGGCCGAAATAAGGTTTCTAGCAAGTACAATAAGCCAGAAGGAAGAAGTGCTTGGAAAATAAAAACTCCAACTTCCTAGTCTCCTGTCTTCTTCTTCATCATCATCATCATCAAACGGATTACAGTTATCATAAATGTCGATAAGATTTGTGCCAAAGATAAATAGAATCGCTCGGTTGTCCACGCTTTCTGCGCTACCTGAAAACGACCTTTACGACACTCCTAACTGTGAATAATTGTACAATGACGGTTATCGATTTTGGTTTAACGGTTTTTATTCGTTTAAACGTACCAGCGCATTTTCTGGATTTTTGCAAATCAATAGAAATATCATCGGCGACCTTTCTTTTTTTACAGCATTTTTTCACGTTAGTAGGTTCCCTAGTTCATTGTTTCGTTTGTGTCCATTAACCTTTAAACTCGACTCACCTTTACGAGGCAATAACGAGAATCATTATAGTTTTGGCCATTGCCCCATTCCTTAGTAAGTTCCAAAGCTTCTTGACCATCACTAGCGTCTAATCTAGTCTTCGGTACCAAAATAACAATGGTACTAACTAAATAATTTAATAGTAGTTTAGTAATAATTATTTTATCGCCGCACAACTTAAAATGGAATCATGTCACTTATCAATGGTTTGACGTGTTTGGTATATTGCCTCCTACCTAAGTCAGAACAATTTATTGTGGGGACGAATCGGCGTGAAAGACTTTCCCAAAGGCCCTTAGGGCAAATGACCGAGGGACGTAAACCTCTCCGGATCGAGAACGGCCCAATAAAACGGTGGTATCTCGAAAGGCAAGGTCAGGGTTAACAGAGTCCAAACGAAAGGGGCGCCCTTCTTATTTTTTATTTAATGGATTTAAAACCACAATTTAGGGTGGTTTCCAAAGGTTTTCACCTAACGTAGGACTTTTAATTTATCTCGTCAGACACGAACTAGATTATTTTATAGATAACCTTCCCACATGGAGTCAAGTCTCATTTCATTACCCCACACTAATTAAAATGAGTAGCGCACATTCATACTTCACTAGAAATATGTTCTTACTAATTTGAATCCTATCGTTTTGCACATGCATCAAAGATACACTTTATAATGAGTATCTATTATTTTAGACTAGTTAGTAAAACCATAACCCTTAGATTTGGTTTTAATGGTTGATTAATCAAACAGGTTAGGCCATTGCCTAGTAGAATCCGGGAAAGACGGACCGAGGCAATTTGGTAAGTGAAGATGAAAATAATTTTTTCTACCCTCCGACGAAGCCGAAATATTGCTCTCGTCCACTTCGCATCAATCATTGTCATTAAATCCGAAAGGTTTCCAGACTGGAAGCAGCGACGGGAGTAATTGAGACTTGCCCAATTGCAACGTGTTTTCCTTTTCAACGATCAGAACACGCCCTTTTTCTTTTTCTTCACTTCTAACCACGCATCGATATCTGTCTGTCTTTGATTGAATGGACGATAAGTAAATAGGGAAGAAAATGAGAAAGCGAAAAGAAAGGGTGCGAGAGAAAGATGGATATAGATAGAGAATGTGAGATTGAAAGAAAAGAGAGAGAGAATGTGAGATTGAAAGAAGAGAGAGAGAGAGAGAGAGAGAGAGAGAGAGAGAGAGAGAGAGAATAATTCGTACATAGGGGCGTTAAAGGATCGATGCAGAATTTTTTTTCTCGTCCCATATTGGCTCGAACGCTTAGACATGTGTAATATTTTGCGGCCCAAAAACAGGTAAAAAATAAATAATTAAATCGGTGATCCCAGGTCCGTAGAATCCCCTTGAATGAGAAATACATTACAGTAAATTCCAATATTTATACTTAACAGTAAGTCATTAATATCACAACAGCTTAAATACTTATTATTAATTATTAAAGAGTAATTACTAATATTTTTATTAATTATTGATTATATACAAGTATATTTTAATTCATTAAGTTGAATTTTTGCAATTTCCTTACTAATACTGCTTTGCTCAAATTAAACCGTTTCTCTGCGTAATGGACATTAGTTTCTTATGTTTCTGGGTGATCATTTCTTTCTTGAACTACCCCGTATTTTATTATTTTTCAGTACACAGTATTTATATAAATTCAGTAAAATGATGGTTTTCATTGATTCGTGTATTTATTATTTTTAAGAAATGTTGGTTTGATTTGTTCACTTGTAACGTTGCGATAGCTGTTAAAAGAGTCGTATGGATATGGAAACACAGTTTAAAAAAATTAATGAATGCGTTACAAAGCTTTTACGCGTGATATCTCTGTAATTACAAATTTCCTCGACCCGGCCCTGGAGAAAGGACAGGAGGGAGAGAAGTTACTTAAAATTAATTGAAAAAGCTCTGTTGGCTGCTGTTCTTCATTCGCGACGTATAATTAAACGGTTTGGGTATGAAATCATTCTTGTTATTTAATTGGACGTATAAATTATTATATTAATTTTAAAAGAAATTACAATTCTACTTTTTTGGCGTAAATTATTCAATTTGGTGGCTGAGGTTTCTTTTTTGTTCATTTTTCAGTAATTTTTCTTATATGTGGCTAAATGAAAGACTTAATAAAGAAGTCACAACGGTCAGTTGATAACGCGACTTTCCTATTTCAAAGAAGGAAGTCGTTAGGGGGATTTGGGAGTGGAGGGCGCTCTCGATTGCGAAGCTCCCAGAGACTTAAGTGAAAACCTCCATTCCACCGGCCCTTTTATTACCATCTGGGATATTTTCGTTGGGACCAAATGAATAGTAACATCAAATGCCGTTCCCCCATTCCGACCGGCCAGTGTTTATACTGAAAGCACGTTGTACTCAACACTAGGGATGCCAAGATGCGGTCATCAATTTTTTCCACTGCCTAAGAAGGTTCTGAGTGAGTAAAGAAAACAGTAAATTACCATCTGCTACTAAAGTTTGTATATAAAAATGTAAATAATAATAATACATAGATAAAATACTATATTTCAGCCACAACTATTACAGGGAGGAGCCAAATGGCAAAATAAACATCTCTAAAAATTTCTTACAACTTAAATTTGACATGACACTATTTACAAAAGTAATTAATAATAATAATAATAATAACAATAGCAGGGGCGTCGGTGGCCGCAAGGTTTATTCTTTGACACGGCGCTCATCACTTAAGGTAAAGGAACCCGACATACATACAAATGGGCTTTTTTCAAAAACATCGGCACCCTGAGGGTTGATATAACCTCTGCTGTCGCGAACCCTCGTAAAACAAAAACATAAATAGCAATAGCATGTAAGAACTAATCTAAATACATCAAATACACGGCGCTAGAGAAGAACGTACATCTTCTTTTCAAAATTCAAAATAAATAAATACATTTTAAACTTAAAATCAATCGCGTAGAAATGTAATTGAACAAGCTAAGGAGGAATCAGTTATTCGGAGGGAAAAAGTCCCACTCTTTTTAGGAAATCCCCATCATTTCAATTTTCACGTATTTTTCAGCCGTTCGAGTTCAAAAACGGTGGAACTCATAAAATGTATTGAAGGCATTTTAACAATTATAAGAGGGAACTTGCGCTAAATATCTGAAATTCAGAACGCTCGATGGAAACCCTGGATTTATTAAACCACCCTAACTCATTTATTTGGTTTAACGAGCAGTTTTCTAGTTGGAAACTTCTGGAACATAAATGCACCCTTTTTCCCTCGAAAGAAGTTGCTGAAAGGGGAATATAAACGCGAATATCGACGAGCAAGGGATAAATGGAGCGGTTACCCGTCCGGTCTTGTATTTTCCACTTCATCTGCCTGATCATTAACAAAGTTAAACGTGTCTGACAAAAAAGTGGTTTAGAGAATTCTAATGGATGGACTATTCATAAAGAGGAGAATCAGAGGGGTTAATGGTATTCAGACAAAACTACAAATAGAAATTATTTAATTATATTTGACTAACTAGACGAAATAAGTCTTATCACGTTTGATTAAGCTTAACCATGTTTCTAATTTAGCCGAACTAAAATAAACCTTTTTCCTAAATAATTGAAAATGTTTTTTCAGTAATTGTTTTCTTCTTCAGAAATTGGTGAAATAGGTTCATAAGCTAAATACGACGTTTATAGAAGGGAAAAAATTTAAATACATTCTTTTTTATTTATATACCATTCGCTCAGTTAGTAGGATAGCGTAATCGATATTCCTCTATCACCCTTTTCACCTATTTCAAAACTAGCCTAATTGAGGGTCGATGGGTACTCGATATTTAGTCATCGACCCTTTGGAGAGTGTTAGGGAAGGTTACAACTTTTGTAAACTGCAAACAGCTAATGTATACCTAAACCTGGGGAAGATCTTAGTCTTCCGAACTGCTATCGCCCTATTTCTCTTCTGCCGTGTATAAGCAAGGTAGCTGAGCGCATTATATAGAAAAGGTTGAACACGTTTATAGAGCATAACAATATTATTTCAAATAAACAATACAGCTTTCGTAGCCATCTTTCTACAGTTCGACAATTAGCTAGAGTGACTGACATTGTTGAATACAACTTTAACGTGGACAAGCATACTGGGATGGCACTAGTAGATGTTGAAAAGGTTTATCTCGCACGGGTTTTTTAAAAAATTAATTAAAGCAAATTTTCCCAAACTTCTTTTTCAAGTTTATTTTATAAAAAACTACTTAGAGATTAGAACATTCCATGTAGTTGATGGTATTGCAGTATCATCAGTGAGATCTATCTCAGCTGGTGTACCCCAGGGATCCATCTTGGGGCCTATTGTATTAACATATTTTTCAACGATTTAAAGAATACTAAATGGAGTTATGCATTGCACGCAGATGATACATCATTCTAGTTGTCTAGTAGCTTTTTAAGTAATCTTTCGAATCAATTTTATCTTTTAAGTCGGGGATTCCAGGTGAGCCGTTTGTACAGATACAGCCCTTGCTAGCGCATGGCGTTTCCTGTGGAAATATGGGTGAGATTATAACAGCTTGGGGATAGAGTGTGCGATAGAAGGTGAAGGTATATTCGTGACTTCGTGGTGTTTAGTGGGTGTATTCAACTTGAACCATTGTTCATTGGAATGTAGCAGTGACTAAATGTTCTGTAAATTACGACCAAGTCGAAGTTAGATGACAGAAAGGCAGTGCCATCAGCTGGTGTTAGGACAGTGGTGTCGGGAGGGAAGGGATACCATCAGTATACACTTAGTACAATAGCAAACCAAGGACGCTACCCTGTGGAACGTCCGCGTCCACCTTGTAGAACGGAGAGTGAAGTCCGACTCATACTCTAAATTGGCATCTAACTCGGCCAAGTTGTATTTAAGGATGATATATATAGTGTGCTGAGGGTAGTATGCTCTTGAGTTTCCAGGACAAAAGTTGTGAGACTCGATCGAAAGTCTGTTCGGCATCGAAAAAAGGGTCCCGAGCTTTATTCTTTCTTCTCGAGGGAGGATGCGATCATCTCCACAACGCGATGGCACTATTGAACAGGTGATTATATTAGATGATTCGAGGATAGGGTATTTCTAAAGGAGTTTTCCAAGTAGTTTACTACGAATTGGCAGTAAACTGATGGGACGATAGCTTGTTGCAATAGGTTGTTTGGTTTGTTGGTTTAGCGGTTAGGTGAACCAGGGAAAATGTCCATGTCGTCGGGAAGAGAGTTGTACGGAGCTGCATTATAAAGGGTTGTTAGAAAAACGATGGCTTTTTTTATCGTTTTCGAAGGATAGAATGGGTATTTGCTATAACATAATTTTGATTGATAAAAATATCATTTATTATAGTTCTGACGTAGCGAAAAGATTTATTAAAAATGGCATTAAATATTGGGTTGTCCGGAAAATAATGCAGGATTTTGGTATTAAACAAAAAAAAAAAAGAAACTAGTTACTTTAAAGCAATGTTCTTTAATCAAAATAATTTCCCATACTCTCAATACATTTCTCCCAACGTGTTGGTAACTTATTAATTCCGTCTGAGTAGAATTCAGAATTTTTAGAATTGATAAAGTCAATAAATGCATTTTCCAGTTCCGTTTGATTTTTGAATATTATGTGTTGTAAGTAGTGGTCCAGGTGTCTAAAAAAATGGTAGTCAGTAGGCGAGAGGTCCGGAGAGTAGGGTGGGTGAGGCAAAGTTTCATAGCCAAGCTCCAATAATTTTTGTGACGTTACACGTGACACATGTGGTCGAGCGTTGTCATGCAACAAAATGGGCCCTTTCCGATTGACCAAAGAGGGCTTCATTACTGCCAATTTCTGATGCATGGTATTAATTTGGTTACAGTTTGATTCAGCATTGATGGTTTCGCCAGGATTTAAGAAGCTGTAGTGTATTAAACCAAATGAAGCCCACCATACCGTAACCATTACCTTTTTTTGATGAGTTGGGGGCTTTGGAAAATGTATTGGAGCTTCTCCTTTGTCGAGCCACTGTCCAGAACGTCTAGTGTTATCGTAGAGAATCCACTTTTCGTCACATGTAACAATTCTGGCCAGAAATGGGTCATTTTTGTTTCGACAAAGAAGTGATGCACAAACATCAAAGCGCTGATTTTTTTGGCGATCGTTTAATGAGTGTGGAACCCAATTTTCGAGTTTTTTCACTTTTCCAATCGCCTTGAGGTGGTCAGCAAGTTCTCGAACAGTTGTTTTGGGGTTTTCTTCCACCACTGATCGCAGAACATCATCATTAAGAGAGGAAGGCCTTCCACGACCTTCTTCATCTTCAAGGCTGAAATCTCCCTCCCGAAATTTTTTAAACCACCTTTGCACAGTGCACTCATTAACACAACCCTCGCCCCAGACTTGGTTAATGTTTCTAGCCGTTTGGGCTCCGCTTCGGCCGAGTTTAAACTCGTAAAAGAAAATCGTACGAAATTCTCGCTTTGACATTATAAGGATGACTGAATTATTTCCAAGTAGCGGAATGCTACAGAGGTAAACAAACAATATCATTTGGAAGAGGATTAAAAAGTGTTGACATTCATACAAATGAGTAATCCTGTAAACGTAAACAGAATATTTTATATAGATTTTTTTTAATGAAAACTTAAAATCCTGCATTATTTTCCGGACAACCCAATATAATATTTCAACCAATAAAGAAAATATAAATTCTTGAAGCCAGAATAAATTACTAAAAAACAAAATTTTTCTCTTCACTTGACCCATGGGTTCACAAACTAAAAGGTTTCTCCATTTTTAATGTTAGTATAAAAATCAAAATGGTACGTTCTTTCAATTATTTTTTTTTAGTCAGAGAATTTGCATAACCTTGATTTAACAACGTCGAAACGCGCGCCCTCATAACTGAGTTACGTAGGCCACGCTGAATCAGGCAAATCGATTCGTACAAATCGGGCCTCGAAAAACAAAAAATCCACACATCAACGATTCAGCCTAAAGAACATAAACATTTGCTTGCTTGTTTTCTAATCGTTGAAAACCACGTTTTTCACTTCATTGCAAGAAATGGACCCACTTCGCCTTCAGACCGTCTCAATAAGGTGAAGTTAATTTTAACTTTACCTTCGTTAATTTCCTTTGATGTTCTCAGTTCAGATTACTTGTGTCAAGTCCAAAAGTTTTAAATTAAATTGCCTACATAATCGAACGAATGAGGCGGCACTTGTTTTAATGCTGCCACTATTAGAATTTATGAAGAATATTTATGCTGGACATTATTTAATTAGAGCACCGTAAATGGCACTAGAGAATACGAAGAAATATTTAGTGTGGCTTTATCTAATTTGTGTCATTAACTAAAGGTTTTTCTGTACCATTGTTAACATCATGCAAAATTATTTCATCAAATTGTGCCTTCCACTTTCATTTAGACATAGAAGGAATAATATAATGATATATATAATAATATAGATATAATATATAAATAGAAGGAATCAGTGTGAGCTTTTCTCTTGGGTTCTGAGAAATGATGAACCTGTTAGTTTTCGTTCATTTTAGCCTAGAAAGCAAAAACGCGTCCGTCTGTCTGGCAAGCTTTCCGTTCTAAGCCATGTTTTCGCTATGGTCATTCAATCGTAGTATGCATTTAGGATTGGTGACATTCCTTTTCCTTGCAGATGGTTGTCCATTTATGAGCCTTGAGTGTTGCTCTGGATTAGAATATGGACTGGTGGCAGGTTTAGAAACACCTCCATAGCCGCAGTAGGCGTTATTTTCAGGAGGCAAGCTTGATTTTGAGTGTCACTCGACAGCCTGTTCATTTTAAGCGAGGAACACATTTACCTGATGCTACACTATGCGACGCTACCTGATGCTAGCCGACGCCATATCACGTTTTGGTAGGGTGCATGCCACGTAGTCATACAACGTGTATCGTGAATCACTACACAATTGCAACGCCTCATTTGCTCAATGCATTATTATGAGCACAAACATGTAATAAATTGTTAGTTAAATTTAATTGTTTTAAATAAGTTCACTAGTTTTTGTGGTCTGCTTGATCAAATAATATTTTTCAATTAATTGAAAAATGTCAAAAAGGTGGGAAAATTCAAAAAGGTGATGTTGAGATGGGAAGTTAGTGTTCGATAGGATCGAAGTCACGATAGCTGAACTGGTAGAGCAGCGGCATATTTAGCGGAAGATCGTGGGTTCGAATCGCGCTCCTGACACTGACTTTTTTATCTCAACCAATGCCATAAATACAGTTTAAACAAAGTTATTGCAATGTCTTGAGAAATTTTCTGCCTAGCCATCATAATTAATTTGTTTTTAAATTCATGAGTTTTTGATGTTGTTTAATGTGGATTATATTAAAATAAAAATTTTGTAATTAATATAATGACAAAATTATATGTACATACTTTGAAATTTACTTCTTTTTTAAAAATAAAACCTAATAAATTTCTGATCTCGATAAATTTGATTCACATTAAAATAAGTATGTTGTAACTAATAAACGACAAAATTACATACACTAAGTTTGAAATAAATCACAAGAAAATATGTTTGCCCTGTTCTGAAGCTACCCGACGAAATGGGTGTATTTTACAAGGAAAACTATAAAATAAATTGTTAGTTGAATTTTATGAGCAAAACCGTGCAATAGATTGCGTCAAATTCATTATATCAAAAAATGATATTCTCGTGTTTTGATTGATTTTCTACCAAACCATTAAATTATTATTTTGTAAATAAAAATTAATGAATTTTTAATCTCGTTTAATTTGGTTTACATTAAAATCACCTGTTATAATTAATATAACGACAAAATTACATATACTTAATTTGAAATAAACTACAAAATTTACGATTGTCCTGTTCCCCCGCTACCCGTCGAAAATGGTGTTATTTTACGAGGAAAACCAGAAAAATAAATTGTTAGTTAAATTTTATAAGAAAAACAGTGCAATAAATTGAGTCACATTCAGTATATCAAAAAATTGATATTGCGGAGTTTTGATCAATGTTTAAACTAAAGAATTTTTGATCTCGGCTAGTTTGGTTTATATTAAAATAAGTATGTTGTAATTAATATAATGGCAATAATACATGTAGTATTATGATATGGAGGTCCAGTTCTTTTGTCTTACACTGAACTCGATGCGGCCCGACGAAAATTTGGACCGTGGGTATTGCGTAGCATAGAGTAGGTAGGATAAATTTGCGTGGCATAGGGCAGATGTGCACGGGGGTTATGCAAACTTCTGGAAAATCGGAGTTTGGATTTGTGACTAAAAATTGAAACAATTTATTACACGGTTTTGCTCGTAAAATTTAATTATCAATTTATTCCATAGTTTTGCTCGTAAAACTACACCATTTTGTAATGTCGGGTAGCATCAGAACAGGACACTCATATTTTTTTAAAGTTTATTTTAAACTAAGTACATGTAATTTTGTCGTTATATTAATTACAACATGTTTTTTTTTAATGAAAACCAAATCAAACGAGATCAAAAATGCATAAGTTTGTATAAACATTGTTTAATTATGATGGCTAGGAGTAACTTTATGTAAAACAATTAAGTTTAACCAACAATTTATTAGATGGTTGTGTCATAAAATTTAACTAACAATTTATTACGTGCTTATGCTTAAAACAGTGCATTAAGAACAAAAAAGACGTTGCGATTGTGATACACGCTGTTTGCCTATGCGTGGCGTGCGTTTGACATCGAATAGATGTGCATACCCTACCAAAACGGAACAAGGCGTCGGGTAACATCCGGTAGCGTCGCATAGCGTTCCATCAGGTAAGTGTGTTCTCCGGTTTAGCCTGAATTATCTTGGTATACATATATCAAACTGGCGTTATGACCGGTGTACAGTCATAGGGTCATTTTTTTTGGGGGGGGAGGGTATTTTATATTAGCTGTTGATTCCATTTGCCGGTGGTCTATTATGAACTGTATATATTTCTCTTCTTTGGAGAATGAATCAGTGTCGCCGGGTTTTTGTCTTGTCACGGTGTTAAAACAATCGTATGAATATGGAAATAATTTTTTTACAGACACAATGAATACGTTACAAAGCTTTTACGCATTATCTCCGTAATTATAAATTTCTTCGACCCGGCCCTGGAAAAAGCACAGGAGTGAGATACATAAAATTAATTGAAAAACCTCTGTTCGATGCTGTTCTTGTTTCGGGACGTAGAATTAAACGGTTTGGGGATGGAATCATCCCCTTTTAATCGGTGCCTCAAGGTTTTGTGGGGATTTAGAACCTCCAGGAAGAGAGCCCCAAGAAAATCCAGATAATATTATGAATTTTGAAGTGACACCTCGAGTTGACCTGACAGCTTCTAATCGGATAATAAGGAAATCGTTCAAGATCACAACAAAAATATGGTTTAGGCTTATATTTTCTAATTAACTCTCCGATCTTTATCGTATGACTTGTCGGCTTCGTTAAAACCGCTATACGCGTGTTTATTATGTAAATGCCTTAATTTTCTAGGCCAATATTAATCGGCTGGTATATTGCCAGGGCTGCTGGTAATCGGACAGGACGCTAGTTCTATGTTTGGAAGGGGGTTGCCCCTACCAGATCGCCACTCGCCGGGAAGGGGCCTCGCTCCCTCAGTTTCACTGTGCTCGTTTGACCTTAACCAGGCTTTTCATCTTTTATGTGTTATTATATTCCGAGGGTATTTATGTGAAAATTACTGCCTTATATGGTAAGGTGGTGTGATTTGAGTTTTGTTTGAGATCACCAGTTTTCCGCTTTTCCTAACCAACACGACTCGATAAAATTGGAGGCAAAAAATCTTATTCAACACATCACGTAGATTGTCAACGTTGACATTATATCAGGCCATTCTTACATTGCCTTTGTAAATTTTAAAGGGTGAATCAGCAGAGTCCCTTTTCTCCATGTTATCCAACTACCATAAATCCGGCTCATTTATATGTTGATACACTTTCATTTTAAAGGTATTGAATATAGAACACCTGAATAAACATCAAGGAAAAATAAATAGTTATAAAATCCTTAGAAGGAAAACCAAGGCGGAAAAGAGTAGATTTTTTTACCTACAGCATGACTGTTTCTTCATAATCATGGATAAATAATTCAAAGTTCAAGACCTTTAACAATTTCTTACATATTTTAGTTTTTTTCCTAATCCTATTACTAATATTGTGTTTTAATTTTTTCTGCACTTTATTTTACTTGCATATCCTAAAAAGTCCTGGTTCGAATTTGTTGTTGTTTATTGATGCCTCATTGCAATTTCATAGCCAGAAATGGTGTATTATTCCATATTAAAATTTTCTGATTTTTTTCTCTCGAGATGTTAAAAATGGATTTAAAAATGGATGGAGTTAAATTTCAGTCTTTCATAAAACTCTCAAAATGTTGATAAACTATTAACTGCCAATATTTTATTAAACATGCCGGAAACGTTTTAACGTTCAAAATACAATTCTATTTATTCTATTTTATAGCAATCGTTCGGCCAATTTGACCAAGCCACCAGTTCATGTGACGAATTTTAGTTCAAGTTGTATTTTATTTTTAATAGCCATTCGAGTTTAAAGAATCGTAGGATCGATTTCGGAAAATTGCCAAGATTCTAAAGCCAGTTTAAGTAAACTAGTTTTAGTTAAAGACAACCTTATTGACCTCGTACCGACTGAGAATAATATCGCTTTGTTTTTCAAGGAATAATTGAACAAAAAAATAACTTTATAAAAGTACCTAATAATGATTTAATTCACACAATGCCTTACGATACCAACCAAATGGGTGCCCCTGAATTATATTACAATAAATTTATATTTTTAAACTATCAGTTTATTTATAGCAAACTGAATAATTTTCGCTTTGGGGTTAGACCTCCAGTGAGTATTGTAGGCGTTTAATGGTTCATTCTATTAACTTAAGTTCTACGGAATATCCAGGAGCGTCATGAGTTCATTGAAGAATGGAGTAAAATTTTCAAAATAAAATTTTTTGACAAATGGATTCAAATAAAAAGTGTTGAATAGATGGCAAGATATATAATGTTCAACTAGCCAAGCCTTTCAATCAAAAGTCATCAGAGGAAATCTCCACCCTCTAACACAGATAACACAGAATTCCATTCCGTCCTGGCATATCAAAGTGTGTGCGGAGATTTTGCGGATTTTCAAAATTTTCAACTGTTTTTATGGCTATTTGGCTGAATTTATGAGGACTTTTTTAGTATAACGACTTTTAAGGTATATGACACAAACATGGCTTTCAATTTCACGGAGTTACTTGAAAATCCTGTGGTCCGGATGACCAGGAACATCAGGCTTGATGATAGTTATGAGTCACAAACATGGAGGAACACTGATATCAACTTGATCCCTAATACATGACAAACCGCTCCATGGGCTCGGATCATACTGTGGATGTTTTCTAAATTATTTCAAAAACCTCCACTTACAATATAATTATCGACGATGTCAAAATTTTACGATTGACCAACCAAATTGTCCGAACAACCTTTGACAAAAGAAGGATGCTCCACTATTCCTGCCTAAGTTTAGGAATTAAATGCTGATTAATATTATAAGGAATTATTTTTCAGACAACAACGCCAAATTTGCTGTCATGAATTTCCGAATTTAACATGTAGACTATTTGGAAATCAAACCGATTCAAGCTGTGGTGCCACAAGGCAGTGTATTAGGTCCTGTCCCTGTACCTGCTATTCGCTAGCGATGTATCAAAAAGCAAGGAAACTACCACAACATTTGCTAGGAAAATCAATTCTCAATCGACATGTCAAAATGTAACCTGACCATCTCAATTTTACGAATAAATAAATGGACGTCGAAGCTAAAATACGACAGATCTGACTTTAGCAAACAGAAAACCCATTATATACAATCCCATCCCAACATTCGTCAAATCCCGGACGCCACCCAGACAGAGAAATAGTAAATAGCTCAACAAATGACGGAAAAGTTACAGGTAGCTGGGCAGAAACATACCATTGATAATTGAAAGCAAGCTCTTAATATATCGACAAGTCCTCAAGCTTGTGCTAGATACATTTTGGTAAGTTAAGAGACCAACCAAATCATATAAATTTTCAAAGTTTACGGAGATGTATAGTCAATGTACCTTGGTCAAAAGAGGAGACCTCAAAATAGAAACAGCTGTCTACAAAGCCGCATTAAACCAACATCAAATTTTTTTTTTTTTTGTTTGCTCAACTGAAAGAATATCAGGGATATATTTAGCATGTAAGAGTCGCTAAATTACTCATACCAAAAGGAGGGAAATACATTCCCTCAGTCACCAGTTAAGCTCTTTTCCGTCCCAAAGGAAAAAAAAATTAATATAAGACCTAATCGGGTTGGTGAGATTAAGTCATGTTAATCAGCTAAAGCCGTAAGTAGTATAAAAAATGAATTTTTAATTTTAAAATAAAAATTGGCTGGCGGTATTATAGCCCAAAGTTTTAATGTATATAATTCAAATGTAAAAATGAAATATTTCGTTGTGTGTTCATTTAGCCTTTTACCACCAAAACGCATTGTGTGGCCGATATAGTAGTCATTTTATTTATTAATTAAACAATTAAATTAATTATTACTTGAATTAACGAAATTATTAGATTGCCACCACTTAAGAGAAGGTACTTTTTTATACAATTTAATGAAAGGTCGCACACAATATAAGTTTAATGTTAGTTAAAAATTCACTAGTTTTCGTGTCAGCTTGACCAATTAATATCTTTCAATTAATTAAGGTTTTCAGTTCATATGAAAAAGTCAGTGTCAGGAGCGGGATTCGAACCCACGACCTTCGGCTACATACGCCGCTGCTCTACCACTTGAGCTATCCTGACTTCGATCCACTCGGGCACCGACTTCCCATCTCAACCCGACCTTTTGAATTTTTCCTCCTTTTTGCCATTTTTCAGTTAGCGTCGTATCTAGCCGAAGATCGTGGGTTCGAATCCCGCTCGTGACACTGATTTTTTTACCTCCACTAAAAACCTCAATTCATTGAATGATATAGTTGGTTAAGCGGACATGAAAACTAGTGAATTTTTAACTAACATTAAACTTATATTGTGTGCGACCCAAGAAACATTTTATTAAATTGTATAAAAAAGTACCATCTCTTAAGTGGTGGCAATCAAATAATTTAATAATTTCGTTAATTCAAGTAATAATTAATTTAATTGTTTAATTTAGTTAATAAATAAAGTAATTTAAAAATTAGTTTTAATGTTGCAAATTAATGTTCATATTTTTTAATTGTCAATTATTTAAGGCGGCAATTTTATAGTTTTTTCTTCGGGTTACAACTGTGATTTTGAAACATTAGCAATGATGTGTTAGAGACTAGCATTTGTAGAAAGGAAATATGCTAATTAATTCTTGTTGTATGTCCAAATGGCGCAAGAGGTGCGAACCTGGTCTGAATACTCCGTGCTTTATATCTCCGTTATTCTACCAACTTTATACTCTTTGGTTGTTTCTTTTCTCACAATTAAGCCACAAGTTTTTCGTCATTTATAATCGTATAAGCGACAAACTAATGGCACACTAAATTTAAAAATATACATTTATTTAAAGAACGATATATAAAAAAGAACGTTTCGTCGAAACTTGAAAAAAACCTTGTAGAAACCGAAATTTAGCCAACAGTCCTTTTCAAGGGGATCGAAGCGGACAAAATACACCGGAGCTGTAACTATTGGTAATTTGTGGAGGTGAGCATCCAGTAATTGGTCGAATTGGCGGTGAACGTAAACCTCTTCAATTAAAACTACAATTATTTCACCGTTTACTGGCCCTGATGACTGATTATTATCGGCGAATCGGAGGACCGAGGATCATGGGTAGAAATGGCGACCCATCCTGCAAATACCAGTCCGACAATTTTTTATATAAGTAAATATTTATTCGTATTCTGTAAATAACAAAATATACGTTAAGACTGTTATAGGAAGCCAAACTGATGGTTTCTGTTCCTGATCAATTGACTTTTAAGTAGAGGTTTTTGAAATAATTTAGATCAATTGGTCTTTATGATCCGTGTAGTGCAGCTGTTATCCGGGTCATGATATCATAATGACCTCAGCGATCTTCCATGTTTGTGGCACATCTCTAAGTCTGATGATGCTGCCCAGGATTTCAAATCGTTTTTCAACCAAGGTTTCCTCGGTCACATAAAATACCAGGTCAATGTTAGAACTTGTTTTGTCGAACGCCTTAACAACGTCTATGCGGACTTGTTAACTTAGAGGCGTAACAATAATTTTTGATGCTAATTGGTTAAATAATAAACTTATAAGGTAATTATTTATTTTTATAATTGAATTATTTACGTTAAACTTGGGACATTCCTCCCACTAAATTTTCATTCGAAATTTAAAACCTCATTTTTATTTATAAATCGTGAGATGCAGTCTGGTGTGGTGTAGGTTTCAGAAAAACATTTTCTTTATCGTGCCGACTTTTCGATCTTTATTGAGATCATCTTCAGGGCCTGGGATTTTCAAAAATTGTTTACATTTAGCAAATACATTTTGGATCATCTCCAATCACGTCAACATCTCACGATTTTCGAATAATTGTCGATTAGCGGTCACTAATTACTACTCATTTTTAGTACTATATATTATTTACATGAATAATCTCGCCAACCCGAATACGTCTTGTATTAATTTCTTATTCTTTGGGATTAATGACCGAATGTATTCTCATCTTTTTGGAATGAGTAATCAAACGACTCCTACGTGCTAAATATATCGTTAATTTCTTTTCATTGAGCAAAAAATTTGATTTTGATGTTGATTTAATGCGGCTTTATAGACAGCTGTTTCCGTTTTGAGCTCTTCTCTTTTGACCAAGGTGCATTGGGGTGTGCATGTCAGTACACCGTTCTGAAATAATTGTATGGTTTGATTCATCTTGCTGAAACAAGGTTGAAGATTTGTTGGTAAAGTAAGATCTTATTTTCAATGAGTAATGTACTGTCCTTGCCCATCTGCCAGTAAATTTTCCGAAATTTGTTGACCTCTATACTACTTTATCTTGCTGGTGTACGCGATTCCACTACCGTTGAGATGGGATTATATGCAATGAATTTTCTGGCTGTTAAAGTCAGATGGGTGGTCATTTAGTTTTATTGTCCTCCTTGACGTCACTAAGGATTCGGAAAATTCAGGCGGTCATTTCACGGGATGACAGAGCATTTATTTTCCCAGCGAACGTTGCCGTAATTTCCTCCCTTTCTCGTAGGTCACTAGCGAATAGCGAGTATAAAATAGGTCATAATACACTGCCATGTCGAACCCCCAACTTCAATCGGTTTGCGTTCCTAAAAATCTTTCTCAAATTTGGCTTAGTGGGTTGGAAAATATTTCCTTATTCTATTATTTATTCCAGAACTTTATTAATTGTTTAAGGAGGAATTAGTACCAATATTTACTGACAACAATATGTCTTGATTTACCATGTAATAGTTTGAGAATCATTTTTTCTGTTGATTGTCGGTCTCATTATAATCAGGTTTTATATTGTATATCCATTGATATTAACATAAAAAGTATTGTTTTACGAGCGTAATAACGTATCAATCAATATTAAAAGTGAACCGCTTTTGTGTTATATTAACTTCTGAAGCCCACCAAATTAACGATTAGGATAGAATAAACCTCCAGGAGCAAAGGCAACTGATAATAAAAGAATATGAATTGATTTATCATCGTCTCGGAAATTAAACGATTAAGAAGCAATTAAAATATTGATGAGGTAACCGAGGGAAATCAAAGTATCTAATTGACTTATCGCCATTCAGTAATCAACCCTGTCGATTGTTTGCTCAAAGCTTGTCCGGACGATATTAATTTGATGAATCCATGATTTTTCTTCATGATTACTGACCCATGGGTTTTCCATGCGCAAAATTTTAATTTTCCTTCAACATGCATGCTTCCCTTTATATATATATATATATATATATATAGTATTTCAAATTTAATTTCATTTGATTGGAGGGGTTTTACGCACGGTCCACGTGCCCTTGGTCGAGTGGGGAGTTTTGTCGGAAGGTTCACTGACATCAGGCTGTAAATATAGTTTGCCCAGTCGGCAACATGACAAAAAAAATTAAATTATTATTATATTGTATTTTTTCTTTCTTTTCTCTATAAGAAAATCGATTGGATCAGATTTGATCGAAAGAAAAGCCTCCACGTAACTGTGTATGTCTGTCCTGTCGGCCTTCTTTTTCTCCCGGATTTCAATTGTACTGACCATATAAAACACTTGTTCTTTTTCTGAAATTGTTGTTTCTAGTGTAATCATTGGTTAAATTGACCTTAATTTTGATAACCTGTTTAGTCATCTAATAAGTTTTCAAGTTTGACTGTTTACGTGCTTTCGTTATAATAAATTATTGAATCGGTTTTAGCAATGCATTTCGTCAGAAAAATCTTCTCGTTCCTCCATTTCTCTCTGTGCCCGCTCGAGAAAGATTAATTCCCATATGCATAGATAGCTTTTTAACACTGATCTTTCAATTCAAAAATCCAGAAAATTTGTACAGGTTTTTATGGTTCAACGGTTGTTTGAGAGGTTGAGTTCGTATCGATTTTCAAACATTTAGTATAATAGTTAAAGTAGTAGTATTCTAGTTTAGTAGTTTAGTAAGTTTAGTATTCTAGTTAAAACGTGCGAGTGTTCATTCGCGACTTTTTAAATAGTCTTCTTCGTTGTGAATTAAATGTGAAGAAAAGATTATCACAAATAGAACAAGGAGTAAAAATATTATGCAATAATGCAACGTTTTGTTTTTTTGTTCATTTTACGAGAGTGAGAGAGAGAGAGAGAAAGAGAAAGAGAAAACGAGAGAAAGGGAGAGAATTACCGAAAATGTTAAAAGAAAACCAGATCCTGAAGGGGTAACGTTTTTTGGAAGAACGACTAGCTTTTTCTCTCTTGCGATTGACCTTCACTTCTCGATGGATTGTAATTTTTGATACGCATAATTTTGATGCATTATCTGAAATGTCTGTACTTTCTTTTCAAACACGAAACCGCAAATTTTTACTGCATGTTAGCAATTCTTCAAGTTCATTGGGTTGTTCAAAAAGAAGAACGATAGCTTGATGGTAATTAAGTCTCGGATGGATCGGACTCTTTAACTGCTGTATAATCTGTAAAGATAAGGTGAAAGAGTTAACGTGTTGAAAAAATTGTGCCATGTATATGCTGAAAAGTAACTGACCTATGGTTCTCTCTCGAGGAACAAAGGATCGGTTAGAGGTTAAAGTTCAGTAACAAGAAAATAACGAATAAGTCGCGTTTTAAGTTAACATAATATATACTCAAAATTGGTAGTTTAATATTTAAAAAAAATTATAAATGTATATTTTGGTGGCAATCTTTTGGTCTCTTCCCTCTTAACGATTTCCAAAGGTTGGAATTTTTTAATGCCAAGAGCTTTACATTTTGTTTTGCAAAACTTTTGATAGATGCTATCAGGAAGACTAATATAAATGTTGTTTATGACCTATGGTGGGTCAAAAACGTCGGTGGCCGCTACGGTAAGGGCAGATCCTATATGACCGCACCGCGCGACGGCCGTGAGTCTGCCGGCACACGGATAGCGAATAAGACAACGGAGGTGAGCCTCTCCGCACCGTGCCCTACTAGTTCGGTTTAGTTTTTGATGACACGGATCGTGTGAGATGCAGTGTAGAGTTTATTTTTAATTTTTTTAAAATATTTATTCTCGATTGTCTTATAATCTCAGTTCAATTTTGATTCGTAAAACCGACGCAAAGGAACTAATTAAGGCGGTCAGAAAAGAAAGTTTCCTGTGTTGGATTACCAGTTCAATGAAAAACAGAGAAATAAAAAATATGAAGATAAAATAATTTAACAAAATAATAATCGAATAAATTAATTCCCTTTCAACATATTTTTCCTTGCATTGTGTACCATATTCTTCTGTGTGAAGATGAAGCTCATTTTGGATTTTTTTCATAGAAGAGAACTACTTCCATGAGATTCTAATCTTGTCGCCGATCACATACTTTGTTAAAAGTTGTGAATAAAGTCGCTTGCTTTGATAAACTTGCAACCCGCCAATCCTTACGCCGTTTCCAAGTTGTTTTTAAGTACACTCTGAGTCAAAGTTTGCCTTCCTGAGCTAAATAAAATGGTTTATAAATTACTAATAAAAGCGGACGCGGGATGTAAAGTTTTTATTGGGTAAATTGGCCGTAATGGGCAAAAATATTCTTATTGAATTTATTTCTTATTGAAACAATTTTGTTTTGTTTTTTAAATGTCGTAATGCAATAATAGATGAACTAATGTTTTACAACAACTCACAGGAATTAAGAAATAAAATTTTTCATATAGAAAAGAACATGTACAATTTAGTGACAACTTGAAGTTGTCAAAAATTAACAAATATTCACCAAAATTTTTGTTTGCATTGAAACGATTCTTTTTTTAAATTTTATATAGCATTAATGCGCAAATAAGCCCAAGAAGTAATGTTTTCCAAAAACACCAGGAGTAGTAAATCAATAAATGTCCACAAATTTAGGTTATTGTTAAAAATTAAAAAGTCGTTATCTAAAAAAAGGCATGTTTCAAATTTGCTCAATACTAAGAACTGTAGACCAAAAAAAAAAAATTTTATACAGAAAAGAATATGTTGAATTTTGTCACAACTTTAGGCTATGTTTATAAATTAACTTTACAACAAAACTATAGCTACAGGTTCCTTGTGTACTAACAAAAATGGTACAAAAAACTTTGGTTGTAATAGACAAAATTAATACTAGGCGAATTGTACCGAAAAAATAGCAACTTTTAACCTTTCGTTGGGTTGTATTTTTTTGTATTTCGGTACACTTTTCTCCAAAACGCATCACCATATTGTGACGATTGTTTTCCAAATTTTGTAGAGAAATAATATGCAAATCCCGAGAGTTAATACTTTTCAAAATCACCCAGGAACTGAGAAATAAACATTTTTGTACAGAAAAGAAGCACAAATTTAGATTATTGTCAAAAATTACCCATTCATTAATTTGAAAAACGACATTGCTTAACATTCGTACTCGACTGAGAAAAGTCAAATAAAATGTAATTGGTTATAACGGACGAAATTGTGTTTTGAAAAAATGGTGAAACGGAAAAAAACCGAAATGAACTTTAAAAATTTCTGGCACACTTTAAAATTTTATAGTTTCACGGTTTAAAATTTTATAAAAAATAAATGCTTATAAAATGATATTAATCGAGTAGAACTGGAGTTAAAGAAGTACATAAGGAAAATATTTATCCAAAAAATTATCTTACAACCTTAAATTTAGACATATGAAATGTTTCACTGTGCTGTGTATTTTGTTTAACAATTAATTTATTCTACAACAGGAAAATATATCTATATTTTTCGTTGGGAGGGTGTAATAACAGTTACAATAGCGAGTAAGAACAAACGGGGGAACAAGTTTTATCTGGAGGACACTTCAATTAATTAATTATTATTAATTAACAAATTTGGAAATGTTTAGAAACTCAAAAATTCATTAAACGAATTCCAATTAGTAGCTTTCTCTTAAATAGCTTTCCATTACAGTATTTTAGTTAAAGGTGAAAGGTAAAGGAACAGCCGACCCCAATAATGGATGGACCGTGCACACAGAAATCCCAAATTAACTTTAATAATGCAAGCAGGCCGTCAACAAAACGAGGATTGACTATTAATATAAGGACACCGTTGGAACAAAGACCTAATCCCGATTTGACTTCCATTACCGCGTACAAAAGGAAGGGTGCGAGAGATGATACGTTGACATCCACCGGACCAACACGTTCGGGCAGAAGAGGATAGGAATGATGGCGGGCCAAACTTTGGTTTAATTTTCAAAACTGACAGACCAAAACGACAACGTGTTCTATGTTGATCATGTCAGTCGAGATTAAATTCTACGCCCGTTTTCGTTCTATATTCATTTTTACATCGTCCAGGAATAATCAACTTTGATACAGCAAGGAAGAATTTAATATCAATCAGTACGACTCAACTATGGAACGACCTTTTTTTGTGTGAGCTGTATCACGACTGTACGTACTTCAGGAGAAAAGGAAAGCAAATTGGATTTTTATGATGTTTCTTTATCAACTGTGACTTGCAATTTGATTCTATTGATTTGAAAAAAGTTTTTAAATACTTAAAACATAAATTTGGATTCGATCTATTCTACTGTTCACCATTGCTTTGATACGATATTCTCGGATCTAGAAAACAAACATTATTGGTAATTCGTATTTCTGGACTTTATGGAAGCATTTGGAGAACCCCAGCCACATTGACAAGTTAAAACTCTTTCCTCACATCTACTTATCCTGAAGTCTTTTTTTCGCGGATCGATGGTTTAAACTGAGAATCGATACCGATATTGTGAGAAATGGTCGAGTTTAAAGTTTTTGATTATTACTATGTTTACCTACCAGCCTCATGGGGAAAACAAGAAAATGATCGCTTTTAATAAATTGCTTATTTGAATGCAAGCAATTATCTGGCCTCAAAAACGTACCTAACAATTATGTAAACAATTAAAGTGATAATTTTATTTCGTCTCATGAACCTTCCATCGAATAAATTATTAACTTGCACTAATCACTCATTACCAAAATAATCCTCTCAATAAACACCTACATTTTTCGTATGGTTCAAAAAATCCTAGAGCCGATAATTGTAGTTGTTCCTAAGACGTCGTACTTATTCATGTCAGAAAAAATCTAGTTTCTGAAAAAATATAAAATTTAGGGTTCCTATTTGAAATTAAAAAGTGATTAAAGAGTCAACGAAACGTGACATCGAAAAAAATTCAAGACGGTTTTGGATTCGGGGCAAAAATGTAATGGGGAGTTACCATCGGCCACATTCTTTGTTTGTGTTTAAAAAAAAATAAAAATAGTGAAAACCCACCGGCGCGTGTTAAAAAAAGACACCTGTATAATCATGTATGAAGTTGAATGGTTTCTTGAACCTATAAGGAAAAGGACGTGCTGGTTCGGTTGAAAATCCGTTGCTCCCGGTCCGGCATCATCAATCGTCACGAATCATTGAGGAAACGGATTTTCCGAGGGGGGAGTCACGACACTCATTTCCTCTAAGTCAGAAAATAGATTAGATTAGATTTATATACGAGCCGGCCCCTTTACGACCTGTGTACCTCGACCTTTATCGGTCTATTGTGAATATGACAGAAAATATAAAAATGTGTATCAAAACGTTTCAGAATGGCGCAATTGACAAGCAAAGCAATTCTCAATTCTCGACTTAATGTGCTTTTATTATTTCCAGAACGAGATTTAGATAATTTAAATATTTTATGATTTTTATACGTATTGCTTACATCATAATCATTTTGCAAAATTCAAAAAATGATTTCGAAAGGTTGGGTTGTGGTGGGTCTGCGAGTGGTCGAAGTCACGATAGCTTAAGTGGTAGAGCAGCGGCGTATTTAGGCGAAGAGCGTGGGTTCGAATCTCGCACGTGACACTGACTTTTTTATCTCACCCATACCTTACATAATTATTTATTAATGGAAAGATGTTATGTCGTCAATCGGACCTCGACATCTAATGCTTTTTACAAAATGTTAACAAGGAAACAACATTTAAAAATTAAATTATTATCGATTAATTAATTAAAAATTCAATTAACATTGACAATTAAGCGAGAAATTCAAACGGTGCGTGCACGGTGCTTTCACTGCCGGCTTTTTTATTAAACTAATAACAAACTTTTGTTTTTTCTCTGGCGATTGGAATTGAAAATTTGCCTATTTTTTCGATCAATCCCCATATACTGTACAGTATGTGGTGATTAGTGATCATTAGGCGATAATTATGAGAATATCGTGAGATGCGGTCTGGTGTGACGTAGGTTTCAGAAAAAAATTTTCTTTATCGTGCCAACGTTTCGATCTTTACTGAGATCACCTTCAGGACCTTGGATTTACAAACATTGTTTAAATTATCAAATACATGTAGGATGTGGAAAAAAGTGAATTTATACAATGCAAAAAAAAAAACGTGTTTCCATTCAATCAAAGAATACAATACGCAGAAAACAAACGCTTGAGTGAGTGGAAATACTTTGTTTAAATATATTTAAAAAATTTTGTTTTTCATTGTATACAGTATAAATTCACTTTTGTCTAAATCGTACAGGTATTTCTTAAATTTAAACAATGGTTGTAAATCCCAACTCTGAAGATGATCTCAGTAAAGATCGAAACGTTGGCACGATGAAGAAAATGTTTTTCTCAAACCTACATCACACCAGACCGCATCTCACGATTTTCGAATAATACTGTTGGTGCCTCTACTATCGCAAGAATTATTAAATAAAAAATTAGTATATGAGGTGAAAAATACGTCCGTTGACAGGTTGCAAATAACTTAATGATGTAGAACATAATATCGACATAAAACATTTATAATAGAACTCGTGTTGAACCGGCACAAGGGAATAACTCAAACAAAAAACCCGCGAGTGAACACAGACCCAGTAAGTGCCCGTGTGCCGGTTCAACATCAAAAATCTAACCATAGAAAATGAAAGATCTATTTCAACAGGTACGCTCCCACGTTCTGTGAAGTTTTAACTTTCTGGGAGGATGGAATAACAAAATTACATGGAAATTGATAACATGTAGCGGAACAAAATTGTTCGTATATTCTTGATTAAATGAGTTTACAAAGTGACTGAAATTTAAATTAAATTGACCGTCACAAACTCTACGTACTTATTTCACTAACGATATTTTTGGTCTAATGGACTACAGACTTATTTGTATACTCTATTGCCACATTTGCTCAACATGTAATTATATTCTTTCTAATATATTCATGTAGGATAAGAAAATATTATGGAAGAATTTAAAAAATATTTTGGAAACAATACGTTAAATTCCTTATAACCGCTATAACGAATTTATGTAAGAATCATAACAATGTCCATTTTTTCATTAGGCACAATTATTTTCTCCCAAGTCCAGTGTACCACTTAAAAATTGTGAATTAAAAAATGGAAATCTATCCAACATCGTCTTCATTTTGTCCAAATTCGACAGTGTTACTGTAATGACGAAAACTTGACATCTCATTCACATTATATCGATATTCTTACATTTTTCTCACCATTTTACGTTAAAAAAACACCAATGAAATCATCATACTTGTGAAACTTTTTATTTTATATATGTCGTTTTTTAAGGAAGCTAAATTTGTGCCGTTACTTTTAAATTTGAAAATGTATTACGATACAAAAATCCAAAATATGCTGCCTGTGAAAGAAGCAAAAATATAATATTCAAATTCGCTATGTTTGTGCAAGAAGTCAAAGTTACTGCATATTAGTCAACTTATTTTTGTACCTTTTTATAAAAAAAAAAAAATAATAGGAGAATCGTATTGAGTCTTCATATAGAAAACGCCATAAAACGGAAAGGCCAAAACGATTTTCTTTTAGAAAAGCAATTTGGATTCGTATTAACCACCCTTTAAAACATTTCAATACTATTTTTTATTGAAATTTAAAAACAGACGAATTTTCGAAATCATGTGTTCACAAATTTAAAAATCACAACACCTCTGGAATCTATTCAAATTGTACAGAATTAAAGCCGTTAGAATTGTGAATATCTATTCTTTCGGTGTATATAAATAGCCTTTAGATTTTGCGTCATTATACGTGAAAAAAATAAAAATGATGTCAACAAACACTCATCCAACGTTTTATTTTATATCTCCAGTCCGAATTTATTTATGGCGCCGAGACTAGTGGCCTAAGAAGTTATACACCAGTCAATTTATTTACATTTGATTAAAACAAATAATAAGAAATTCGTATTAATTGAGATTAGGTATATAAAACTAAATAAAAACGAAAAGACGCTCACATTAAAGTAAGACATAAACAGTTCCGAATCGTATTAAGCACAGTTGAATCCCCCAAATACCTATTTTATAGGACTATAAAAATATTTATTTTTGGGATGGATTAGCCGCAGGGGCTTCGACGTCACGGTGTTCACTAAAAAATTGATAATTCTTCTGATCAAAGATATCGAAAAACCTTTCAACTACAAAACTTTATTGGCTTCAAAAAATAAAGGCATTTATTTATGTTTGTTAACATTTATTCATAAGTGCGCGTTAACCATATGAGAATGAAATATTAACTAAGTGATTTGTTATTGTTATTTATCTATTTGTTTGTTTGTTGGTTTATTTATTTATGTGTATATTTATTAGTTTATTTATTTATTTGTTGTTGTTATTTATTTATTTGGTGATTTATTTATTTAGTATGGTCTACTCTAGTTGACTTCGTGTCTGTATGGATGACTCTAACCAATGGGGGGGTTCCGGGCTGGTGTCGGGAGGGCCGTCGGTCCGGCTGCTGTTTTCTTGTTGGGTGGTGAAGGGGGCCTCCAGAGCGAGTTTGCTCCGGGGGTTTGGGAGATGTGGACTTTTCCACATTATTTCTATGTTAGCGGGTTTTATCCACATTTCCGCTAAGACCCTCGTTATTGAGAAAGAAATATTCCCAAAGAAGAATACCCAAATGGCAGGCCCGTTGATCCGCCCGGCTGGTTGGCTGCGTCCGGGTGGGTGGCCCTTTTGATACCGCCTAAATAGCAACCCTCCACATGTTGTTACACACGAATTTTAAAGTCTGGTGGCTAATGCGGAAACGTAAAGCCATAAAAAAAATAATAATACTAATAATAATTCTTCTGGATTTTATCCAAACCCAACATCGTTAGAACAACCGTAGGGGAGCCTAGTAACTTATCTGTTATCCTATATCGTGAATTTTATGTTATTATAAGTGAGAAAAATAAAAATAAAATGAACATATACTCGTCAATCGCTTTATTTTATATTGTGCGTTAATGTAGTTTCGGAGATTATGATGCCATTTATAGATTTATAGTTCTTATTTATAGTTTATATACATATGGATCGCATTGACCACAGGCAGACAATACAAATGTTTTGTATACTGCAAGCATTCAGCCAATTACTGCTAATCATCTCTAACGGCTTCTAAAGGTTGCTTTAAAAAGTGTAGTTATATATATATATATATATATATATATATAATAAATATA
>CM077101.1:23889645-23939387 GCA_039619505.1 Cimex hemipterus
TATATATATATATATATATATATATATAGTATCATATATGTATGTGTGTGTGTGTGTGTGTGTGTGTGTGTGTTTTCGGAAATCAAACAAGATTTAAATATACGACGATATGACGACTTGGTTACGTCATGAACGGGATCACAGAACCAAACACGGCTCCTTCCTTCTTCCTGCTACAGAAAACGACTCACTGCGACATCTTGACGGAAGATCAATCCCCGACAACCATATCCAACAGGAAATGAAGGGGCAGTATGACGAACAAATGATGTGGGTTAGATAACAATCCCCAGACGGGCCTGCAACCCGCTTCCGGTGAAATATCTGCAACCACGATCTCGCTGGCGTCAAGTCTGGCGAAGAATTAATTGATCGCGCACGTGTGTGTGTGTGTGTGTGTGTGAAGGATGAAAATCCCCGATCGACAAAAAAATTCTCTATACGATCGTCTTCGAGCATGAAAGATCGGTGACTGAGCCGGTTACGGCCCTTTGACCCTTAGTGCTGCTACCCACGGTTAAACAAACAATAACAAAATAGAGAGAATTTCTCCAACGTTTCTCAAAAAAATATTAAAACTAAATTACAGATCTTTTCTTCTTTTTCTTCAAAGATCTTTTTAACTGTGAAAGCAGAGAGAGAGGGGAGAGAGAGAGAGAGAGAGAGAGAGAGAGAGAGAGAGAGAGAGAAATAGAGAGAGGAGAAAAAGGAGAAAAGGATTGAACTTAATAGAGAAGGAAACGGAAACGTGAAAATGAGGATAGCTACGGCGTTAAAACAAAGAGAATTTTAAATTTTCAGACGATTAACTTGATTGTCATAGTTGTTTCATCTACCGGTGTTCGAATGATTTCGGCATTCGTGGTCTTCAGTGCATCAAAGTGGCAAGTTGAATATTCAGGAATGTTCAGGGACGATTAAGCTGGTGACAAATGTTCAATAGCTCGTAGAGACCCACTACTACTTGTTGGTTCAGAAGGGAAAAATCTGTCTATAGCGCCAAGAAAATATTTCAAAAAATGATTTAAAACAATTTTTTTGTACAATATTAATAGACGGTCCCATTTGAGCAGTTTTAACAAATGAAATGTATTTCAAATTAAGCGGGATATAGTTGTGCATGGACGCGGCAGTTCGGGCTTGATGAAAGTCTAATCTCGAGAATCATTTCAATGGTGTCTTCAGAAGTTTATTGCACTCGATATAATATGCAATGATGCTTTGTATGCAATGATATAAATTCTTTAAAAAAAACGTTTATACAATTTTTGAGAGAGGATTCGTTTTTTTTTATCAGGGTAAATGACATCGCCAACTTTGTATATGCCGGGTATTTGTATCTCGACTTCTTTTCAGATCGTTCCGGGGAAGAAAGTTGTAATGGAAAAAGTTCCATAATGCTTACAGCTATTCTAACATACGTCACGAAGCGATACACACCCTTTCAAAATATGTAGGGCTGGGTAAATTAAACTGACTGTCATGATCTTCAGGAGGGTGTTTCAGATCTTATCAACTCCAAGGCGCAGAATATGTGGAAATTATGAATGAATTATGATTGAAATTTATGTTAGAATATTGATATTATTTATTAGTTGTTTAATTAGGTTATCTTTCTTTTGTTGATTAAAAATTGAAGTGATCCCATTTTTTTCAGATAAAATTTAAATCTGTATAATATATTTCTAAAAAAAATTTAAATTGTTGCTATTTGTAAGATAAGACAGGTATATCGACATTAGATTTTCGCTTTATTTCTTCGCCCGAAAGAGAGGGTGAATCCGTTTGAGCCGGTTTTATCTCGTTTCAGAAACTACGGGGCATCAACGGGCGGCGTTGTTCATCAGAGTTTGCTCATTGAAACCTTCTTTATTGCCCTTAATATCATTTTGTACGGTAACTGTCACTACATTGACTCACTCGGTGATTTGCATTTAGGAAAATACCACTGGACCTGTTTTAAACCTGTAAGATGAAACTGAACAAAATCCATTTAAATTATATGGAAATGTGCAGAGGGTTTGGGGGGGGGGGGTTCCGTCTGTTAGGTTCAGTAGTTTTTGCATGGCGCTTTTTTAAATGGGTACAATTGGAAATGCTGTCAATACTTTCTTCCAAAACTGTAGAATTGCAAATACCGTCCGGTGTCCATTGCGGTAAAGTGCTAAACTGCGATCTTATAATTATGTTTTTATGATGCAAACAAATCTTGCATTTGTCACAAAACGTCTTGTCAATCAATCATCAGATCGATTGTACATAGGTTAATGCTCTAATTCACCATATATTAACGTGCATTTATTGATTCCACGAGAATTCAATATTATCAGCTGATACTGCGCAAACATTAGGACTGGGCAAAGGAAGAAAAATATCGAGAATAAACCAAGCATCGCAAATTATGAAACGTCTCTCATGAAAGTCTGAAATTTGGTTCGGAAGACAAGCTTAGAATGTGAGGGAAAGGAAGAGACAAATCGTGAATATTACATTGGTAGTAAACGGCAGCTGCAACCGCGCAAATTGATTTTTATTATTCTTGTGTAAAGAGAGAGATGCGCATTTCCGTTTTTTCCATTTATCGACGTCGCCGAAGGTTGAAGGTGTGCCGTTGCGGTTGGCTGTACTCGCATGAATTGTTAATTTGTGTGCTAGGAGCCGTGTTGGGGAATTCAATAATTTCCAACAAAACATGGAATCAATTCGAAATAGCAAGCCCTCCTGTCTGTGAATGAGGTGGCGTCGCTTTGAACAAAGGATTCGGTTAACTTGGTCAAAGCAATCAGTTCTTCATTATTCCACGTGTACGCACTGGAGGAATTGCTCGCATCACCCCGCCCAAATAAATAACAACTTGACATCAAGTATTAACTCTTGCTACCTATTTACTCTACATTTTGGCCTCGGTTGATAATAATATTTGTTTTGTTTCGCTTACACATATCTAGCAATGCGCATTTTGCAAGATTGTTTATATGATTATTCTGAAATCGTGAGATGCGGTCTGGTGTGACGGTCTTTAGAAAAACAATTGTTATAATATCAAAGACAGGACAGTTGTTATAATATCTTCTATCGTCTCTCTCTATTCTACAAATAATCGACGAAGGACATCTTTTGATAGTCTTTTGATGGTGGTATTTTACTAGGGTAACCCCTGTACCAGTTGGGATGTTTTTGTGTGTAGTCTTGCCTGGCAACGTTCCCAGTTTCTTGTGTTCTTCAGTAACCCAAGATTCCAGTTATTTTTTAACGCTTCTTTATTCATTCCAGTGAAAGGATTTAAGCCGATGTGTTGTCCCAAGGCCCCCTTTATGCCTAAGATGTACGTAACATCAAATCCAGGGACTCACCGTTGGGTCATTTTTATTTCTCACTTTTTAGGATATTTAGGCATTTCCAGACAACTTTTGAGTTGGGTAGTTGTAAAAGATAAGTACGGTTCGTTTCTTCCGCAGAAACGATGTTGCCTTCCAATAAAGTCAGAAACTTAAGACTATACGTAGGCAGCCCATGTAAAATCTACATCTTGGGCGACAATTCAATAGAAAGCATGGACCTCTAGAAACGTTTAGGCCAAAGTTTATTTTGACCGACAAAACGTATTTTTTGCAAGACACAATTGTTTCCTCTTTAGACGTACAGTGGAACTGGGGGTGCGTCATTCCACCCAATATCCATCGTATTTAATCAAAAGTTCTCAAATTTTATGTGCTCTTAGCCTTATCTTGCTGTCCACAACCTCGTAGTTCGTCTTGCCAACGAACTGATCCGATCCGTATTCCAAAAGTTCCACATCACCATCTCTACTTTACAATCTCGAGAATAACCTACCTGGTCCTCCTCTCCCATTTCCCTCACTCCGAGTGTCAGCATTGGCCAGTTTCTCTTAAAGTTTATCCTTCGGGAGTTGTCCAGAAACTTGTTGTCCAAAAAATTGTAATATGTTCAATTAATTATTCACAACATTTTGACTTCCCGTTAATTCCAGTTGCAAGCAATTCGCCGTTTTATAACATTAGCAGGATACACAAGTGTGATTCTATTGGGTTGTCCGGAAAATAATGCAGGATTTTGGTATTAAACAAAAAAAAAGAAACTAGTTACTTTAAAGCAATGTTCTTTAATCAAAATAATTTCCCATACTCTCAATACATTTCTCCCAACGTGTTGGTAACTTATTAATTCCGTCTGAGTAGAATTCAGAATTTTTAGAATTGATAAAGTCAATAAATGCATTTTCCAGTTCCGTTTGATTTTTGAATATTATGTGTTGTAAGTAGTGGTCCAGGTGTCTAAAAAAATGGTAGTCAGTAGGCGAGAGGTCCGGAGAGTAGGGTGGGTGAGGCAAAGTTTCATAGCCAAGCTCCAATAATTTTTGTGACGTTACACGTGACACATGTGGTCGAGCGTTGTCATGCAACAAAATGGGCCCTTTCCGATTGACCAAAGAGGGCTTCATTACTGCCAATTTCTGATGCATGGTATTAATTTGGTTACAGTTTGATTCAGCATTGATGGTTTCGCCAGGATTTAAGAAGCTGTAGTGTATTAAACCAAATGAAGCCCACCATACCGTAACCATTACCTTTTTTTGATGAGTTGGGGGCCAACTCAATCGCCTTGAGGTGGTCAGCGACGGTCGTTTTACTGACTTTGAGTTGCTCTGCAAGTTCTCGAACAGTTGTTTTGGGGTTTTCTTCCACCACTGATCGCAGAACATCATCATTAAGAGAGGAAGGCCTTCCACGACCTTCTTCATCTTCAAGGCTGAAATCTCCCTCCCGAAATTTTTTAAACCACCTTTGCACAGTGCACTCATTAACACAACCCTCGCCCCAGACTTGGTTAATGTTTCTAGCCGTTTGGGCTCCGCTTCGGCCGAGTTTAAACTCGTAAAAGAAAATCGTACGAAATTCTCGCTTTGACATTATAAGGATGACTGAATTATTTCCAAGTAGCGGAATGCTACAGAGGTAAACAAACAATATCATTTGGAAGAGGATTAATAAGTGTTGACATTCATACAAATGAGTAATCCTGTAAACGTAAACAGAATATTTTATATAGATTTTTTTAATGAAAACTTAAAATCCTGCATTATTTTCCGGACAACCCAATACATTATAACATTATAAATATCTATACAGTATATTACAAGAGTGATCAACAGCAGAGATCATGTAAACCCTCAGGGTGCCGGTGTTTGTGAAAACGGAGTCCATGTTTATATATGTCGAGTTGAATGCAGGGCCGCTGGATTCGAACCCAGGAACTTTACCTTACAGTAATAAGCGCCGTGTCAACGCCTAAACCGTTGCGGCCACCGACCACCCCTCTTCAGCATTGTTCTTTAAACTGTGTTTAGTGTAGTTATCTTATCCAATTTTTCGGCTTTGGTTATCTGGTATGCTTATTGTCTCTGTTATTTTTGTATATTTTGTTGCAATGTTTTCTTTGTTTTTGCACTTTTTTATTAAGTTATAGTTGGAAAAGAAATGTGGCCCAGGGCAAAATTTGAATTAGAAGATTAACCCCATTCTTCCGTTTGTACACTATTTTTCTCCCATTCAGAATAATATTTCAGCGTTTTCTTTCCATAAAATTAAAGAAAATGGTACACAGCTTAAATGCTGATTGAACAAAGAAGCTACTATGAAATTTACCAAGCTCTATCGTGAATTTTTTCAATGAGGTTTCAAATTTAGTATATTACAAATTTTGAATTTCCATTTTTTTTGCAATATTTAACACAATTTTTTAAACGAAAATTAATTTAAATTTCTACATTTGCCTTTTTAAAGGAAATTAATTGTCTTTTCAAGTCGTTTGCAATGTAAATGTTCATAAATTAAAAGTTGAAAATTGATCGCAATTGAATAATGGAACCCTACGTTGGTCAAACACGGAAAACGGAGTGGCCCTTAATTTAAAAATACCTGACACCTTTCTTCAGTCTGTTCTATTTTTATTTCCACAGTGCACGTGATTTGTTCCCTGGTAACAAAACCGATTGTTTTTATATCCACATTGGTTGTTCGTGGTTGTTTTTACTAAATGAACTTTTGACTTAGGCTTTCTGTTTAATATTGACTGGATTTACAGGCGCATTTTGTTCTCAATCAATACGGACAATATTAATTGTTGTTATTTGTTCTATTATAATTAAGCAGGAGGGCGGATTATATTGCCAGAAGCGATAATCGGATCCAGGCAGCTTACCGAGTCGATATGCTGAGCCCTTTTCCACGATTTAAAAAGAAAAGCCTATCCTTTCTACCGTTAGAATATTTCAATACAAAAACCTTTTAATTTGTTTTAAAAAAAAAGTTATGAGTAAAAAATAAACGAGCACTCATTACGTTGTCATAATTTTAAAACATAATTTCGAACTCACTGTAGAATTAATGATCTGTTTACAGTGTGTTAAAATACTCATAGTGATTATTGTCACCACTGATAGCTATTCAATTGTTTTAGCCGATTATATATTTTATTCGTTTACAAAAAGTTGCCAGTTTAACTTTTTCTGGTAAAAACCACTTAACACATATTCGGCTATGTTAAAATAAAAAATTGTGTTATCTGTTCTCAAGTTATTCGTTGATTATGTTTAAAAGGCTAATTGTTTTTCCTTTTTGTTTTTATTTATTGTTTATTTGCACAATTACCGCCGTTTGTGGCTCTCGTCGTACCGTTGAAATTTCAATACGAAAGTCCTGTCGTAAGCACACAATAATAAAACGTTAATACTTTGATGTTATTTTCTAAAAATGTATCGTTCGCGCTTTATCACAACATTAATATGCTTTGCTTATGACAGAAAATGTTGTTGTTTTTGTGTTTTTTAGATGTTATTATGTCTGTGTTATGTTTTCAAATAATGCTTTTTATTGAACTAATTATAATTATAAATATTAATAATAACGTATTTTATTTAACGGATCAGCCAAATTCATTCATAATAGAAGAATCCTGCTGTCTGGAGGAGAAATAGCCGTATCTTCTATTCTATTCACTGCCCTCATTAGGAAAGTAATCGCGAAGCCATTGGCGATTTATTCTTGTTTTTTTTTGGGGGGGGGGGGATTTTCGAGCTTTTATAGGCTACGTAGGTAGTAAGGTTGGATAGGAGGTAAGTATGCGTTGATGGATGTCGGTCTGTGAGTCGGTGAACTCATGCTGAATCGGCACTGGGTCACTTGTTGTGTTTGTCTTGACTCGCAGGAACAGTGCAAGCAACTAGGTAATCTAGGTATGCTAAAAGATCGGTAATAGTAGGAATGTCGTCCGGGCTGAGGATACTACCTTGTGAAACATCCTCTGTCATATTGGATGCGGGAGAACTGAAAGGTAAAAATAATATTAGGAATAAATTGACGGAAATAAGTGTGATATGTGTTAATGAGTGCAAGGGATTTTTTCATCTCCAACCTCATAAACTTCTTTCCTTGTTATGGTTCAACTATCAGCTGTTTTCGTGGGGAATACAGAAACCTACATTAAACCTCTCATTTTGACTCCGAATAGATTTTTCAACTCCAACGCATATTATCCAGTGAGCTTAGTTGTGTTTTCGGTCTCCTGGATGAGACGGATGGCCCTTCGTTGGCTAGTTGGTCAACCTGCTTGCTCTATGACTTCATGTCCGGAGCCCATGTTAAAGTAACCATGTATCACCATTTCGTTTTTCAGAGTGTAATTCGTTTCTTAACTCACCTCAACGTAACCTTGTTGTGCTTTCCTAGGGACACCCCTAGACAAATTTGGAGCTAAAAGGTAGGCTTCTTATAAGCTGTCTGACATCCAAAAGTATGTAAATCCGTGCACCTTTCGATTTCTTACATATATATATATATATCTTCCATCTTCCATGGACCTCAGCGCGGAAGATATTTCGAACCAGTTTAAGGGGTTTTGCTAGTGAGTGTACCATGATGCCTCTTCTATAAACCTGGCGTTGCTCTTCTCCCAAAGACCGTTTACATTTGATTTTCTCCACCTATTGCACATTTCTGTCTACGTCAACTTTTTATGTGTTATTGGGTGCGCTTTTGTGTGAGAAGTCTGAATTACTCATGTAATTTTAATGAATGATGCTATTTGTAGTCTTTCCTGTTTGTTTTGTGTTTCCTTATGCAATGGTTTTGGCCACTATACTAGTAATACAATGTGACCTTTGGTCGGTTGTGGTGTACAACCAATGTGCCATCCTGGTGATTATTGAAAGTTTGTTGCTTAATCTCTGGCAAACGTTAGTATTGCCTTGGCCTTATATAGTATGTAGCTTATTTTATTCTTTGGTCAAGATGTGTACGTATTTAGTTTCTAAAGGAGAAGGTTATCGCTTCTAAATTTTGAGTGAATTTCATCGCATATGTTTTCCATAAGAAATGTGCGGTTTTCATAGGGTTGATAAAAATAAACCGATTTTCTTACACAATCTTTTTACGGAGTTTAAGGCCGTTTTGCCTTGTAGAATTTACTAATTTCACGTGTTTATCATATATAACATTCTGTGTATTATTTTTTTGATTGAAAGATTGTTTATCATAAAAACCGAATTCAGTCCACTTGTAAAATACACAAGTTAAATGAATTGAAAAAATTAAACTGCGTTTGATCTTCGGGAGTGATGTAACTTTTCCAAAGTTTTATTTGAATACAAGTCAAAAGTGTTCGCTGTGATTGAACTAATTTAGGAGTTAATCAAAGAAAGATATTGTTACAATGTCAATAAAAAAAGAACCCAAAGATCAATACAAAAGTATCTATTTCGTTAATCCAATGCCGGCGAATCAAAATAAAACTTGTTTATCGACTCATGCATGGCATTCTTGTAATTCTTCCTTGTAAATTTATTTTAAATAATTGTAGGTCCTTAAGACCTACCTAGAAAGGAAGATTTGTTTGACGAGCAGAATCAGGGTTCTTTCGCCATCCGTCAATCGCATAAGATACTTTTCCTTGTTATGGTTCAACTATCAGCTGTTTTCCTGGGGAATACAGAAACCTACATTAAACCTCTCCTTTTGACTCCGAATAGATTTTTCAACTCCAACGCATATTATTATCCAGTGAGCTTAGTTGTGTTTCGGGTCTCATGGATGAGACGGATGCTCCTTCTTTTGTTAGTTGGTCAACCTGTTTGTTCTACAACTTCATGTCCAGGGACCATGTTAAAGTAACCACGTGTTACCTTTTCGTTTATCGCTATCGCTCAGGCAGAATCAAAAGAGAATAGACCACTTAGAGTTGAGAGGGCGTACTGGATGGAACGAATGTCGGTTGCCGTGTGTTTACCCCGCACAATTCACACACTGATTTTAATTAACATACAAACAGAAATTGATAACTTCATTATATCGTATGAAGGCTTTTTCATCCGAGGAAGTGTTTATTTGCGTAAAAGACTTAAGTAGCCGTTTTACAGCTAATTAGGGCTTTGTTTTAGCTAAGTCGATCAGCCCTCGTTTTACTAAGTTCAACTGAAATAGAAACCCAGACGTAAGCCCTTTTAGCTTGACAATAAAAATTTAATTGGCTGTCGCCTTTGAATAGAAAGTAAACGCGAGCTTTTACGTTTCCAAAGGACTTCCGCTTTCAACCAATTTTGCGCGACATTTTATCTCCTTTTCTACTAAGCGAATAACAAACATTTGTTAATTCTACTGAGATTGGAATGGTACAAATTTGCCTGTTTTTCTTGATAAAAATATTATACAGTACAGTGAGATTACAAGATTGATGGCATTAAACAATACATTATACATGAGGTATACATGAAATACCTATAGGCATATATATGAAAAAAATCTACGGAAATGTGGCCGTTCTAATCAATCACGCTAGATATGTAAATATGCATTCAGTATTATGTATGTGCATGTGTATATATATATATATATCATTGTAAATAACTTTTGCTTGTTACATTTTGCATGCAGTTGTAAAATAAAGAAATAAATGGAAAAAAAGCTATGAAAAATGCATCAGATACGCTTCTACGTTCTGTCAAAAATTACAAAATTACATAGAAAATGAAAACATATAGTGGGACAAAATTGTTCATACATTCTTGATTAAATGTGTTTTCAAACAAAATGGCTGAGATTTAAATTGAATGGCCTTCAAAAACGCTACGTTTCATTAACCATATTTTGGGTACAAGGGCCTGCAAACTTATTGGAACGCTCTATTGCCATATTTACTGAACATGTAATATATTCTTTCTAATACATTCAAGTACAATAAGAAATTATTATGGAGGATTTTTTGTTGTTGAAAATGTACAATTCAAATTCTCTCTAACATCTCATAATGAACACTATAACGATGAATGTTTTTATGCTTGATTAGCCACAATTTGTTTTTTCTGAAGTCCGGTTTGTCACTTAGAAAGACGGGATTTTTTTCATGTGGAAATTTATTTAAGCTCGTCTAGATTTTGTCCAGTTTCAACAGTGTCACATAATATCTACAGTTTCACATTTTCCTAGTCCTATTTTTTTACGGAAGCGAAATTTATGCCATAACTAGCAGTGAATGATTATGTTGATGCCTCAGTGATAGAATAAAAAGTTCAAATGTGATTTATTAGCTTGAATAAATTAAAATAAAGGCAGAGCATCGTTTTAATGGTAGAAAGCTTGACATAATAGGCAATATTTGGCAAATAAACTTACGGTTCACAGACAGCTGTTCCGGGACCTCAGCTGTAAGGATTTTTAAAATTATATAGTGTTTTGATGTCTTTGTATCATGTTGGCTAATTTATTGGAATGAAATAACTTATTAACGTGAAAGAAAAGGAGTTGTTTAACCTCGCTCCGAGGAATATCGGGTACTTCGGGCGAGTGAATGGACCAGAATTTTATGTTGTGTTAAGTGGCGATGGGATACCGGAGTCGTGAAATACTACCGGGCCGCGCCTGCCAATCGAGCAGTATGCATATAAATGCAGAGAGTCAGTAACCAAATCGCAACGCTCAATTGGCTACAGCTTAAAATACATAAACGCTTGGGAGACCGGATAAAGAAGGAAAATACGCAGAGGCAGGCGATGACCTCAGCACATTTTCGGCCTTTAAACCTCCTACATTGTATCTACATTAGCTTGAAAAACAATTTGTCTATACTACCAGGTCAAAATAGGACAATGAATCTCCTATTTTAAATTGCATCAGTAATTCACCCAGTCGAACATCTATTTCCAAAGTATCGGCGCTATTTACGAGAATTGTGCTTTTTATAGGTTTCATTTTTCCACTTTGGTGTTTACAAGCAAGCCAGTCTATACAGGAGTGGGCGTATTCCCAAGACATGGATAAAGATAAGTTCTTAGTGGCCAGCAAATTTGTTTTTATCGAGCTAGTTTATTTATTGTTAATTTGAAGTAAGCCATACCTATATTTTTATACGGTACAAGAGGTTTTGAACATTTTAAAGTGTTTGAATTTTAAAACTGGAAAATTTAAATACATGAAAATCTTGAAAATTGTCATAAAAATATTTATCCCCTTTATACAATCTTTGTTGTCCGTTTACCAAACTTTGTCCTGTATTTTTCAATTTTTAATTAAAAAGTTTGAGTTTGAACAGGAGGAGCTTATCAACGGTATTGGTAAGCTCTATAGCGAAGGAAACTCCGCGTCCTACGAACTCCATAATATTCTCAGAGAACAGTAATCAATAACTCGATTTGGATTATAACTCCATTTCATAAATGTAAACAGTGAAATTGCTGTTGGTGTTCTGCCTGTTGCATATTTCTAAGACGGTACTGTAACCATCCCGTCCATTACTTTCGTGTATTTCTTCCTTTTATTTTCACAGACCTCTAGTGAAGACAAAAATGAACAAGTTTTTTTAGGTTGGTACTAAAATTGGCCTTCTAAAGGAGAGGAGGATTATTTGAGTGGGGGTAAAGTGCGATAGTGGTAATGGTTGGAACGGGAATAATAGATTTGGATCATATATTCCAGGAATTGGACGTTTCCATCTCTGTGATGATTGGTGACCTTAGTGGGAGCATTTAAGTTGTGGGAAGTGAATTGAGAGTGCTGGGTTTGTTTTATGCTGGAAGCCTCACAGCTTGATTCGTTAAGTCCAAATCAGTGAGTCAACAACACACGGTAGCTTGTTATTTAGACTTAGACTGTTAGAATTCTACTAAGTCTATTGTACGAGTAGGTATCCCAGGGATTTGGTCGGATTAAGGGATAACCTTATTGTTCATGCGGTAAGCGCGTAGACGTCTGAGCGTGAACGTCATGTGACGCCCATTCCAAGGCAGTCGGGAGAAGACCGTACAGAGCTCTATGTTTAGGTTGAGACAGCGATAGGAGGCCGCGAGGTGAGGAGAAGTTTTGTTCTTCTTTATTTTGATCGTCTTCGGATCCGATCCTTCAGGACGCTGTGTTTCGGTTGTTGCAATTTGGTAAGTTTGCTAGTTGATGACGTAGAAGAGAGCAAAGGATTTGTAAGTTAGTGACCGGTTTGTTTAATTTTTTAATTTTTTTTGTTTGTTTTTGGTTTCCCCCAAATGGTCAGATGTTCAATCATTTTATTATTTATCATTTCTAGGGCCGATGTTGGTTGTTAGAGCTACTGCGCGACTTGCAGGAAGGGACGGTTGCTAGGGAAGCCTGCGGTTGGTAGGGCCGTTCATGGTGGGTGAAATGAGCCGGATGATGTTGTACCTTACGTCTATCGCGAGCAGTACTCTTTACTCTTCGCTGCAGAGACTATTGTTTCCGCCTCGTTATATTAGTGAGTGATGAGATCCCGTCGACGAGTCTGCCTTAATTAGGGTCAGCTTCTGCTTAGGTGCTGAAAGCTAATGGCCTGCTGCCTGGATGGCCACGACTGCTTTAGTTTACCACAGGCAGTTATTATAAAATAATTGGGTTTGTTGGATATTGGAAATCAGTCCGAGAAGTTACAACTCAGGGTATTTTGTTATTTACTCTTTGTTCTACGGAGCCTATTATTCAAGCTGGTATTCTACGGACATGGCAGAATGAAGATTACCTTATTGGTTATGTGATGAGTAGGTCTGAGATCTGAGAGAGACTGTCATGTTCTCAGACAGTGGAACAGTGAGGAGAAGGACTAGTCCGTACTTACACTCTCTGTTTTAATGTTGGGACGAGGATAAAAGGTCGTGGAAGGTATTTGAAGAAAGAATTCGGACTAGTGAAGTGGTTTATAACGTGGATTGTAAATTGTGGAATTTAGTACAGATTAGACCCCCGCATGAATGGAATATCGTGGCCTTAGTAAATTTTTGGTGATGCCTGCGTTTCCTTGTGAGGTTTGTAGGTTAAATGGCAAAAGAGGAAACTGGAGTGAAAGAATTTCATTGCAGGATGAAAGCCCCACAGTTAAAGTTTTAACTCCAAATCGGTATGAAGAGTCAAGGTCATGTGGCGTGGGACCGTAGAGGAACGAGCGAATAGTCAGACTCTCGGTTTTTAGGTCTGGGACAGGATATAGTTTGAAATAATGGAGTATGATGGTGGCTTGAAGCCTCGGTAGTGAGGTATAGGTGTGCTTGGATAAGGTCCAAGTGTGTGGATAGGATTGCGGGTTTTCAAGGTTGCGCGTTGTCTGTTAGGATGTGTCGGTATACCAGCAGTATAGACTGTGTAGATTGGCCATGGGATATCTCCTCGTGAAACGTCGTCATGATGTAGGTCAGAAAATCGGAGCTGATTCTCCCTTGAAATAAACCGGATTTACAAATAGCGCGATAACAGGTGGACGCGGGATAATCAGGAATGATCAAGATGCGCATAAATATTCAGTCATTCGCAAGCTTCGCAACTTAATGAACTCGACTAGATTTCAGGTTAGAATACGATTATAAAATATTCAGTCATATAAATGTTAATAGTTTATAACAAAGGAAGAGAATGGAAAATGACTTTTCTCATCCGTTCATGTGTAAATTATTTAAACAATTATTAAAAATTTAAAATTTCCATGCTTTTTCTTATCTTTTTTATAGTATAGCTTTATAGGATGATATATATTTGAAAGACACGTCACATCTACTTTCCGTTTTCAATTGAACGCTCATTTACATTGTCATCCTGTCACGGCTGCTTATTCGCACCCTCTAATCGACTTGGTAGATCCCTTTTGAAACTTTTCAGCCCGCCTCGAGGGATTGCCACCCACCCTTTCAAGGGTAGAAGAGGGCGTAACCGAAGGGGCAAGATAGCAATTGTGTGCTTTCTCACCGGCTGAAATTACGAATGATTAAATTACAGTTCAACTTTTGTCTTTTTAAATTGGATTTACAGTAGAAAGCTTAAGGGCAATAAGCTAAATAAAATACAAAATTGACGATAAGCGACTCATGGCGGTCTATACAACATATTCTGAAAAAATGGTAAAGAAATTAATATTCTTATAAACATTATATCTGTTAGTTATTTCTATTGTAGAAACACTCAAGATTTCCTATATCACTTCCAGCTGTGTTGCTGTTTCGTAAAGTCTGATGACGGATGAATCCATCGTGGGTTGACCTACGTGAACTCTGACCTTCTAAGTGTGAAGCCCTTTATCCCTGAAGCGCCCAGGAACTCCTATCCTGGCGACTTCGCGCTGCTGTGTTCTTTCTCTAATAATGTTATGATCCGGACATTGCTATACTCACTTAAATGCCGTACTGGGTTTTTTTAAATAGGTTTTAAAATAAGAATAATTTACGTTTCAGAAAAAGATTTTCTTTATCGTGCCAACGTTTCGATCTGTATTGAAGATGATCTTAATAAAGATCGAAACGTTGACACGGCAAAGAAACTGTTTTTCTTTTCTAAAAGCTACATCACACCGGACGGCATCTTACGATTTCTCAATAATCATCAATCACACAAAATAAGAATAATATCAATTGAAATCAACGAAGGAAAAAAATTAACGAATGCAATCTTTAAGCCTAGTCGAATGGAAGGACATGATGCTAATTTTTATGCAAAAAGGATTAATCAGTACAAAAGTAAATAAAGAAAATAAACAAAGCATTATTTATTGATTAGGTTGACTACGATAGCTTCTAAGTTCTTCTAAGTAATGAGGATAAAAAAAGGATTATTTCTCCTGTACAATTTTCTTTTATGACGAGGTTTTTTCTTCACAGTTCAAACCAGTCGTTTCCATATTAGAGTTTAACCAAGGGAATGTTACAGTTATGCATACATTTTCTTTATTAATTATGTAAACAAATATTTCCTTTTCTTAACCGCGTGACAGGTTGCAAAGCATTACGTTTTCCTTGGAAGAAACTTTTCTTCAAAAACCGAGTTAAACACTGTACTGATAGTACGTTGTTGTAAACATTACAATGGTTTTTAAATGACCATTTTTGAAAATAATATTTTTTTTGGACAAATGTCTCGTCTTGTTTTTCAACGGTTTTTGGATTTTTCTCACAAGCGTACCTTTTTTCCCGAAGAAACATGAACAACTGAATGTACGGCTTGTAAAATTCACCAATCCCTAACACTAGTCCAAATTCATATATAAACCAAATTATCAACATCACGTCTTTTATGAAACCGACTAACCGAAGAAAATGGAATAAATGGAAACCATTTGTTTGATTATGAAAAAAATTTTGAGCGTAGGTATTGACACATAACAGATAAGTGATGACGTTCGGGTTACTGACAACCTGATTTTAATTCTGAAAAAAAAATGTTATTTTCATGTCTTCAACTGTTGAAAAATTCTAAAAGGTTGAAAAAAGAAAGTTGATGTAGCTTAATTTCCGTTGGGTGTGTAACGTGACTCGGCCCTAACCATAACCCTTAACACTAAATATGCCTAACTAACTTATCCTAACCAGTCTCTTACTCTTAATCTCATGCCCTCCCCCCCCAACATAGCCAAACCTAAAGCGTCCCTTACTCTACCGATAAACCTACATCCAATTATAATAACCCATGTTTAACCCTAACGTTACCTTACCCTAATTTTTATTATAAGTGATTTATGTAAAAAAATCGTTTTATCATCTCAACTCTCTATTATTGTTTAGTTGTGTTTATCGTTGTATTGTTTTCTTGTAATTAATGCAACATAGGCTGTAGGCTTGGGCACGTGTCCAAAGTTTATCTCTGTGCTTAACCTGGCTGTTGTCCTATCAGTGGGCTATTTTACAACTGTGGATCGATTGACAGAAACAAATTTGTAATTTTAAAAAATGAAAGTGAAGACATTCTGTAAAATCCTGTAAAATAAATTTAAAATTTATGGCCCACTTGGCTTTTCATACTAGGGTCTAAAATTGTTTTAGTCACTTGAAGTTGTCTATCGATAAAATTTTCTTATTTTTTTATGTTTAGAAGATATGTGGTGGTAAACTACTATTTGAGAAAGATAGGATATGTCTGTTTTTACGTTCGTCAGGAATGCAAAGCGGCAGAGCGAACGCCGTTTTCATCTATATACCCTGTGTCCCAGAATAGATTACAGAGCCCCCTCCGTTATAGGGCCTGGGCCAGCCATTGATAGGGACTGGTCATGCCGAATTTCGTAAATTTTTAGATTCAACAATTTTTTGAATCCGACTTTCGCCCAACACTAGTCACTGAGAAATCCAATTTTTTCCACTCAAAAATAAACCCATTTAATCATTGAACCCGAGATAGAAAAATGAAAACCTTAAAAAATATGACGACTGATTTGTGCATTCATCGCACGCTTAAATTTAAACTGTAAAATGAGCTTGCTGCCGTGTTGAAACTATGTCCGAAATCAATTAACTTTTAAGCTGTGAACGGAAAATTTCTTTTTAAAAATCAACAATTATGACACCATTTTCTGTTTTAATCCAAATGGTATTTAATTTATAAACAAGAAGTTAATTTCACACTTAAGAATTCTAATATGATTTTCCACCTTCATATTCCCATTAAAAAAAAATTTAATTCGTAGCTGTTACTTTCCGCTTGTTATCATTTCTTTCTATGTTGTTCCCTCTCGGGTCAATAGTTAAGCTTGTGAAATAGTTTTTATGAAAACCATAACTTTCTACTATTCAAAGCGTGTTAATTTCAGGAGTAACTTTTTGAATATATGTTTTACTATATGTACGTTTGATCCTTTCACGCTTTTCTTCCATTCTTTTTCAAGCTCCATACTCTCTTATCCAACGAAACTATTTATATATTCATCTTTATCGCTTTATAGGAACTCTATGTGTATGTACTTATTTATCTATCAATCGACCTATTGATCTATTTATTTATTTATCTATTCTCTCCCTCAATTTTTACTTCCTTCTGTTCTTTTTTTGTACCATTACTCGGTGTGCGGTTAACAATTTTTTTTAACATGGATAAACGTGGATATGTTTTTGTGCTAGTATTATTAGTATTAGTTTATGGTCAGAGACGGGATAGGTAAGTTAGGGTTAGGATAGTTTAGTCTTAGGTTCGCATGAGTTAAATTCGGTTGGGTATGATGGACGTGAAGTTAAGAGAGTTAACGATGGTTAAAGTTTGCATTAGAGTTGTTGAAGGGTTAGGTTACATATCCAAAAAATCAGCTTCGGTCATTATTTATCCACTATAAATTTTTCAACATTTGAAAAAGCATTTTTCTTGAAGTGCAGAAATCCCCTTAACAACGCTTATATTTAATGCTGTTACCTCCTTGGATCACAATTCTTTGAAAAAAAAAAAAAGAAAAGGGTTACTATTTACACAATTTAGTTGTTTTGCTTGCTAGGGTTCGATTAGGAACGGGCTCGATTACATAAAGTTAAGAATGGGAAATTAGGAACTGTTAAAGTTAGGTTAGGTTGAGTTTGGTTAGTGGTAGTGTTATGTTGAAGGCGGGGTACTTAGTTGGAGCTATGGACGAGATAGGCTAGGTTAGAGTTAGACGGCTTGTCCAGCTAGAGGTTCAAGTCCGTCAAGTGAGGTTAGGTGAAGACATTAACGTTATAGACTGAATATGAAAGGTTATTTCACGGTTAATCCAATGAACTTGAGCTTCATTAACGCAATATTTTTACCCGCTAACTTGAAGACTTTTTTAATGGCTTTACGTTTCCGCATTAGCCACCGGACTTTAAAGTTCGTGTGCAACAACATAATGTAAAAATAACATTTTTTTTCAGAAATAAAATCGAATTATTGGTAATCCGTATTTCATCATTTATGTATCACGGGCTAATAATTAGGCACAAAATTAATTTTCAAATCTAAAGAAAGGGTTATCATTCATACTTCTTTATATACGATTAGCATGGAGTTGAGGTTAGAGATGTTAGATTAAAGTTAGGGACAGGAAGTTAGAGAATTAAGTTTATGTTAGGTGTAATTTGGCTATGTCCAAATTAGGGTTAGGGGTAGGTGAGTATTATAAATTGTATATTCAGTTGTACATGTCTGTTCGGAAAAAAGTTATATTTGTGAAAAAATTCAAAATCTTTGTAAAAAAAAAGACATTGATCCAAACGTGACATGAATGAGACAACGAAAAACTTAAAGGATAATTCACTAATTTCGTGGTCCGCTTGACCAATTAATAAATTACAATTAATTAAGGCTTTTAGTTGAGATGAAAAAAAGTTAATGGCACGAGCGGGATTCGAACCCACGGAACCCACGATGATCACTGGTCACGATAGCGCAAGTGGTAGAGTAGCGGCGTATTTAGCGGAAGGTCGTGGGTTCGAATCCCGCTCATGCCATTAACTTTTTTTCATCTCAACTAAAACGCTTAATTAATTTTAAAATATAAAGTCAAGCGATGCAACGTGTCGCGTCATTAAAATAAGAGAATACTTGCTTAATAGACTAATAAAGAAAATCTTTGCATAATAGTAACATGTCCATAGTTAAAATCTAACATGGAATCAGCAGGATTGAAGTGTGGAGTAAAAAATCTCGTTGAAAAAGCCATGTAAAGGCTAAAAGATTTTTCATACTATCATAAAACACTACATATTGTATCCAGTAAATTCAAGGCCGTCCAGAAGTGTGCTGACCACTTGAACAATGTTAGATAAAAGAAAGGTCGATTGACAAAATATAGTTATCGTTCCGCTTGAAAACTGGCTAATAAAGAACAACTCGTTTTTATACATCAATAAGTCTATTGTGGTTCCTGTTCAAAACTTCGTGATCTAGCAATTTTATACTGGACAATTTACAATTTATTTTCTATACAAATCACCTTTAAATCAAACTTTTTCATCTATTTGCTGAGTGCAAACAACTTATGTTGAATTATATGATTTATGAAATTTAATTAGATGAATTATATAATATTAATTGGTCGAATCTGGTTAAATGTGGTGAAACGTTTTTCCTTTATAAGTAAATATTTGCTTTTTATAATCACTTTATTGCATCCCTTTTTAATGGAATATTCCTTTGAAATCGTAGGAACATTGAAGGAGAAAATTAAAATTTTCGCGCCATTCAGAAGGACATTGTTTTCCTCGAACTCATAAATAATTCACCATTTTGATAGAAACGGTGTCCTAGAGAATGCCAAAGCTTGGAGTGAATTCATAACGACCGACGTTTATAAAGACTATTAACGACGCGTCTTCTCCAATTATTGCAATTTTTTAGTCGTATTATATTTATTAACACCCCCATAGTGACAATACAAGAAAATTGAATTACGTTTTGGTTTATCACAAAAGATAATCTTTTGAAGCGAAACAATTTATTTCTAGACTTTTATTAAAAATATAATAAGGGGGCAGGAATATATAAATAAATTGTACTGGCGGCGTCGGAGGCTTCAACGGTTTAGCCGTTGACAAGGCAACTCATCAGTGTAAAGTAAAAGTCCAGGTTACTTAACACCGACATACTTTTTTTAAAAAAACAACGGCACGGCAAATACACGAGCTCAATTTCCGTATGTAACCTAACCCATCCATTACCTCAACTATATCTGACATCATCAAACATCTCTAATCCTTAACTAACCAAAGCGTCCCTGATCCTAACCTAACACAACACGTCCCTCGCCCTAATCTACCCAAAGGTAGACCGTCAACGGTATTCCTAACAGTCTACCTAATCTAACCTCAATCAACCATAACTCTAATTTAACCTTCCTCTTTCCTAACTTTAACCAAATCTAGCCCATCCATAACCCTCACACCTTAACCTAGTCTAATGTTTCATAATGTATATACATAAACCTTGGTTTTTCATTTTTTATACTGGTGGCCTAATTCAGGGAAAGAAAATGGTTGACTTTTTTTAAGCAATTGGACATCGTTTGGCCGGAATCCTAGCTTCTTCGGGTTCAAGAAGCGGTTCTTCGGGTTCTTCCTCAATAAACCAATTTTACGTGACAATCTTTGATACAATCTAGCAGCTACTGTTCTATTCACGGTGGATTTCTCGGTCAATGCATATTTGTTCTCAGCCATGAGACAGCCTCCAATGGTCGATATTCCACATGTTTCGGCAAATAAAGAAATATTCTCGACTGGGTTGTATATTTTTTGCTCAAGAACTTCATTTACATAAATCTGTGGGGACCTGAACCCTTATTCATTTTTCAATATTAAACAAATATTATTTATTTTTTAACAAAAAACTCACAAAAATTTACTCCTACGATCGGATAGCCAAGGAGGTATTAAAGCTTGTATTCCTACAAAAGCTCAACATCAAAACTATTCAGTGATGCATCCAAACTCTCCAAGACTTTGGGAGCAAGAATAATCTGATATGATGGGTACCAGGATGCAAAGGAATTTTGGGTAACGAAAATTCAGACACATTAACCCAGGCATGGCCAACATACGGTAATAAATTTATGTGCCCCACAAACAATTTTTAATTTTAAAGAAATAATTAATTTTTAATTTGATGAATTAAGGTAGAAACATTTATTAGATTATTTTTATAAGCAATTGAAAATTAAAACATATGGCTTATTCAGAAACAAATTTCATCATAAAATTTTGTTTACTTCTAAGTGTTTTGCTTAACCCCAATTAAGTTCGGGGTCTGATTGAGCAATTAAATTTTTTGAGAGATTGAGATAAAAAATCAGCGTCATGAGCGAGATTACTGTACAAAAGAGTAATTATTATGTGTCAAACCTCAACAGAATTAAAATATTTATACGCCCTATTAGTTACAAACGTTAACACAGTTAATGTATATACAGGACTCACACTCGGTATGCAAGGGGTGCTTCTCCTCCACGTTGACTTTTAATGTTTGTACACGCCTGAGTCATTAGAATGTTTGAATCTCGTATTTCACATGTGCAGCTTGTGAGGTTGAGATATTTAACCTACTCTAAAAACGTGAAAAAAATTCACCTTTCGGAAAAAAATACACTTTAACGGAATTTTACTTTAATTAAACTTTGTTAAAAATAGACAAATCGACCGATATTCCTTGTTAAAATGATTTGCGTTCAAGACGTTAACTCTTTAATTCAACCTTGACTCTTGCCGATTGAGAGATATATCTTTCGACCATTGGGCAAACTATATCCAGGCGGGGTCTGTTTTTGTTCTGAGTTTTATTTATCTCATTGTTTACTAGGTTTGATTTTGAGATTACCGGTGCCCCAGTTTGTGCCTTCCACTGGCGCCATTTTATTAATGTCGATAGCAACCTCTACCCGAGGAACGAAATCGAACGTTTGACCCTTTCCTAAATGAATAAAGAAAAATAACTTTTTTTTTGCAAAAGTCGTTTGATTTTATAATTTAGTAGATTGGTTCAATCACACAGTAGAATATTTTGTCATCTGAGCTAGTTAAAGTCGAAATTCTTCCAATAAATTAAGTTCTCGCTTCAACTCATATAATATTTGATTGTCTGTCCGTTTGAAAACGTTCGAAAAATAACTTTCAGATGATAAATCACCGTACAAATAAACGGTTTATAATTTTACAGTAAAATAATGGCTACTTGGCGGAGTATTTCGCTTAATAATGCTACCTTATTTGTCCATCCGACAGCCGCCGTACCTTAGGGGACACATTGCCTGTGGGCAATGCAAATTGACGAAAATTAGTTTTTCTGCTAATGCCCTAGAATCCGAAAAAAATGAAGTGAAGGGCTTGCCAATGATACCCCTTGAAAGGGAAAAAAGTAACCGATCTTGTCAATGAGCCTTCGAAGCCGAAAAAAATTAATCGTTCTTGGAAAATATAAGGAAGCGTTCTCGACAATGAGATCTATAATCCGAAAAATTTAATTAATTTTTTTGCCAATGCCCTAGAATCCGAAAAAAATTAGGGTCTTGCCAATGAGACCCTTGAAAGGGAAAAAAATATGTAACTGATCTTGCCAATGGAGCTCTTAAGCCGAAAAAATTAAGTAAGCGTTCTTGGAAAATATTAGTAAGCATTATTGCCAATGAGATCTAGAATTCGAAAAAAAATTAATTAATGACTCTGCCGATGCCCCAGAATCCAAAAAACAACAAGTAACCGATCTTGCCAATGAGACCATTGAAACCTGAAAAACTTAAGTAACAGTTCATGTCAATGAGTCCTTAAAACCAAAAAATTAAGTAATCTTTTTTTACAATGCGACCCTAAAAACCAAAAAATTGTGTAATCGATACCAATGAGCTATAGAAATTGAAATTAATAATTCTTACTTTCCAATGGGCTGTACAATCCGAAAAAGTAATTCAATCTTTTAAATACTTTCTAAATATTGTCTTGTGCCTTTGCTGAGCATGTATTTCAAGGATATCGGATAATTTAGTCTTTCCGTAAGATAAGAAAATTATAAGCAGGATGATATGAAATGATGTTACATAAACGAATATAAAAAGTTACAAAACCCCAAAGACGCTTGCAGTTTAGCCATTCTAAGTGTGAAAACTAAGGATGAGATCGACATAAACTCCATAAACGTTTTATTTTATGTATCCGGTTCTAATGTACTTACAGAGGCCAAATAATTGTGCCATCATGGTTTGTAGGTTTGTGAATTTTCGCTAAATTTCGTGTAGATAAGTTATCGTTATTTTTGTGTATTTCAAAAAAAAAAAATTGGAATGGAGGGAGGGAGAAAAGGTAGAGTTTTTCATCTGTGTTTCTAGTTTTTATCATCTGTCTTCTAGTTCCCAGTGAATCACTCGACTTCTTTTAAGTTGCGAATTTGCTCATGAATGCTATTGCAGCGTGGGCATATTTTCTGATGTCCGCTATGAGTGAGTAGCGGCCAACTCCGGGAACTGCGTAAACTGCGCTATAATTAGACGAGCTGTGAGGTAACGAACTTGGAAACTGACCCGCGATCGGCCGTCACATTCATTTTTTTATTCTCATGTCCCAGAAGGATTCCGGCGACGGACCATTTTTATATAATGAGTAATTTAACAAAATTTAAGCTTATGTCAATGCCATTAAGCCATCCATTAAATGTGATAAGTTTGTTAAAAAATCATGACTGACCTTCTCTAAAAAAAAAATGGTTTTTGGAGTTTCGTTCGATTTTGTCCTTCGTGACGTTTTCAGAAGTTTGATGACAAAGCATAATTAATGGCGTTTATCTATCAAATCTCTTCTTCAAAAGTTGACTTCGAACTTTAGGTTGTGACGCGGAAAACCAAATGTGAAAAGGGAGAACCTGCAAGGATTTATAAAAGGGGGAAGGTGTTTTTTTTTATATGAGAAATGATAAAGACGAGAAAAGTTATTACATCCAAGGGGTGAAATTAAAATAAGCTGGGAGAGGGCTTTCATTCAAAAATGAAATTCGCCACTATGAAATCGCTTGGAAAAAACAGCTGGAAATTCAAATTTGAAATCGATAAGGACGACTTGCTTTCTCAGATTATATTTTGTAAAAAAAATTAGTAACTGACTATGCCTACTTCTTAAATTTCGATTACTGATCTCGTCGATTGTGCGCTTTTCAAAAAACACTCATTTGCGCAATGACTATGTAATCGACCTACTTTAATGTACCAACCTAGTTTAACGCCAAATGTAATCGAATCATAATTGTAGAGAGCCATCATCCCAACCATCTTTCAATAATGAGAATCATAATACTATTTTTTCAACGAGGTCTCCCAACTTCAGAGATCATATCAACCTTCAGGGTGCCGGTGTTTTTGAAAAAAAAGCCCATTGTAATTGGCCGATGGATTCGAACCCTGGTCCTTCACCTCCAGTGATGAGCGCTGTGTCAACTATCTAAACCGTTGCGGCCACCGACCCCCTTACGAGTGACATTGCTTGACAAGTGTTTGTTTCTTGTTAGGGAGGACGATAGCCTTCTTATGATTTTGATAAATGCGTTAAATGCGAAGTATTCCCTAATCTATCAAGACTAGAAATACTATTGCCAATGATGTCGAGGAGGCCGGTTTCACAATAATAAAACACCGGCATCTGTTGAACTACTGAAAACCGTATGGTGCATGTGTCCCAAAGGATAAATTGTTGTCCTTGCAGGACTTACTTGCAAAGTCTGCACAGGCCTGTACCAATGCTCAATCTTTTATTTGCCTTACTATTTCAGTATTGGCCACAAGGAGGAGTGTCAAGAAGGACCGGGCGGAGGGGCCGACCTGGCAGCAACTGGCGAACCGGCGGATAAAGCGAGATGAACTTTCTTAAATAATTTCAATTTATGCAATAACTTTCCGTACAGAGGTCTCTACGGAGAGGTTGATAAAAACCATTTAAATCGAAATATATATATATGGAAAAATCCACGTCTCCTAGACAACCGAAGCTATACATGCTCAAGGAGCCTTCCTCAACCCTCCGCTCGCCCTCAGCAACGGCCACGATGTCGAAATAAAGGCTCTAATATTCATACAGATGTCTGCCATATAGCTTATAACAAACCATGAAGGAAGGAAGATTACGACGATGAATTGGATACAAAAGAAATGGAAGATCACCACACTTGAAATATCATCCTTTAAACGTGTTATAAAATAACGGTGAATTTTAAGAATTAAATCATCAGTCATCTTGTGTGCTGCGAGAGCCATTAAGCAATTTACACATTCCCACATGTTTAGAGTTGAAAGCATAGGGATAGTTGGCCAGCCTGTTCATTTCCTTATATATCTTCTATATCCCAGAACCTTCTTTAAAGTCGTCTTTTACTGTATTGCGAGAGCTATTAGACAATTTAGTCACTCCCTAATAAGCTATGAGTTGAAAGCAAACGCATTTAGTGCCTTCTTTGCTGCATAACTGTCTGTAGGTAAATTTGTCCATATTTCATATTTTTTCTTTATGAAATCCTGTGCTCGGAGTTTTATTGAATGGATCTAAGCTTGGAAAATAGTTGGGATTCGTATCAAGGGTTTAGCTAGGGTATAGATCGGCTCTTTTACCCCCACACTTACTCACTCCCTTTTCCAACTTTGATCCATAATACGCAGAAACATATTTTTTTCAATTTATTAGATTAATTTTTATAAAGTTAAATTGCAGGATATAAAAAATATTAATTTAAAAAATCCACCCCCTAAAAAGGGAGATGTAATCTGATTCTCAACCAAGGGTATTGTTATTTTATTTAACTCAGGGAAGAATTTCCTTGGCTAAAAAAGTGAGGGAGAGCTTTCATGTAAACCTGATTCAGATATGTTTTTATCCTGTCACCTCAGAAAGAAAATCCCGATATATAAATCTCCTGATTTGACTCGATTGGCTAAAACCAAATTTGTTTTTTTAATTAAGATTTTATCCCTTACAATAATTTAGTTGAACTGATTAAAAAAAATTGATTTCTCAAACTTCACAGGTGACTGGTGTGTAAATTAGTACATTAAGTAATAAAATTATGATAACCAGTTGCTATATTTTCATTGGCAACTTTTCAATTTTTTCCTTAGAGTGGGTGAATTTTTTTTTCGGTGAAAAAGTTTATAAGCAAAGTTAATAAGTTTGTTTTCTAACAAACTTTCATTCACTGGCGTGAGTAAATATTTCCAAAAGGGATTTTAACGGAAAAGCAATTAAAACATCGGATATGTTTTCTTTTTAAATAATTGTTTTTATCGCATGATAACTCCCAGATTGTTTTGTGTTTTTAGAGGAAATAGGAGCTTTCACGCCAGGAAAGAGGGCAGAAGCGAATAAAGTTCATGGGTGACGACATACATATCGTGAATTCAGTAGGTTATTCTTTCATACTTTCATAATTTTGGTTATTTGAGATTTTAGGATTGGTCTGGCCATGTCGAGAAGTTGAGATATTACAGCTTTTACATATTGTTCTTTCGCAATTGGAAATTATTCAGAATTCGTTAGATGCGGTCTGGTGTGATGTAGGTTTGAAAAAAAAAAATATTTTCTTTATGATGCCAACGTTTCGATCTTTATTGAGATCATCTTCAGGGCCTGGGATTTACAAACATTGTCGTTGTTAGTGCACTCTCAACGTGACACGCAAGAATGTCACAAGTACACAGAAGACAAACACGTCGAGCCCTGAAGATGATGTCAATAATGATCGAAACGTTGGCACGATAAAGAAAATGTTTTTCTTAAACCGATATCACACCAGACCGCATCTCACGATATCTGAATAACTATGACAAGAGTTGAATTAATTATGGTTTTAAATCGAGATAAAGAAGTCAGTGTCACGAAAGGGAGTCGAACCCACGACCTTCGGCATGATACGCAGCTACTCCACCAACTGAGCTATCGTGACACTGACTTTTTATCTCGACTTAAAACCTTAATCAATAATTAATTGGTCAAGCGGACCACGAAAAATAGCGGATTGAATAAATTAAAATGAAGTATACTCCACTAAAGCTCTTCGTGGCCGTTTCACTTATCGCGGACAATAAAATAGATCACACGACATTTGAAAAATGGCCAAAAGGAGGTAAAATTCGAAAGGTGCGGTTGTGGTGGGAAGTGCCCGAGGGGGATCAGAGTCATGATAGCCTCAAGTGATAGATTAGCGGCGTATCAGGCCGAAGGGCGTGGGTTCGAATCCCGCTCGCGAAACTGACTTTTTTATTTCGACTTAAAACCTTAATTAATTGAATCATTTTAATTGGTCAAGCGTATACTGAATTTATGACAAGAATATTATTGAGCCAATGTATAGTTCTATCAATTTACCCAGAAAATTATATTGGTTACTTTTACGAAACTATTGTCAATCAAATCTTTCAATAAATCAATTTATTTTATTTTCTTTGGAACGGAATTCCATCGGAATTTCAACCAGCTCTGGACGTAGTGCCTTGAATCACCATGTTCCTCCCTTTTTCTGGAAGCATTCCAGGAATGTCGTTTGAAGTTATATTGAGCCGTGTTTTCGCGTGAGGGCTGATAAATTTTTAACGACAAACCGATCCACGATGACCCCTCACGGTGACAACTCGCGGTAGCTGAATTTGACTTGTTGATCTCCCCCATTCTTCCGAGGGCATTCAATCAAAAACGACCATTAAACACTCAAACTGATCACGGCAATCACGCAAGTCTAGTGAAAATCCAACTTCATTTCCTCTAATAGCCACATGGCCAACTTTCGGTCTAATTACTCAAGCTATTTAGCGTTCCTTTTGACACAATGATCGATTCCTTTCTAATAGCTATCGGATGTCTGTAATAAATCATGAATGAAGTTTGGATTGGAAAGTTAGCAATTTTTTTACGGGATCATACAGTTTAATTACACTTTTAAAAACACGGTAGGAAATATTGTGGATTTGGGCTATGTCACTATATTATAATGTTCTAGAAAGGCGCTTAAATAAGTAAAAAATGGAGTGAGTCAAGTTTCCGATACTTCCATAGATAAATATCAATTAATAACCGAGGCTTGAAAAACTGGACCGTGCTTGGCAGTCAGTTTGACCGCTATTAAAGGAACAAATTTGAGGACAAAAGAAATCCTCTGAAACACCTGAAAAGTACCGGAATTATAAAACTGTTTATGAGGGATGCAGAAAAACAAATTTCGAAGGAAAAAATAAACAAAGGATCTTTTATTTCCTGATGCAATGTTACGGATTTTTTTAAGCAACTATATCATTAAATAAATAAACTTGTAAATGGGTCGTTACTGGTCTTTTTGGTCTGCCTAATTCTCGCTGGATTGGCTGAGGCCTTCAGTGTGTTAAAAATTTGGTGCTTCGAAAATTCTACTCATACGTGCAACGAACCAACCCAGGGTATTCACGTCAAATGATTCGTTGACAATTCATATATACGTTCGGCAAGTCCTTTAAGATACCTTTTGAACGTTTAATAGGCCGTAAAAGCCGACCGTACAAACTGAGAAGCATTGGAGAACAAGACAAAAAGACAAGGCACCTTTCCACTACAAGAAGACAGGAAACGTACAGGACAGTGCTGACAACTTAGCAGACTACCTTACTAGATTATTTATTTCCCATACTGACTTTTCTGACGAAAAAAGTGATGCTAAGAACAAAGAAGAACTAGTCTCTCCTATTCCTTTTTTCCCCATGGGAAGTACACGAAAAGCTCCAAGATTCGACTTCATAGTCTTATTTACTATTACTCATACACATCGATTGAAAATTATAAGTTATAAAAATAATTCCTACATCAGACATCTTCACCTACGATATCAATTTGTTATCCGTCCACATCAAAACCACCGAGACACTTTTCAATCTTCTTCCCCTATTCTAAAATCCTGGTTGGTAGTCTCAAAGTGTCAATTTTGGTTTCGAGCTTGACATTCATCAATCAGCAATGTCATTCTGTGGTATACATCATCTGTTTTCTTGAGCTTGGAGAATGATGCGCCGCCGGAGTATTACTAGACCGGATAGACAACTATTTAAGCTCATGTGCATCCTTCCCAACGGACTGTCTTATCTTCTTATCGTATCTTTCCAAGTTATATTTTCTTGTTTGCAAGGATCATAAGCCTGCACACAACCATTTCCCAGCGAACGCTGGTTCCCGCAAGGTTGTAGGCTAAGCCCTATCTTCTATTCAGTATTAAATGGACCCATTTTAATTTCAAATTCCATTTTTTTAAATACAAATATACATCTCTTAACTTATAAGTAACCCTTTTTAATTTGAAATTAACTCGCTATTAAATTTATAATTAAATAATTAAATTATAATTAAATATTTAAAGAAATAAAACGCATAAGGGATGGAATGAAATATAAACGTCAAATTCCTATATATTTGCCTTCTTTAAAATTTAAAATAATTCAAAGAACATATGAAAATTAATTTCAATTAAAATTAAAACATAAATTTAAATATAAAACAAAATTGTTAGAATTGTTTTTCGATTTTGGGATTTTTAAAAACTATAAAATAAGGGACATATGAAATAATTATTTTATGATTTTAAAAAAATTTACTCAGTAAAATAGTTATTATTTGCTAACCATAAACAAATTAATTACAAATAAAATTACCGGTGATATAAAATTAAATTAAAAAAAAAAGATTCTTATTAATTCGAAATTTCACTTTAACATAACAAAAAAAACGCTATAATAATTGGGCTCGGGGAAGATCATATTAAAATTAGTTACAATTAATTTAAAATCATGTAAAACTGAATCAAAAGGTATAGCATTTTTCTTATAATTTGAGCATTATAAAAAATGTAAAATTGGTTCATATCCAAAATGAATCGAAAAGAAAGTTTAAATTACAAATAAAAATTTAAATTAAATTACAATATCAAAATTAAATCTTATACAAAACTAAATTTAAGAGCAAATGGCATTAATTATTTTAAAAACCTCAAATCAAAAAAACGATCTTTTAATTTTATATTTAATTTTGTATAACTTAATTTTAATTTTAAAAAATTTTCACAAGACCTCTTACGAATCTATTTTTTTATATTTACAAAAATAAAAATCGCAAATAGACATGAGATTTACTTTGCCAGCCAAGTAGTCTTTGCCTTTCATGCCATCTCCTCAGTTATGGGGCTAATTTGAATTAAAAAGGATTAAATGTGTGGTGATTAGTGACCGTTAATCGATAATTATTTAGAAATCGTGAAATGCGGTTTCGTGTGATGTAGGTTTCAGAAAAACGTTTTTTTTATCGTGCCAACGTTTCGAGCTTTATTGAGATCATCTTCAGGGCTCAAAGGGAGATCTCGACACGAAACGCAGGAATGTCACAATTACACAGAAAACAAACACTTTGAGCCCTGAAGATGATCTCATTAAAGATCGAAACGTTGGAACGTTAAAGAAAATGTTATTCTGAAATCTACATCACACCAGACCGCATCTCACGATTTCTAAATAAATAAAACATAATAACATAGCAAGCAGGTTAGTTTTAAATTAAAAATGGTTATAATTATCACTTCCTCTCTGTCTCTCTGTCTGTCACTCTCTCTTTCTCTCACTCTCTCTTTCTCTCTCTTTCTTTCTTTCTTTCTCCCTCCCACTTTCTCGTACTTCACAACTTCCGAAGCTTTAGGAAGGTTGAAAAAAGGGAAAGGAGATTTATTTGATGTTACCGTCATCATAGCAGTGTAAAACAGTAACTAACATGTGGACAGTAAATAGTGTGTTTGTTATATTCTATAGTGCTTTCTCAGTTCGTACACAATTTCTTATAATGTAATAATGGTAAATTTGACTCACATAAAAAAACGTCATCCAAGGGTACGTCCAGTCCATGAAAGTTTGATTAAAAAGCAATCTGCGATGTTAAAAACAAATGATCCATTAATAAAAATCCCACGACATTCTCAATTACCCGAGGTGATCATGATTGAAGCATTTATTATTCTCAGCTTTCACGCCACGTTGGTAGTAATCAATAATCATCCTCCACAAGCACGAAGTTGATGTCAAAACAGCCAATCAGTCATATGTTTTTAAAATCGAACAGATTAGACTGACACAATGGCAAATATTTGGTGTTCGTGCGGTTAATGAGTTAATAATTAGTTATAGCTTAACACGGTCAATAAGGGACCGCATAAACAACGTTTAGTGAAATTATTGATGCGGATTTTTTTTAAACAGCAAATCATTTTATATCAACGATAAACGGAACAACGACAAGAAGTCTGAACGGATGTTAATCCCCAATGAATATTTGAACAAACGGAATGGCCAAATGTGGATTAAATAACAGTGTGATCATCGCTATTTGACGATGGCGTCGAATCCGTTTGAAAGACTAACTAGCAGGGGTATTAAGTAGGCGCATTTGGAGGGACACCCGAAGAACCAACTGTTGATGTGAACTTTCCTCCCCTTTATGTAAAAAAGCGTAAACAGCCCATTAGATATGCACCCAATTATATGAATATTGTTAAAAATTTTATAAATCTCTGAATTTACGCTTATTTCTAGCGTTTTATGCATGAGAAACCGTATGTTAATATATTTTTCTAAACCGATCAAAGGACCTAACTAACGAGGTTTATGTAAGCCTGGGGTGTAAAGATTTTCAGAGATGATATTTCCACGTAAATACAAAGTTTTTCTAAACAAGTTTGTCTTCTTGGTTTATCATATAAAAGTTTAAAATATTCTTTCACTCTTCCCATATCTCTTTTTCTATCTCTTTCACGCATTACTATGCATTCAAAATACCACTTTGTCTAATTAAATTCTTATATTCTTAAGCTTTCCTCTCACGTACTGTATACTTCTGTATGTCTCCGTGTGTCTTTTATCTTCCTTTTTTGCACCCCGTTTTTTCTTTTTTTCTCTCGCAATCCTTCCAAGCTTTCCAACTTACCTTTTACTTTTCTCTTTCTTCTACCTATACTTATGTAATTTAGAGATATCTTTTTATTTAACTTCCCTAACTCCCCCGCTCTCTCTCTCTCTCTCTCTCTTGCTCACCTTCTTCACTCACTCACTTAGTGACTTTCTCTCTCTCTCTCTCTCTCTCTCTCTCTCTCTCTAACTCATTCACTCTATCCCTCACTCTTTCTTTCTCAGTCACCCTATCTCTCGTTCACTCACTCTCTTACTTTCTTTCCCGAAAGAAGACGTTCGCGACCTAAATAAATCGAAATTATATTTTTTCGAGATATGTTGTACTTTTGCGGTGGAATAGCGCATTATCATAGGTTGAATGCCAATAAAACCTTTAGATCCAACTGTCTATTAGTTTACTCGGGAAAGCGCGCGCGCACTTATTTTTTAACATTATCTCGCTCATTTTCTTTATCTCTTTCCAGCCTATGTTACCCAATGTACATATTTAATATTCAAATCTTCCCAATCTACAATCCCAATATACTATATATATATATATATCCTCGTGTTATCTTTATGTTTGCCTATCTGCCTCTACATATTTTGTCTCTTTCTTTTTCTACAGCAGTATCTTTCACTCTAAACTTTTCCTCCTCTCTCTGTGTGTATGTAATCTTCTTTATTGTATCTATTGTCGTGCTTTTATTTATTCTTTCTCCCTGTCTGCCACGATGTATCTTTCTTTCCTTCTCGCTTTCTCCCTTTCTATCTATTTGACTATATACTTACGTATTTATCTCACTCTATATACTGATTTATCTACTATATCATCATCTCGATATACTTACACGTCTATCAAATCTACTCACACACACACACACAAATTAAGTAGTCATCCTGCTTGTAGAACACAAAATCGAACAGAAAATAAACCGGGCAATTATAACTATCAATATATACTGACTGATCAAAATAGAAAACAAGGCTACAGTTATCATAATAAGAAAGTTTTTCATCAAAATGATTACGCCATCTTGAAAGCATTTATTGTTTTCTACATGTTACAAAAACCTCAAAGACAACAAAGCTCGAAGGTCTCTGAGTAAAACTGGATTGAAACTAAGCGTTGAAATAATAGAATCTAGCGTCAACGGCGAGATCAATTGAAACAAAGGATCGTAGTGAGCGGCAAAAGTAAATTCCCCGCAGAAGGTTTAATTCCGTGCCGTAAAATGGAACTTGCATTTTATTTTTCGTTTTAATTGTATACATATGTGTATATTTTATTGATTTACTGTTAATAAAAAAATCATAATTAAAAAAAAGAGAAATAAATATTCTTATGACACAGAACTGAAACCGGTGTTAGTAGAAGATGAGAGTGGAAGTGAAAAAACGCTACTTATAGGACCGAGAGTTTTTGAGGATACAGATTTGAATGCAGGGCCGCCGTATTAGAATCCTGGACCTTTATGTCACAATGATAAACATGGTCACCGACGCCCTCTGAGATAATTCTTTACTATCATACTAATAGCCTATACGTGGATCTTACCCCACACACACGCGCGCGCGCGCACGCACAAAATAATAATTAAGTAGTGGAGAGGTAGCATCTCGATCGCCCCTCATGTTGCGCGAATGACTTGGGTCTACAGCGGAAAACGTTTAAAGTACCTCATCGACCCCAAATTAGAGTAGTCGATTATAGGGAACAGGCAGATGGAGGAATATCGAGTACTCCATCTCCAAACAGTATGAGTGCGATCAATGTAAATTTGTATGAATGCATTTATTGGTGTGTGTGTGTGGGTGTGTGTTGAGCGTGTTGCAATATTTTGCTAGTGCTTCGGGGCTGAAATGATCAAACTGTCAGATGCCCCTGTCAAAAAAAAAAAATTAAGTAGTCCCATCCTAATTATAGAACACAAAATCGGCACAAGTGTACAGCGGGAGGAGAATACCTTCTTAGATCCTTGATGCTGGTTGCATATACTTTGAAGAGATAGTACATACAGAAAGGATCACATCTTGTACAATTGCCCTAATTAGGATATCGTCGGAACGTGTACTGGAAACTCAAACGCGAGGCGATCGACGGACGACGTCCTCACTATAGTTAAGAAAAAAACAAGCAGACACATTACCCGAATGTCAACTGTTGTGGCCACCGACGCCCCCTGAGATAATTCTTTATTACTATACTAAATCCTGACACAAGTGTTGAGCGGTCGGAGAATATCTAGGTAGGTCTTTGATGCAGGTTGTATTTACTTAGAACAGATAGTACGGACATAGGATGACATCCTGTACAACTGCCCTAACTAAGATATCGCCGGAACGTGTACTGGAAGTCCAAACGGGAGGCGTCCTCACTATAGTTAAGAAAAAAACAAGCAGAAACATTTCCCGAATGTCAAGTGTTGCGGCCACCAGCGTCATCTTAAGTTTACTTCAAATTTTATAGTTTGATCTTCTTATGATAATCGTATAACCCCGTGGAACAAGCCCAGGCGAAGGTTTTCTTATTTTGTTAAAAATCTAATATCCAGCAATACACTGAAGAGGACGGGTTGTTACTGGAAAACATCCAACTTTGCAATTGTGTCCTTGCCGCATAAAGTGGAGGATAGCTCCCGTTTGAATTTGATAGTCTCCGTGGGGCCGGGTAGGTCGTACTGGCGGCGCCCGTTCCTCCCGTCAAAACAGACAAGTTACCCCGATGAAAAATCAATTTCTTGTGTCCTTTGTAAAGTTCAACCGGGAGAACCTCTATTTTCTTCCGGCTCGAAATCCTTTCTACTAAATTGAACAATCCGAGGAATTGACCTAGACCTCTTTTCATCGCCATGTCCGTTTGAAAACTATTTTGTTGGAGACGTTAATCGGTTAATTGATGAAAAGACACTAAGCAATTTATTTTCATCGTTCCTCGACCACGATTATTTCTTAGGAAGAGAATTAAACTAAATAGGAACTTTTGCCATAAATAACAGCTTTTTTCATAATCTTTCCCATCCCTCGCACCCCAAGACCTTTGGAATGTCAATAATTGTTATTGTTGTTTACACCAACCAATAAATAAAAATACATTCGTAACTAATTGCTGCGTTTTAACAGTTATGAATTAACAAAAACTTATTATCAGATCTTCGACACATTAAAAACATACAATATGACGATTTCATCACGTCTAGTGAACTTCTGACCATTCACTATTGGCAATCATTAAAGGTATCCTTTCATCTAAAACGGCTTATCTTCGCAAATTAATCTTGTCATTTCAAATTAACTGTTTTTAATTTCAAGTTAACCCTTTTTAACTTTCAATTGACCATTTTGAATTTGAAATTAAACCTTTTTAATTTCAAATTAACCTTTTTTTAAATCAATTGACTATTTTGAATTTAAAATTAAACCTTTTTAATTTCAAATTAAACATTTTAAAATTCAAATGAACTTTTCCGTTAAAACATTAAAAAGCGTATCAGTTGTTAATTGCCAGTTAATATAAATAAGCATGGAAAGTAAAAGTCCGGAAAAATTAGGATTTTTTTAACATTGTATAATTGAGAATTTTTGTTAAAAATAAGACCTTATGAAATATAAGTTTTAAGTAATATAGATTTCATAATATTATCATACTAATTTTTCTCAAATGAAGGAATTTTACATTGCATGATTTTATTTCATACCACCTCCTAGGGTTTTTTAAAGTTGTGAAGAAAGACTTAATGTAATTTTTTCTGTGTGAGGTCTCGATTGAGAAAAAAAGTTAGTGTCACCAGCGGGATTCGAGCCCACGACCTTCGGCATCATGGTCGGTTCGAATCCCGCTAGTGACATTAACTTTTCCATCTCAACCAAGACCTTATATAAAAAGAATAATTAACTGAAATTAGAAATTTGTCCAATTAGTCCACTAAACATAAATCGATTAATAGTTAATTTAAAGTTAACACTGATTAATTGGAAATGAAAAGCAAATTATTTGAAGGAAAAAAAGATAATTAAAAAGAGTTCGTTTGAAAGTAAAAAAATGTTAATTTAAAGTTAAAAGTGATGTGATGAAAATTAATACAATTACAAAAATTAATTTAATTAAAATTAAAAGTGATGAAAATTGATACGAAAAAGCGTTAATATCAAATAAAAAAATAAATTTAAAATGTAAAGCGCTATTGGGAAGGTACGAATAGTTACTTCGAAATTACGGAGGGCAAATTTGTTCCAAAAAAAGGTTGAAAAAAGGTTCTCACATAGACTAATACTATTTTAATGACTTTATTACTTACTTCATAATAATAATGCCTCAGCTTTCCTTATAACGATTATAATTTACTCAAAAGCCTTCATTTTTCATTAAGCTGAGCTTTTTGTTAATGTATTTATTTGCCTTCAGTCATTGCCAATTAACTCTGTTGTGTTATGAGGAAATTATGTCCTTTTTTTGCTATTTAATCAGATCAGATGTTTTATTTTGTAATAAATATTGGCGGAAGTCGTACGGAAGAAAAAATGACGTTTTCCTCCTCCGTGGTGGCTTTTTTCTACCATCAGGCCAAATTGATAATTCGATTAAAAAACTTGTTACAAATCGCCAACGTCTAAACTTGAGCCGTCTGAATTGAAAAATCGGAAGGATTTATACAGACCAAAAATAATTGGTCTGCATCGCCTGCGATATTTGGCAAGAAATTCTGGTCGTAAAGGCAACCGCATCGGCGGCTTTTCTATTTCCTTTTTCAAACCTTGGCACAGCCCACAAGGAAATACCCGAGTCATTTGTAACGCTTTCATTTTTAATCTTCCAAGATTGAAAACGAATGTTGATCCATTCCCTTTCTATTTCGTCATAATCGTCCATTGTTGTATATAATATGCGTGCGTGCGTGTGCGTGTGTGTAAAAACAATAAAAAATGTAAGACTGTAGATATTATGTGAAGGAGTAAGTAACAATGTTGAATTTGGGCAAAATGCAGACGATATCCGATAAAGTTCCCCACGAAAAAATTCCACAAGTTATGAATGGCACACCGGACTTCAAAGACATCAAATTGTGCGTAATGAAGCCCAAAAATAGACATTGTTATGATTCTTATAAAAATTCGTTATGGGTTGTTAAAGAGAATTTGAATCGTATTAAAAAAATTTTTTTTTTTAATTCCTCCACAGTATCTCATCCTACGTGAATATGTTAAAAAGAACATATTACATATTCAAAAATAAAGCCATAGTGTTTTCCAAATTGTTTGCCGCCCATAATGGCCAAAATATCGGTAGCGAAATAAATCCGTATCGGTTTTGACAGCCGATTCATTTCAAATTTCAGGCACTTTGTAAATACAATTTAATGAAGAACACAGAAACAACGTTCGTGTACGACGTGTTATCATTTTTCATGTAATTTTGTAATTTTACTCCTTCCGGAATTTCTTGACAGAAAGTCGGATCGTATCCATTTTTCCAATCCATCATCCATTTTTCATAGTTTTTCCCCTTTTTTCATTTATGTCTTTATTCTAGAACTGCATATCTGCAAAAAGTACCAAACAAAAATGATGTTATTTACAATGATATACATATACACATGCGCATACATAAATAATACTGAATGCACATTTATACAATACGTCTGGCATTATTGATTAGAACGGCTACATTTTCATAATTAGATTTTTTCATATATATTTTTTATAAATCAATTGCTCGATGTTTTATTATTCTAACATAATTATATAATTCATATGTTTATAGCTAAATTAATGACGTAATTGTTTGTTTCAGGAGGTGAGTGGGTTGGATATTTGAATTAGCCCTTTTACCACGGGTCATCATGAAGTTAAGTATTTTATTTATTTTTAATCAACGCCCGTTGTCAGCAGTAAATGGATCGAGGTATTTTTTATTAGCTGATGGTAACTGCTTTTTTACAATGCCCAAGTTGTTGGGTGTTTAAAGTTTATGTAAGGAAAAACCTATCATTTGAGGCAGTGAGGTTGATCGCGTCTTCCGTCGAAGTGGCATTTTATTTGACCTGATCTGGTTGCATTAAAAATATTCTGTACGTGTAAAAACAGAAGGCTTCTTCGACCGAAACGTGTTTTCATTTTTATCATTCGAATTTCAATTTAGAGCAAATTGTCGATTGGCAGAATTTCCAACCCTCTCACGACGAACCCACAACTTGGCCGATTAGATTCAAATAGAAGCGATTTTCACTTTGAGGCCTTTAGCTGGTTAAAATGGGCGAAAGTTAAGGGGACTCATTTGTTCGAAAACAATTCCCTGACAACCTACTAAAGGATAATCGCGTAACTTCAAACTTTTTACTTTGTTAACAGTAACAGTCTTTGATTATCTTTAATTAATTACCATACCATCTGCCAAAACCATCGTACTAAGTATAAAGTATACACGTCATCCTGTTTGACCATAATGAAGTCATGTAACAGCCACAAATTATCATGTTTGTTTTAAAATATTATGCGAGACCTGCTTTACTGATAATGATTATAACGAAAACCTACAAGATCAAAATACTTGTTTTATGCCATATTTAACCTCAGATGCGATACTGTATATGCAATTGGATGATGTACTGTGCAATGTAATACGATAATTTGCGATGTTGCGATGCGATGATGTATAATGTGATTATGTGCACTGCGATGCTGCGTTTGAAATGAGATGCCGTACGATGTGATATTGTGCAATTCGTTTCTGGGCACGGCGATAATGTTCGATGCAGTATGATGCGATGCGATGCTGTGCTGCGAGTGTAATATGTTGCTGTACCATGCGATGATGTGTATTGATATGATTTACCATGTAAAGCCGAGCGATACGATGCTGAAAGCTGGGTTGTTGTGCAATGCTGTGAGCTAGGATGCAGTGTATAAGATACAATGACGTATGATTCGATTTTATACAATGTAATGGGCTACTTTGCGATGGGATAATGTGCGTTGATATGCTGTGCGATGCGATACAGTGCTTTGTTATGTTTTGGGATGGGACCCTATGCTATGCGATTTTTTCTGTGCGTTGCGCGGTGACAAACCTACAATCTTTGAAGAGAATTGACGAAACACCTAAATAGGTTTGCCAGATCAAAGCAGCAACTATAGGCAGACCAAATTGATAGGAAACGCCCAAATCATCATCATTGTACATAAAGTTCATAAATCATTGTACATATTACAGTAAACCCTTTAAGAACGAAATTTTTAACCCGATGGAAGTATTTACTAGTTTTCTGGTTAATGCACAATACACCACAACTTGGTTTATTTTTATATTTTTAATTTGCCTTCATCTTTATTCCAAATAAAGATGTTTTGTATTGTTTTTGCCTCCTTAATTTTATTACTCAATCCTATATCATCCATTTCCATTACATCGGATGGCCGTAAGTTACGGTTTCCTGTTTAAACCGGAAATTTATCTTTTACATTACATGTCAATGAGAGAATTATCAACACGCAAATCCCTTACATGTTATAATAAAAAAATCGAAAATATCTTCCCTCTAAATTCAAACTCTGTGACAAGTTCGCGAGAGCAACCTTGTACTATGCTGCATGTTCTGGCGTTTTAACGAAATTATACCCTCCCAAATTTGCTCTCATTATTCCAATAATAATTCACTATTCGGCATAATGTTCCATGTTCTAATGCACACACAAATCTTTCCCTATCAGCTCGAAACTCAATTTAAAACGTGTTTATAAGGCGTTAATGAAGACGCCTGATAGTAGGGAGGTTGCTCTGCAATCTGCAGAAAGGTAAGTAAATGTGTATATTAATACGTTAAATCCTCATCTTGTAAATCACACAAACTACATTTAATTAAATAAAATTTCTTCCAATCCGACATAATGTCTCATTGAAATACGACGAAGAACATAGCAAAACCAACTCGTTACGTGCAAGTAAAGTTTTAATCAAACTAATCCACACTCCAAACTGCTCAAGCAACAAAGTTGCACGTCGTTGCACAGACTAATTTAATTTCCCATTGACAGAAAATTGGGATGCTTTTAAGTCGGCATCTGCCATTCTTGTTAAGGGATATGCATTTAAAAGGAACGTCTATGCTCTATGATAATCCATTATTTTGAAGCACTAATAATTTGTTTGATGATTATACTGACTTTTCGACTTAATAGTAAGGGCGATTTCAGAATTAGAACACACTTTTAACACTGTTTAAATCTTTGTACAGTGTCGTACGAGGTTATGCTATATGATGCGATGTTGGGCAATACCATGCCAAAACAGATAGTCGTAGGTGTTCTTTTCTTTCAGCCGCCAAGATTTGACGAAAATTAATAGCTCTCTTAACAACCGTCTAGAGAAGACGGACTAAGCAGACATAGAAACTTATCAGCAGAAACGTGAGAAATCTGCACATATCCCTTTGGAATGTTAGGCACTCGTGATCGTTATAGCTCCTTGATTGAACCAGCTCATGTTATTAACCACCAAATCGAGAGCAATCTGCCCACCCAAAAAAACAAAAACATATTTCAGAATTAGAACAAACCCTTAAAACTGTTTAAATGTTTATCCGATTCAGTACGATGCGATGCTGTGCACTGCGATGATACTATGTATATATCAGCACATAACCGTTTTGAAAGTTAGACACACGCTCGTAATCTGTATAGCTAATTGATTGGACAAACTCATGGGATTAACTGCCAAATGAAAAAAAGTGGAAAAAACCTTTAGAACTGTTTTATTTTTTTTTCTAGGTTGAGTAATGTTACAATCAGACGTGACACCAGTATATGCTGTTATAATAAGCAAACTGGGTGTTTGTCCCAAAGAAGGAATTTTCTGTTATTACCACAGTCTGCCGGGCCATACAACCAATGCAAAGTTCACCTGATCTATAAATTATTCCATGAAATGCGTATACTGGAATATCTTAACAGGGAAAAATAAAGATCCACTGATATCACCTATTAATTTCCGAAGTATTACATACATATTATATTATGAGTAAAAATACAATGCAAACTTTTGAATTTTGACGTTTTATATTTGAGAAAAATGAGAAGGCTACTAGGCCCACTGCCGATGAAATATCATGTTTAACAAGAACTGGGTGCCACAGCTGACAGATTTTCAACGTGGGTTTTGTACAACACTTGGTGGGTTAGCCGTGGTGGTATTCAAAACATAAAAGCGCATCAATTGATGTTTTTTTACATAAAATTTTATTATGGCTGTTATAACGTATTTATTTGTTAAAATTAATATTTTATTAACGTCGAAATGAATAAAATTAATAGGAATTAATGTAATTCGATGTGTAGTTCAATGGGCCTTAAAATTGCGTTGGGCTAATAGGGTAGCTTTGTTGATTTTAATTTTGATTATATAAATTCATTACAGTTGGTGGTCCGATTGACCATTTAACATTTTTCAGTTAATTAACATTTATGAAAGGTATTTGTTGAGATAAAAAGCCAGCGTCATGAGCGGGATTCGAACCGACGACCTTCAGCTAAATAAGGCTCTACTCTACCACTTGACCTATCGTGACTTCGATCTGCTCCGACACCAACTTCCCATCTCAAGTGGTAGAGCAGTGCCGTATTTAGGCGATTTGATTATTAAAACAAGTCTAATGAAAGTTAAAAATTTATTTTGTTACAGAGTTGTACTCACGGATATTCCCGCCGTTTTTTTGCAAGGTGTAGAAATAGAATAATAAAAGTCATCCTTATTTGGGTTTTTCTTCTTTTCCTTTTGTCTATTATGTACCATCTCTGACAATAGTTTTCCTAAAAGATTTTCGTTCCTTTAATAAAGCAGAACATTCTTCTTGGGATATCGGGGTCTTTATTGCTTGTAGGCTGTCTCATGATGGTGTTGCCATGATGTAGCATTAATAATGCGGAGCTTCTCATATATTTGATCAAGCTTATCTTATTACAGTTGGTACTTTGAACTTAATTATAAATTTTTTTCGTTGTTTTTACTCTCTGCAGATTGTGCTGCTGTGCCACACTAGTACTGCCAAACGGGATGAATGAGTGAGAGTTACTATAGTCTTACTGGGAGTAGGAACTATCCTTTTGGAAAGTATTGAACATCACACTCACCCCATCATTTAACATTTCTATTACAATAGTCTTTTAGTTAAAAGTTTTAGGATTGATTTGCTGTCTAGGATGTAGATATCTTTAAGTCCAACTTTTTGAAAGCGCCACAAAAAATTACTCGGTTTGAATCCGAGGACCTAACAAATGGTAAATATTAATTTAATTAAGTTTTTTTTTAAATGAAATGTAAAAGGTTTTGGTGTAGTTTTACCGATAATCGATAATTATTAACTTTAATGACCGATGACCCCCCCCCCCTATGATTCCATTGTCTTTCTGATGTGAATTCTGTGCGAGACTTAGTCTGTTTCTAACTTCTACTAAAAAATGACTTTTCACGAATTAAAAATGTAATCTGAATGTTATCAATATACTTTGATGTTGCAATTTTATAACCATTAAGTAGACGGTTAAGAATAGTTATGGTCCAGTGGTCGGCCTCGGTGCTCGAGTCCTTAAGTGAATATGACCGTTTTGCTTCACTCTCTTGACTTTTTTGGTTTGAGGTGTAGTTTTTAAATCTTCTCTGATACCTCCATTTGAGTGGTTTCGTCTTCCGGTTTGTTTCTCCCTGAAAACTCCCCTACATCTGCAGATGGCGACGCGAAGAGATTATCCTCCAATTCTTTGGTTATGGGAGTTCAGGTCCTCTTCAATTTCCATACGTTGGTTTTTGGGTCTTCCTCCGGTGTCGTGTTGTTTTCTTAGTTTATCCATATGGTTCTCACGAGTAAGAGGGATCTAAAAATCCGCACCGGGGGAGACGTTTCGGCGCTCTAATGTTGATTACTCCAGGGAGATCCAATTGTAACCCTGAACCTCCGTTATTCGTACAGTTACTCATGTACCATTCGTCCAACGACACTCGGCATAACACGTTCGATTGGAGGTGGATGACGAGATTAGGATTGGAATCGTGGTAGGGTACGTTGTGGGGTTCCTCCTTGTTCTTTTAGAACCTCTCCGTCTTTTTGATTAACAGGATCACGTAAATAAGCTTCGTGAAGAGGGAAAGTCAGAGTTGAATATTCGAGACATAAAGTGCTCATTGTTACCTCGACATACATTCAGAAAATCGCGTAGAAAATGTTATTCAAAGTTGATGGAATGTCTTTTGAGAAAAGTGCACCAACGACCACCCATAAATAGGGTGTCTTTTGTTTCACATGGGCCAGCAGGCGTTCCCTATTTTTTTTAACAAATGGTGACTAATAGTAACACCATTACATTTTTGCGTGATCCAAAACCGTCGTCAATTTTTTATTACACCAAGTTAACGTCGACGCCCCATTTTTTAATTCAAATGGGAACCCCAAATTTTGATTTTTTCTGAAAAGAATGACTATTATAACCCATGAGGTCGGTAGGTAAAAATAATAATAATAAAATTCCAAATAGAGGGCAGATTCGAACGGTTGTAGGTTGCGATGGGGACGTGGTGTCTGAGAGGATCGAAGTCACGATAGCTCAAGTGGTAGGAGTAACGGCGTATTTAGCCGAAGGCCGTGGGTTCGAATCCCGCTCGTGCCACTGACTTTTTTATCTCAACCAAAACCTTACATGGAAAGAATAATTAATTGAAAGAAGTAACTTACTCAAATGACCACTAAAACCACTAAATGGAAAAAAAAACTTTAAACACAACCATTTCTCATAATAAACAGATGTGTAATTGCTTACTTGAATGTAAGTAATTATCTGAACAGAAAAGATCCTAACGGTTATTTAAGCAATTAGCATGATAATTTTATTTTGTCTTGTGAACCTTTTTTAAAATAATTGTTCGAATTGAACAATCGATAAACACCTTCATTTTTCTCATGGTTCAAAAAAACCCGGGGGCCAACAATTCTGTAGGTGTTACAAAGTTGTGGTACTCACTCTTTTCAGAAAAAATCAAGTTTCAGAGAAAAAAATTGAGGTTCCCATACGAAATAAACAAGTCACGTCGTTTGCTACGATAAGTGACATCGAAAAAAAATTGGTCACCGTTTTGGAATTGCGCCAAAATATAATAGGGAGTTACCATTGGTCGCCTTTGTGTCTCTGTTCAAAAAATAAAGAAAACCTGCTGGCGCATGCTATAAAAGACACCCTGTATAGTCATGTATGAAACGGATTATTTTCTTGAACTTGTAAGGAAAAGGACGTTCTGGTTCGGTTGAAAACCCGTTGCTCCCGGTCGGGCATAATCAATTGACACGAATCAGTGAGGAAACGGGTTTTTCGACAAGGATGGGGGGGGAGGAATCACGACAATCATTTCTACCACGGGAGAAAATATATAAAAGCATATCAAAAGGTGTCATAATGGTACAGTTGACGAGAACTCTTGACGATTACGGACCGTAAACTTGATTTGAGCCCACCGATTTGTTATATTCGTAAATTGCAAAGCAATGCTCAATTTTCAACAAGATTTTTGTGCATATTTCATAGGTTATAAACATTTTACGAAGTGATAATAAGGAATTGACATTTAATAATTATTGGGGTATTAAATTGAAATTGGCATGCCCTTGTCTGACGAAGTTTTTATTCGTCAGAGATTTTTTCTCGCCTTGCTGAAGTTTACTTAGCATTCAAAAAACCGAATGTCCTCCAATATGCAGACGAGGGAAATAATTTTGGCGTCTTTCCAATTTCGTTTGCCAGGAGGATGAGTCATCTCGAAATCGCCTCGGCTTTCAAGCTAATTCCCCTATAAAACATAGAAATACATAATACATTTTGTTGGAACAGAAAGCAAATGGGAAATCCGGTTTTAAAATCCAACGGGGATTTTCGTACAATGAAAATGAAAATTGAAAACTTAAACGTTTCACTCATATTTTTATGTTTCAATAATAAAAAAAAAACAATCTTCACAATTGTTCAAGTTACCTCAGTTTACAAAAAACTGTACTGAATTCTCTATAACAGAAGTAGGAATAACGAGAATAAACTTATTTTTCTCAGAAAGTTTAGACTTGAAAAATAAGAGGAAAATAATTTTAATTCTCTAGCAGAAAGTTTTGATAAGTTGTATAATAAAAACTAATGCCCAACCTCCTTTATAGTCAATGTTTTGCCAATACTAATAGCCAATTTAAGTCAGAAAAATACTCAGGTCACTTTTGAAATATCAGCTAGAACTAAATATAGAGAATGGTTTTTCACGGTTATCCAGTGGTTATAATTATTTGTAGATCGTGAGATGCCGTCTGCTGTGACGTAGCCTACGACGTCTTTAGAAAAACATTTTCTTTTTCATGCCAACGTTCCGATCTACATTGAGATCATCTTCAGGACCTGGGATTGTTTCTAATTTTACCAATACATGTTGGATGTGAGAAAAACATGAATTTATACAATGCTGGAACATTTGTGATCTAAAAAAGAATGAATTTATACAATCCTAGAAAATTTAGATTCAATCAAAGCATTTGCACTCGCACAAAAGTTTGTTTTCCGTGTAGATGTGTCATTCTTGTCTGCCTTTTTGAGAGTGGTTATAATATTTATTTCTTTATATTTTAAGCATTTGATACACCAGGTTAAACTTTTTAAAAATTAAACCATAAATGCCTACTCTTTTTAATGGCTTCCAACTCTTTTTATCATAATTTAAAATAAATTAGCGTACAGTCCAGAGTAAAGCCGAGGCTGGACCGGTGTGTTCGCCGCAAATTTGCATACTCCTAATAAATTCGGCTTCCCTTATTAGCCGTGTTTGGTAACGAGATGCAAAACTTGACAAGTACATAAGGAAGTTTTACGTCCAATTCGTAACTTTTCAATAGCAATAATCAAACCTCATTAATATCATAGTCGTGTTGAGAAACTGCCATTCTATTGTGAAACTAATTGTAAAATCATTAATAATCTCTCATCGTCAACGTACTTACACCTAGCCGTGGGTAAATGAAGTTGTATTGATATCACCTTGAAAAGGATAGTGAATAAAATATAAAGGAAAGGAAACAGTGTTAACGGTGTAATTATTTGTTATGCTTTGATCACGTCCTATCTGCATAAGCATATTTTACCCGAAAAAAACTCATGACAAACAGACGTACAGTAAATCAATAAAATTAATCTTCATTAATAGACAAAACTGAAATTTAGGATTGTTTAAATTGTGGGTAAGTTGTCTCAGGGAAGGTTCCCGATCCTTGCCTATGCTCCTAAAAAACCTATTTTTTCCCTTAAGCCAGGAAAAACAAGACCTCAAGATCATGTGTTGTTTCTTCCTTGAAAATATCATTTTCATTGATTATTTTATTGGGAGCTTCATAACTTCCTCTCAGTTAGGCAGAGAAGAGATTAAAGCGGGGAACACACCCGATGCACGGCTGTGCGACGCTACCCGACGCGTTGCCACTTTTTGGTAGGGCGTGCATGTCTATGCGACGTCAAGCGCACATAGCGTGTATCACAATAATCAGTATCATAATCGCAACGCCTCTTTTGTTCTTAATGCATTGTTTTGAGCAAAGCCACGTAATAAATTTTTTGTTAAACTTAATTGTTTTAAATAAAGATATATTATTGCAGTGTTTTGATAAAATTTCTGCCTCATCATCATAATTAAATAATGTTTGTAAAAACTTATGAATTTTTAATCTCGTTTAATTTGGTTTACATTAAAATAACATGCTGTAATTAATATAACGAAAAAATTACATATTAATTTGAAATAAACTACAAAAACTACGATTGTCCTGTTCTCAAGGTACTCATCGAAAATGGTGTTATTTTACGAGGAAAACCAGGAAATAAATTGTTAGTTAAATTTTATGAGCAAAAAAGTGGAATAAATTGAGTTAAATTCAGTATATCAAAAATGATGTTCCCGTGTTTTGATTGATTTTAGACCAAACCATTAAATTATTATTTTGTAAATAAAAATTAATGAATTTTTGATCTCATTTCATTTGGTTTACATTAAAATAACATTGTATAATTAATACAAGGACAAAATTACATGTACAACGTTTGAAATAAACCACAAAAAATAAGAGTGTACTGTTTTGACGCCACCTGAAGAAAATGGCGCTATTTTACGAGCAAAATATAAATTAATGATTAGTTTAATTTTTTGAACAAAACCGTGTAATAAGTCGTGAGTTCAATCCATTACATCAATTACATATACTTAGATTGAAATAAACTACAAAAAATATAAGTTCCCTATTTTCCAAAAGTGTAGTGTTCCGACGCTACTCACAAAAACGGTGTAATTGTATGAGCAAAACCATGAAATAAATTGTAAATTAAATCCATTGTATCAAAAATTGGTATTTCGGTGTTTTGACCAATTTTCTGCCAAAACATTAAAAACTAATTTTTAAAAATAAATAAAAACTTATGAATTTTTGATCTAGGTTAATTTGGTTTATATTAAAATAAATATGTTGTAATTAATATAACGTCAATAATACATGTAGTTGAAACAAAAATATGAGTGTCCGGTTCTTTTGTCTTCGACTGTACTCGTTTCTACCCGACGAAAATCGACAGTGGGGATCGCAGATCGTAGAGTAGGGTAGCGTGGCATAGCATCGGGTAGATGTGCACGGGGGTAATGCAACCGTATGGAAAATCACAATTGATTACGGTTTTTAGTTGAGATGAACAAAAGTTAATGGCACGAGAGGGATTCGAACCCACGACCTTCGGCTAGATACGCCGCTGTTCTACCACCTGACTACACTATTTTCGTGGTCCGTTCGATCAATTATGAGCTATCGTGACCTCGATCCACTCGGACATCAACTCCCCATCTCGAATATGGCAAGAGGTGGGAAAATTCGTAAGGTGAGATTGAAATGGGGAGTTGATGTCCGAGTGGATCGAGGTCACGATAGCTCATAATTGGTCGAACGGACCACGAAAATAGTGAATATACTTATGGAAAATCGGAGTTTGGATTTGGGTCGGGCACCATTGCATAGCGTTACATCGGGTAAGTGGGTCCCCCGCTTAAATGTTGTTACGCGAAAGCTCTCAGAAATAAAGGAAATTGTAAAAAGGTCGCAGGTTAATTATTGCAAATACAATGACAACTCCTTTGTTTAAAACTTAAGATTTAAATCCTGCCATATCCCACATGGCTCGAAACCACTCGGTGTGCAAATACAATGACAGCTCCTTCCTTTGAGATTTCAGCTCTACTAACACGTGCGACATCGTTCAACATCACTCGTCCTCGGGTTCATTGATTATTTTTATGGGAGCGACACACCTCCTTCTCAGTTAGGCCTAGGGGAGGCTAAATGTTCCATTGATGCGAAATACCTTCCAGAAATAAAGTTCGCAAGTTGTTCCTTGTAAATACAATGAAAGTTCCATTCTCTAAGTGTTCTCTCTCTCTCTCTCTCTCTCTCTCTCATTTCATTTATGTTTGAAACGAATGAAAGTCTATTTTAACGGTCACCAGTACCATTTCTTCCAAGAGGGAATAAAGATACAAAGTCACCATTTAGTTAAACATTCGGAATGTCATAGCAGAAATCAGTCACTATGGTAATCAAGTTTACATTTTATTTAAATTGCCTTTGGAAATTAAATTCTTCCTGTAGAATTTAATTCATCATACTCGACTCTTTTTTTGACGAACTTCAAGTCGTCCAATTCCTTTTTGAGAATAATACTCTCATAATCATCATAATCATAATCTATTCTCTTCTTTAAGAGAAACAATTTTTTTAACGAGCGAGGCCAGTTTAACATTTAATAGCTTATTTGCGCCGGAAAATCCTCTTTCGACATAATTACGTTATCCCCATCTATAGAGCTGTTAGCGCTGCTCGTTGGCATCTTGGTGTTTTTTCTAGACAAATCTTATATATTTAATACAAGAGAGGTACAATGTGTAAATTTTTAAGTTTTTATTAATGCAGCAGAAGTATTTAAAAGTTCACCTGGTTTACTCCCTTACCGTCGTAGTTTGTGACGGATGAAAGACGGTGTTGACACAAAAAAAACCGCGACTCGTCCGCGGCCAATCTTCTCCCTCTCTACAAAAACAATTCTAACCTTTGTACTTCTTTATTTAAACTGGTGTTTTTCTTTCGGGAAAAAGAAGGCGTCAAATTCGTAAAACCTCATCGTCTCTCAATTTGATAAAATTATGTGGTTTGTTTCATTAATATACCTGAAGATGGCAAACAGCCGAAACGTGCCTGCCGTACCCATACTGCTAGGACGTGCGAAACGAACGCAAAAGCTGGATAATTTTCTCAAACAGCCGAAACGCTCCTGACAGACCAATACTGGAAGAGCAAAAATCAGTCATTACATTAACCAAGTTTACATTACGCTATTAGCGCTCATCGCTGACATCTTCGTGTTTTTACTCCACTGCCTACTGCTCAGCAGTCCGATTCCTTCCAGTTTGGCTCCACGGGGGCGTGAATCCGGTGGAATCGTTATTCCTATATTTTACGGCTGATAGTAAATTGGTCTCCATTGTGCTAACATTCGGACCGACGAATTTTCCCTTCATACCTATACGTTCATCTTCACAGCGTGACAAACCGAAAATAGCAAATGTTAAATTGACCAATACGCTTTTCATTTATCCACATAATACTAGAATGTTTACCAGAAGTATAGTCAATAATATTTCAATACGAGAAAACCGCAATTTGTAAAGCTTTTCTAACAACGAGACTTTTTCATTTCCGCTGGCTTTTAAAATTGTGAAAACGTGGACTTATATGGTTCTTCTTTCGATTGTTATAGATTGTCGAAACAGCATTGACTTGAAATTACTAGTAACATCGATAAAAGTGAGTTGTGTGGTTGCGGGCATCTGCCTGTTACTAAATAAATACAATTATCCTCTCATTTTTGAATATTCAATGTTGTAACAAACCAAAATGTGATTGGTCAATCAACAGAACCTACTTCACATTGTAAATCGTTAGCGAGAGAGAGAGAGAGAGAGAGAGAGAGAGAGAGAGAGAGAGAGA
>CM077101.1:23941118-23954133 GCA_039619505.1 Cimex hemipterus
TTCTCGCATTACATTGCACTTCATCGCATCGCACTGCATCGGATATCATTGCACCTCTCATATTACTGGACACTTCATTGTCTCGCATTGCATTACAGACCTACTCATTACATCGCACCTCATCACATTACATCGCGTACCATCGCATTGAACCTTCTCGCATTACACCATTTACTATCGCATTGCACCTTCTCGCATTACATCGTACTGCCTCGCATTGCATTCCATTACACCCCATCACATTACATCGCACGGCATCGTACTGCATCGTACCACATCGCATCGAATTGCACCTCATCACATTACATCGCACGGTAACACACTGCATCGCATATTTCTTCATCGTATCCCACTGCATCTCATCCCATCGCATCGTATCGCATCGCAGCCAGTGTAAATGGGCTCTAACATTTAACAATTCCCCATTCTGAACGGCATGATTCCTATATTCATGGTAGTGTAAAACAAACAAAATCACATTCCTTAATAGATCACGGATAAAGAATTTTGTCTTGGTCGGATATTCCTCGCAGCAATTTTTTATAATTTAAGGGCTGCCACGATAATCTTATCACAGATTTTTAACAAAATCCTCAGAAATTCAGTATCATTGTCGAGTTACGGAAAGTAGAAAACTCGTCGAGTTGTACATAAATAGTACTTAAACATAAAAATCAAAGATGAAAGCACAGTTATAATAAAAGTCATTAAGAATTTAATCATGTATAGACATGTAGTTCGACGAAAGACCGTATAATTAGTTGCATTATTTCACAAGCGTTCGTCATTGTAAGTACTGAAAACTATTATCTAGTACTCACACAATCTATGATAAGATGTAAAACATTCATTGGAGAGGAATATCTCGAAACGCCCGTTTCGTTCTACTTACCAAGGAAATGGATAGTACTATCGTCTATGCGATCAACGAACAAATAGTGTTTTTGTACCAAGGCCGAGCTTTCGACGAAATATTTCATCTCCTTCAAGGTCTACAGAGAAAAGTCTTAATCCATTTTACATTCATTTAACGTTTGTATGAAAGTAAAATGAAAGATATTATATTGAAAAGGATTAGGACCACTAAGACCATAGAAGTGGGCAATGGAGATTCAATTTTCATTCTACCATTCCCGAATTGCATATTTGTTCGGAAGCTGCTTTCCACTACAAGCTCTTCTAAAAAATACATCTCCAACGCTCGGTGAAATCGAACATGAACAAAACGCTGCCTCAAATTATTGCGTAATCATCTTGGAACCCCCGACGGCGCGTAACACGCGATACGGTCGTTTTACTTGAATAATATCTAAGATATATTATTTTACACAGCTTTAGAGTCGGTCGTTGATGGTAAAATTGTCAGTCGATAAACGATGATACGACTGGTGTAGAAACGTCTTCTTGTATTGCTAAAAATAATTCACCCAAATCTTTTATTTTTGATTAAAAAAACGCCAAATCTTTTAAACTGTTAAAATTGAAACGAGTAAAAAACTAAATTTACATCATAGTTGGAAATATTCACGGTAGAGTTTGACAAATATCGTAACAGCTTCTTTGTTTAATAACTTTTCTATCGGTATACCCTTTGCTTTAATTACATCCAACCAAAGTTCAGAAATTTTATCTAAATGGGAAATATTTGGCGAAAGAGTGAAAGAGAGGGAGTTGCGCTAGTAATTCAATCTTTTGTCCCGGACAAAATTTATTTACCAACTTTAACTTAATAAAAAAGCTCAAAAAAAAGAATAGAAAAATGAAACAAAACACATAAGAAAGAGATAATAAACAAAGTGGACAACCAAAGTAGAAAAATTGAACAAAAAAAATCTAATAAAAATCATCGTAATCTTTCCACTTTGGTTGTTCACCATGTTTATTGGCTTTTTCTATAGGTTTTGTTTGATTGTCACATTGAATTTTTCCTTCTTTTTTTCGTGCTTTCAGTGAAAACCGTAGATAAGCACGTGACGAATTTTGTCGAACAATTGGAGAATTGTACCGTATTTAGAAACTTATTTATTACTTTTAATGAAATCACCAAGGAGTCGTTGCTTCCCTCGTAATTGTAAATCTGAATGTATCAAGTGACCTGGTTTTTCTCTGGACCTTGGTCTTCTGTTCGTCTTTCCTCTTCAATCTGAACAGTCCGGAAGAGAAACGACTACAAGGCATTACATGTCACATAGTTTGTCGGATCCTGCCATACAGGGCCTCTACGCTCGCAGGGAAGCCGGAAAAATATGATAATACGAGGCGTCGAGTTGTCGAGAAGGGTGTCAAAAAGTAATTTCAACTCCCTGGCATTTACATATTAATTAAACCTCCGTTTACGTATCGGCGACGTGTGGCTACAGATATCCAATTAGGACGTACTAAAAAAATGCTATAAAATTAAAAAAATCAATTTCAACTTTAAGTATTGTTCTATAACACCGATCTCGAAAAGAAATCGAATATTAATATGTATGTATTTATACTTTGAATACTTTGAAATTGATACGTCTAGGTTTTTACCGTCAAATTGACCAACGCTAATTTTGAATTAACCTTTTTTAACCCATTCCTAAATCAATAAAAAGGACACATGCTCGCTCAGGTGTAAAACACTTTATAATTTTAAATTATCTTTTTTATATTTTCAAATTAACTCTTTTTAAATCAGTGTAGCATTTAGTGAGCGCTTAATGAGTATTTGCAGTTCGTGAGATGCGACCTTGTGCAATGTAGTTTACGAACACATTTTCTTTATTGTGCCAACATTTCGACCTATATTGAGATCATCTTCAGGCCCTGGGATTTATAAACCTTGATTACAGTACAAGCGCATGTAAAATGAAAAAATGAATTTTTAGTATGATATATATAAAGTGGAAATTTTAGGTTTTATCAAAGGCATTCAATTAATTAAGGTTTTAAGTTGAGATTAAAAAAATCAGTGTCACGATGGGGATTCGAACCCCAGACCTTCGGTTTGATCCGGCGCTACTCTCCCACTTGAGCTATGGTGACCTCGATCCAGACACCACGTCCCCATCGCAACCTACAACCGTTCGAATCTGCCCTCTATTTGGAATTTTATTATTATTATTTTTACCTACCGACCTCATGGGTTATAATAGCTAAACCTCTTCAGAGCTATTTCATTTGTCACCGAGAATCCAATCCGATTACACGACATTTGAAAAATGGGGGGGAAAATTCAAAAGGTGGGGGGGTTGTGATGGGAAGTCGGTGTCCGAGTAGATTGAGGTCTCGACAGCTCAAGTGGTAGAGCAGCGGCGTGTTTAGCCGAAAGTCGAGGGTTCGAATCCCGCTCTTTCCATTGGCTGTTTTTTATCTCAACGGAAAAGTTTAATTAATTCAGTGATATTAATTGGTCAAGCTGACCACGGAGGTAGTGAATTTAATCAAAATATGTGTATTCACAAAATTGAAAAATGAGGTGAGTGTTAATGACCTTTGAAGTATGTGCGGTTTTTAGTGACCATAAATTAACGATTATTTGAAGATGGTGAGATGGGTCTGGTGTGACGTAGGTTTAGAAATACATTTTCTTTATCGTGCCAACGTTTCGATCTTTATTGAGATCATCTTCAGGGCCTTTTCCACCTCTTACATGTATTTGTATTATTTAAACAATGTTTATAAATCCCAGGCATTGAAGCTGCTCTCGATAAAGTTCGAAACGTTGGCACGATAAAGAAAATGTTTTTCTGAAACTTACGTCACACCAGACCGCATCTTACGTTTTACGAATAACCGCTGAAAAATGATTACTTTATTTTATGTTTATACCAAGGAGGCTCATGGATTAAAATTGAAGAGGGACAAGGTTGCAACAAACAAAAAAATGATTGAAAGGATATAAATAATATTAAAGTAGCTATTTGAAAATTGGTATTCAGGGAGAATTTCTTGTTTTTCCAGCGTGTGGTGAAAAATGTTGAAGTGGATCCGAAGAGATATGGAAAGTCTTGAATCATCGAAAATCCAGCACATTTGTCAAACCCCTCGAATTTGATTAATGTTCGATCCTATAAAGCGATTATTTCTCCTGTTTCCATACTCTATCAAAACCTGCATCCCACGTCTCTTTTCCTATGAACAAATGCTCTAACGCGATTGAGGAGATCGGTTCGTTTTCAACCTTGAAGACAATTTGATCAATAGCCCAAACGACCAGTTAACAATTCAGATATTTAAAGAAAACAGCGTATTGAACCGTAGAAAGCAGGAAGAAACTAAGCTGTGCACTTGAGTGACGATAATATGACATCTAAAATGCAAAGTGTAAGGGTTGCGTAATATCACATTAAATATTTCACCAAGGCACGTCCTTCACAGAGGTAGAGTCATATATTATTAAGTGTCATGTAGAGCAAAGAAGCTTTTCTGCGACAATGTTAATCGTGGTTTTAAACTCGAGTCATTTTTTGAATGTTCATCAATTATTAACAAACAAACAAAAATCTTTAAAGTAACAATTTTTCAGGTGAGGATTAATTCAGTTTTTTCGTTTTTTAAGCCGTTTTTTTGTCTTATAAGGAGGAAAGTCCTGTATTAATTTCCTAAAATTTGCGTGGGCTTTTTTGAAAGGGAAATACAAAACAAATCTGTATTAACGTTTATATAATACAGATAGCTCGATTTACCTTACTTTCCTCCTCATTCGACTTTTTTTTATGTTTTTGCCATTGGATTTATATCCAAAGCAATGTCTCAAAGTAAGAGGTTTTTAACAAACGAAGTATTTTAATTTAATTTAACAAGTGCTGTTCGTAAGTTTCATATTTTGACGATTGTTGTCAGGGTGCGTTCTTGTTAAGTTGAATGTTTTTGTACAACAAACCTTTGTTCGGATTTTTTGCACCTGCGTTGTTACTCGTTAATTTGGGACGTTATATTGATTTTTTGATTTCGGAGTGGTGAAATTGATACAGACATTTTTTCCCTGATGATCAGCTTCTTTAGCAAATTAAATCTAGCATCACACTCAGTACCAACATAAGCGTGAAACCGTGCAAATTAAGACTTCCTGCTCCACCTCAGAAAACTAATATCACTTAAACCTTCAAAAATAACATGATTCTCAGCCACATGAAATTGTAAATTTTGTAAGCTGAGGGAACATACACTGCCTGTTATTATTAAATATTTATCATTTCTTGTAATGGTACTTACATCAATGAGAGCATAAATACATAAATTTTATCTCAACTAAAAACCTTATTTAATTGAAATATATTGATTGGTCAAGCGGACCACGAAAATTAGTGAATTTAATGAGTTTAAATGAAGTTAGAAAAAGTAAAACTTTTTTAAAGCTCTCCATGGCCGTTTCATTTGTCGCCGAGAATCAAATAGATTATACGACATTTGAAAAATGGCAAAAAGGAGGGAAAATTCAAAAGGTGGAGTTGAGATGGGAAGTTAGTGTCCGAGTGGTTCGAGGTCACGATACCTCAAATGGTAGAGCAGCGGCATATCAAGCCGGAGGTCGTGGGTTCGAATCCTGCTCGTGCCATTGGCTTTTTTATCTCAACTAAACTAGTGAATAAATGAGAGTATTGGAAGTTGTTGCATTAACTCGGCTGAATAGAAGCCGCATTCTATCGCATTTATAATTGTTAATGGAATAAAAAACCGCATGACCAGTCCCTGTATCCATTTTTGATCCGTCCGTGAACATATACATAATGGTATCTCACTCGACTTTTAATATAATCTGTGGATAAAAAGGCAAACAAAATAGAAATTGCGGTTTGTGCCTGGGAGAAAACTACTGCACAAATGGAAATGATACTTGATGCTATTTTCATATTTTTAAAAATTGAATATTACAAGCATCCACATGCTTTGGGTAACAAAAAATAGTCACACGAATAATCTGTACCTTCATCCATACCATCCCAAGATCCAGATTATTATTATTATTTTGACTGTGGCTTCCGACATCTACGCCATTTTACCCCATGTTATTTTTTATTTTACGAGAGTTCGCAACAGCAGAGATCATATAAACCCTCGGGGTGCCGGTGCAGTTGACAAAAAGCCCGTTTGTAAGTATGTCGGGTTCGAATGGGACCTTACATTACAGTGATGAGGGCCGTGTCAACGCCTAAACCGTTGCGGCCACACTCCCCCTGATTACATCAAGATAATTCGTGAGTTAAAAAGTGGTCGATATATCTAACAGTAACCTAATAGGAATTAAGGTACAAAAGGATGGTGCCAGCGGTGGCACTTCATCTTATTTACGTAAATTATCCACATAGCTTATATCGTTGTTTTAACTGTAGAGTAAATCTCCCGGACGATTGCCTTTTGACCTACGTGTAGGTTTCGACGGGTTATGCGGGATGAGTGCTTTTGGACTATTCGTGGCTGGGAGACTTTTATAGAATTTACGGTATTTGGTCAGGATTGTGTCATATACAATTGGTACATTTAGGTCAATATGAATTGTTCCATCGGGCTTTTAAAATGGCGCATTTACAACTTTACTGGTGATTTTTCACCGGGCTGTTTGAATTTTGCCCCAAAGTTCCAGACGGTAAGTCGAACTTTTGGCCACGGATGTTAAATTGGTTAGGGTTAATGGAACTGGTGGGCCCTTTTAGACCTTAGGCACAGCGACCCATTTCGTGCAATAGCCATATTTATCTAGAGCCCTTCGTTAAGCTTAAAGCTTTTTAAACAGCTCTTTTGATAAGGAGGGAATTTTAAGAAGTAGGAAACTCAACTAGCCTTCGCACCGATAGAGAATGTTCTGTTGTTTACGCTTCATTCTGGCAATATCGGGATTGTTTACGCTACTCCGATTCTATCCAAATGCCCGCACAGTTTGCAGTTGAACTATCATTTTAGCTCGAATACATCCTAGGCTAACTAGTTGAACCGTTAGTTTTTGTGATGACCCTCCGATGAACCGTTCCGCATGCCTCTTATAAAATCCCATTTAACCGAGCGATTTAAGTTCTGCTTGCGACTGTTTAATTATTTCATCATTGATTTCCTCTCGCCTTCAGTCCTTAATACATCTGTCTTAATTTATCCATTTTACTGTTCCAACATCGATCGGTGTATATACCGGATTGAAAATATTCAAAATTTTGGATGTCACGAATCCTCGATCCGTTATTCTTAATTAAAACCGCTGAAAACGGATGGAACGGAAAGTCCATTTGGAAATGACACTAAGTATTTAGTTTGAAATAAACTACAAAAAATATGAGAGTCCTGTTCTGACGCTGCTTGACTAAAATGGTCTAATTGTATACGCAAAACCATGTAACAAATTGTTAGTTAAATTTCGTGAGCAAAACAGTGTAATAAATTGTTAGTTAAATTCAGTATATCAAAAAATGGTTTGATCGCTGTTTTGATCGAATTTCCACCCAACCATTAAAATTAAATATTTTTTAAAAATAAAACCTAATGAATTTCTGATCTCGGTAAATTTGGTTCATATTAAAATAAGTATGTTGTAATTAATATAACGACAATAATACGTGCAGTTTGTATAAAAATATGTGTGTCCGGTTCTTTTGTCTTCGACTGTACTCGTTTCTACCCGACGAAAATCGACAGTGGTGATCGCGTAGCGTTGCGTGACATCGGACAGATGTGCACGGGGGTAAAGCCGGGAATACAGTTACCCGATGCAACGCCATGCTATGCTACCCGAAGCCTTGTCACTCTTTGGTAGGGTGTGCACATCTATGCGACGTCAAGCGCACGCCACGTACGGTCACACAGCGTCTATCACAATAATCACTATCATAATCGCAACGCCTGTTTTATTCTTAATAATCTATTTTGAGCAATGCCATGTACTAACATTTTTGTTAAATTTAATTTGTTTAATTAAAGTTATTGCGGTGTTTTGATAAATTTTCTGCCTAACTATCATAATTAAATAATGTTTGTAAAAACTTATGAATTTTTAATCTCGTTTAATTTAGTTTGCATTAAAATAACATGCTGTAGTTAATATAACGAAAAAATTACATATTAGTTTGAAATAAACTACAAAAAATATGAGTCTCCTGTTCTGACGTTACTCGTCGAAAACGGTGTAATTTTATGAGCAAAACTATGAAATAAATTGTTAATTAAATTCATTATATCAAAAAATGGTATTCCAGGGTTTTGATTTATTTTCTACCAAACCTTTAAAATTATTTTTTTTTTTAATAAAAACTAATGAATTTTTGATCTCGTTTAATTTGATTTATATTAAAATAACATGTTGTAATTGCAGCGGGCTCATCGCACGGTATTGCTCGGCTCCACTCGTAATGTAAACAGGTTGCACATTGATCCTTGCACATACAACGGCAGTTCCTTTCTTTGCAATTTCACCTTTAACTCGGGCGATATCGCACGGTGTCGTTCGGCCCCGGTTGCAGTGTAAACAGGTAGCACGTGGTTCCATGCAAAAAGTGATAAAAACTATCGATTTTGTCATATGTTCCTTGAAGCACCCCTAATCATACCAAACTTCCCTAGAGGAGGAAGCTCTTGATGGTGATAAGTATTAAGGGAAAAAATATTATACCTTAGATTATTAGTCGGTTAGTTATCACGAGGAAGAAAAACAATAGTTGTCATCGATTTTGGCCGTCTCAACCTTCTATTTTCTATAAAATGTGTTCGTTTCAAAAATGGAAGTTAGTCATGAGAGTAAGCTAAGTGTTATTCCTGATTCGAATTACTAGTACAATTTAATTATTATTAATTCGCGCTTTATAGAGTTTTCCAGCCCGAAGAGAGGAACTGATGAATAAAAGTTTCCCTGTATAAGTCAGCTTAATTATGTTTATCAGCTAAGTAAGCTTTGTACCGGAATATTAAAGGCGAGCCAGGGTTTAGCTCTTTGGGATAAATATTTCATTAATTACCACAGTAACTCTAGATTTTCCAGAAGTAAGTGATGAATCAACCTCCCGAAATAGTATTTTTCTAAACTCTTTTTTATAAATCCGTTGTTTTAATTTGAAACATCAAGATTTTTAATTAAAATGTATTTATTTGAGGGAGATAATCACTCGTACCTGGAAAAAACTGACACTTCATCTCAATTTTTTTTAAATTAAACACAAAATCAACGGCCGCATTAAAAGATTTTCTTGTTTGGCCGGTGTAAATAAACGATTGGCCGTGTCCGTTCTTGGTACCGTTTTGTATTCCATGTTGTTTGTCGATTTGGATTCAGACAAACCGAATTCTTATCCGACCGGCTTGAAATGGAAACTTTTGACCTCGCTTTATCCAATGCGTTTGTACAATACCTGTGAGTGTTACCGCACACATATTGGTAAAACCTGTTGATCTTCGAGGATTGTATCTAATTTTAATTATTTTATTAAATTGCCCGCTTTAACTAACTTACAAGCTGTTTCAGCTAAAGCTACAACAATGGGGGCATATCATCTTACAACGCATGATGTAGCGATATTCAGTCATCGGCTCTCACTTACTTATTAATATAAACGAACAAATATATACATTAATACACACTGTAGAGCTGCACAATAATTATATATAATATTTACAATATTTACAGTTGGGGAAAACACTCACTTCCCTTAAAATTCGGAATAGGGGACCCTAAGGGCGTCGGTGGCCGCAAGAATTAGTCTTTGACACGGCGCTCATCACTTAAGGTAAAGGTCCCGGGTTCGAATCCAGCGACCTTGCATTCGAACCCGACATACTTACAAATGGGCCTTTTTTCAAAAACACCGGCACTCTGAGGGTTTATAGAACCTCTGCTGTTGCGAACCCTCGTAAAAAAAAAAGAAAAAAATAGGGGACCCTATAGCCCTCTCTTGTGCTCTAGGGCTGTCTAAGTAGTGTACGTCTATTTGGGTGTCAATCGGGTGTGGCCTATCCTTCTGGTGAGCAGATGAGATCCTTGAGTTTCAGACCTTCTCTGGGCCAACGCTCAGTCGTTCTCTTGACACACTAGAACTCACACGTTCCGACCCAGGAATTGTTTTGTTATATCAAAATTTGCTAGGATTTTCCGTTTTGGTCAGTTATCTTGTATTATGTTGTTGTAGCATAACAATAAATAGCATCAATGAGACAAACTATCAGAAAAACTAGTCATTACCATTGGTATTTACCGAAGCACTGGATTCGAGTCGTCCGAGTCCCGCTCAAGACATGCAACAAATAAGTTGGTCGCAGGCAAAATGAAACTTCCCAGGCTAACAGAGCCAGTAGCTCTTTTCAAAGTCAAAGCTGGTTGACGAATTTTAAAAGTCCTGTCAGTCTAATTTCGGAACGATACATATAATGTGTATACACTTCCTTACATTCAGCCTTCAATTAGAAATATTAACAATCAAAATTGTTCTTGATGGAACAAAAAGCTAAAATCAAGACATTAATTGCCATTCTTTCTTTAGAAATATGAACTTTCCTAGTCAAAAACCAACGTACAGTTGTCAAAATACAGTGCGGTGAATTTTCGAAGAACTATAGGAAAAACCATTGCACCACCTGCTTAGAATTTTCTAATTAAAACAAATTTCTTTGTAAACACTAGCAGTATTTAATTTCCATTATGCAATATAAATGTTTTAATAAAAAAAAAACAAAAAAAAAAAACACTCATTTTGAGAAAAAATGTGATGTCGTAACTGGGTAAATTTTCCCTCCATTCTGTCTTGTCGTAGGATTTTTGCATCATTCTTTGATAACCTCAAGGCGTGTGATGTTTGAGGTTACTTAAATAACATAAACGGTTAAAAGGATGGGATTAAGAACATTCCTTGTGAGACTCTGGCTTTACTAGTCCGATATCTAAGTACTCGCTACCACATTCTCGAGCAGCAGATTCAATTGGATTCCAGGATAATGGATTTGGAATTTCACCCCCCCCCCAGGTATTGTCACAACTCGATGTGCTTGCCCTAGGCTATATCCATTCACCTACACCGAAATGCGACTTGGACGGTAGTATCCACAAAACGCCAAATGACCAGGCGGTCGTCGTTTCCTAACCAACCTTACGATCTAGGGATTTTTCATTTCACCCCCATCGCATGCAAAATTTAATCTAACCTAAAAGTAATGATATCTATAATACAATCGCACAAATAACCGTACCCCTAACCATACCCAGTACATAAAACATCGAATTGAGCTCCAATTCACACCTACATACAATGCACTCATTATGGTTGGTCGATGGAGTACTCGATGTTCCTCCATCGATCTGCACATAATAGTAATATGAAAATCTAAATTGACCCTAAACACTGCTCGAGGGGAGATGGTCACTCTATATTTTACCACCAGCCCCTTATCATTCACACTAATAACTACACGCACTCAGACAAATAAACAATCAACAGAATCAAAATGCACTTAAAACTGATGTATGTACAATAAAGAAAAAAAAAATCATCCTATAAACATGATAAGAAGTCTGTAATCCAGGAGTTGGTAGTTAGCATGTTTACGTTTATAGAAGATGCTTGACTCTATCGTAAAACAACGAAGTTTATAGAAATGCTTGAGTGACTCATTAAACAAGGGATTCCAGGAACGCGCTCTAGCAATCTTTGTTCTGTAGAGAGGACAGAATGATGTCAACTCTGGTGAATGAAGTGATGCCTAGTACATAAAACATCAAATTGAGCTCCCATTCAACTAGAACCTATTTTTATAATAATGGCACGTATAGGCTTCGACGTTTTTGCGATGATTACCCCGTAAATTAATTGGTCCAGTGGCCCGTTTTAACATTAATTTCCACGTTTTCATTAGCGCCGATAAGCGTAAAATGAAAAGCCTTCATAAAAAATTCCGGCTGTCCAACACGCAAAACCTTTTTATTTCATTATTTTTATCTGGAGTTCGTGAAATGCGGTCCGGTGTGATGTAGGTTTAGAAAAACGTTTTCTTTATCGTGCCAACGTTTCGATCTTTATTGAGATCATCTTCAGAGCCTGGGATTTATAACGATTGTTTTAATTATACTAATACGTGTAAGATGTGAAAAAATAAATTTTACAATGATAGAAATTTTAGGCTCAATCAAAGTATTCGTGCCCACTCAACGTTGGCACGATAAAAAAAAATGTTTTTCTAAACCCTACGTCACACCAGACCGCATCTCGCCACCACCAAATAATCATTAATCAACGGTCACTAAGCACCACACATTTATTTCATTATTTTACAATATCACGGTTTTTGATGAACAACGTTGATATTTAACCAAATTGCCCATCAAGTAAAAATTAACTTTCGTATACATGATTGTTTCCGTTTGTCAGATTATTCAGATTCCAAAGAATCATGTTGATTTAAGAAATCCTCTTTTTACGATCTTATTTTATTGCTGCCTTAACAGTATAAATAAGTGTGACTGACTAAATTAAAACCGGTTTATTTAAACAAGAAAATAGGGTAAAGGTCCTGAGAGGATTTTTTTTTTTTTTACACGGCCAACAATAAGTAACAAGCAATACTTCTAATCCACCTTTTACTTAACACAAGTTAGCAAAATGAGATACAATCAAAAGATTAAAGATAATAAAGGGAAAAGTTCGAACCGACTGTACTTTCTTATCTCTTTCATCGCAACGTTTTTTAACTCAATTAATTTCATTACAAGCGAAAAAGGACGTTGAAACTTTTCCAGCAATTTCATCCTTTCAGAACGTGTAGCTTAGGGGGGAGGGAAACTACACCAAACCGTAAGAGATATTTTCCAACCGTTTATTAAGACGTAAAATAATTTTTGACCCTTTTAAAGAGAATTTAATTAATCGCGCGTAATTTAATCAACCATAAGCGTAAATAATTTATTGTTCATTTTAAAAATTATTTTAACAATGCCATTTATTATCGTTCAAACACGCATTAGCTGTTTTAGGGTTCCAGGATGGTTTTTTCAAACAATAAGTAAACCAGGAAGCCATCTAATGATAAAACTTTTAGGAAGAGAGAGAGAGAGAGAGAGAGAGAGAGAGAGAGAGAGAGAGAG
>CM077101.1:23954533-23967844 GCA_039619505.1 Cimex hemipterus
GAGAGAGAGAGAGAGAGAGAGAGAGAGAGAGAGAGAGAGAGGGAAGAGAGAATGATGAGAAAGAGAAAGGCAGAAAAAGAGGAGGGAGATAGATAGAGAGAGAGAGAGAGAGAGCGAGAGAGAGAGAGAGAGAGAGAGAGAGAGAATATGTAAACATAACAATTTTTGTACTCAATTGAGGTAAAAGAAAAACTTTATAGTACATTCACTAGTTTTCGTGGTCCGCTTACCACTTATTATCTTACAATTAATTACGGTTTTTTTAAAGTTGAGATAAAAAAGTCAGGGTCACGAGCGGGATTCGAACCCACGACCCTTGGCTAAATACGACGCTGCTTTACCGTTTGAGCTATCGTGATCCACTCTTACACTAACTTCTCATCTCAACCCCAACTTTCGAATTTTTTCCTCCTTTTTTCCAGTTCTTTCCACGTGGATAGAAGTCTCTATAGCTCAAGTCGTAGAGCAGCGGCGTATTTAGAGTTCGAATCCCGGTCGCGTCACTGACTTTTTATCTCAACCAATGCCTTATATAAAGATTAATTAATTGAAAAATGTTATTCCGTCAATCGGACCACGAACTCTAATGAAATGTTTATATCACTAAATTTTTCAAATAAAGCCCTACGTAGGATTATAAGGAATCCTTCTGATACGCAATAAAAACCTTTTTTAAGACGTTCGTGACACTGACTTTTTTTATCTAAACTAAAAACCTTAATTAATTCAAATATATTAGTATTAGAGTTTAATATTTTTACACATATTTGGATATAAAATAATTGTTTAATTTTTTTATAAACGTACTTGTTTTTTTGTTACAAAGCCGAATTTCAACTGCTAATTTTGACAAAACTCTTGTACTGGGAGAGAGAGAGAGTGATTGTGAAAGATATGGAGAGAGAATTAGGAAGAGAGAGAGAGAGAGAGAGAGAGAGAGAGAGAGAGAGAGACAGAGAGAGAGAAAACGAAGAGAAAGGGAAAGGCAGAAGAAAAAAAGGAGGGAGAGTGAGAAGGAAAGTGGGAGAGAGAGTGATTGTGAAAGATATGGAGAGAGAATTAGGGATAGAGAGAGAGAGAGAGAGAAAAAACGAAGAGAAAGGGAAGGCAGAAGAAAAAAAGGAGGGAGAATGAGAAGGAAAGTGGGAGAGAGAGAGAGAGAGAGAGAGAAAGAAAGAGAGACAGAGAGAGAGTGAATGATGAGAAAGGGAAAGGCAGAAGGAAAAAAGGAGGGAGAGAGAGAAAGGAAGAGAGAGAGAGAGAGTGAGTGAGAGAAAGAGTGTGCGTGTGTGTAAGGAAGAAAGAGAGAGTGGTACGAGGATAAAAACTGAGAGGTAAAAAGGCAATTCATTTATTATTTAGAAATACTTGGCTCTAATCTTTCTTGAAATACACCTATTAATTACAACAGATGTTAAATAAACAATTATTAGACATAATTATCTATTTTTGTTGGTGTTTTATGTTCACAACAACCTTATGAATGGATTTCAGTACTTAGGGTCCCTTTAGTTCAATATGTTCAATATTTATAACATTCTAAATAAATCTTTACCAAAATTTTTAATTTTTTGGTGTTTACATAATGTGATGAAATTGTTTTACCCCCAGGTGGTACATCGCGAACTCCTAAGTCTCGGATAGTGAAAAAGCGGAGGCGGAGGATCTGATTTATCATCGACCCAGAGGCAAAAAAAAACATTAGAAAAATAGCCATTAGCTAAAACTTTCGATATTCAAGAGGGCAGGCAATTTATGTTTAGATTTCCCCACAAAATGAGTATACATTTATTCTGTATCGTTTAGAGATACAAACATTAATTTGGACTCTTTCATTCCGCTGGCTGATTTCATTGAGTTCTCTCATCTTCCTTCGAGCGGAAATCCAAGACAAGATGTGAAAGCTCAAAGACAATTTCCCCTTCATTTATCACCTCACCCCTCAATCCCACTCCAACGATAACTTCTTCAGGGTGAAATACAACACTTCCCACTCATCCCATCCATGCATGCACGCGTTCCTGAAGGCTCCTTCCCTAGAGGTAGTCAGCTATTTTGATCACTGTTCTCTCGTTCCAAAACCTTCCTGATTTCCATATTCGTTGATGATACATCCTGGAAATAATCGAGACACCATTATAGCTTGTCATTGCAAACATCATTTACATTCTGGTCCCGCAAACTGAGTAATGTCTTTGTTTTCATCTATCGAACTCCTGAAGTGGAAAGCAGACCCATTTAAATCTTTCTAACTTATAGGGTTTATTTTTAATAAAACACTTCAGGCTATATGAAAATATTGTGACATTTTTCCGTGTTGTCTCTACAGTGTCGAACTTGTAATTTGATCTGTCGGGCGAGTTTCCGTTATCCTTCCTCTTCTATGGTGGACACAAAATGGATCATAAAGATCACTGACTATGGCGATGTGACAAAACGCGTCTCACAAACCAAAACGGCAAGAATAGGCAGACCGAATTTTTTTTTTTAAACAATGATAAACGCCTCGAATAATAAATAAAAGTAATAAATTTCCGAGCGTTCTCAACATGCGGAAGGCGAGAAGTTAATCATTGCCAAAGTTACTGAAGAACAGTAAAAGTATTTACCAACTATCCGGCTAACTGTAAAGGGTCGCAGTCAATGAAGAAAACACGTCGTGATTCCAGTTCGGCTACCTGGGAGGAGTTAGTTTCAAAGTGAAAATAAACTGTTGCCAGGGGAAACGGGAAAAGGCAAGTTGTGAGTAACAGGGTTCATCCATTTGCTTTACGTTCCAACATCTCCTTACGGACTTCGTTAACAGCGGAATTTTTTATTTATATTTCTTTTTGCAAATTGTATCCCTCGAGGTTCAACTTCCGCTTTAATATATTCAATCCACGTTTTCAAAAGTGAAATTTTTAACAGCAACAGTACAGTTCTGTTTGTTTATCATTAATCCTAATATAAAATCTTCTTTGAGAAGCCCGACAAATCAATTATTAATGATTGGCCCGTTCAAGCAAATCGAATATCAACTTAGTCATCAAAATTTGATTGCTTCTTAACTGATTACCAAAAGGTATGCAATTAAACCAAAATTTACCACCATTCGTGTTTTTCTTTGGAGGGGGGGATGTTGCCCAAAAACTAACTGCTAAAAAAATAATTGTAACTTATTTACCTAAATCCGTCGGTCACAAATTGTGTATTTCAATATTTACGATACTCAAGGTTAGCTGTCAAAAAATGATGCATTGAATGGACATATTCATTATATTAAAACATATTAAGTTCTTGATCTTTCAAGGAAATATACTCTCCATCAGGACTTAAAATTAATAATTTACAATATTAATAAATATGGGAATCTATTTACGATGTGGACGAATAAAGAAATAACAAAAATATATATTAATAAAATAGTAAAATGATATTATTACAAAATAATAATAAATAAAAATTTCTGTTCTCCGCGGAAATCACTTGAATCGTAGGATATATGTACATACAAAAAATCAAAATAAAACTACGATAAATAAAATTTTTCGAGCGTTGAATTTTTTTGTTGAGGAAGGCTCTGGGCTTATACCAAAAAGAGAATCAAAAACTCAGGAAAGCTTGAACACAGCCGGAAAATAAAAAGGACCTTGCGGAGAAGTATGACGGTGAACGTCGATCAACATTATCGTCTTCCAATGGGGAAAAATTAAAATAGATCAACATCTAAGCTTGAAGAACCACAATCCATTACCAGGGGACAACATTCTAAACAGTCAATTTTCTCGAATAGCAGAAATTTAGTGCTTCTACGACATAAATCCAAAATAGAAATAGATAAATCTCTCTTTGTTCTCTCTGTTTATCCATCTATCTCTCTCCCTCCTCCCTCTCTTTCATTTTCTCTATTTTTATCTAAATGTATATTTTCTATCCATTTGTTTCATGCTTTCTTTCTTTCTCGCCCTCTTTCTCCCTCTCTCTTTTGCTCTCTCTCTTTCTTTTTGTCTATTTGTATCTAAATATATATTTTCTATCCATTTGTCTCATGCTTTCTTTCTCTCCCTCTTTCTCCCTCTCTCCATTGCTCTCTCTCTCTCTCTCTCTCTCTCTCTCTCTCTCTCTCTCTCTCTCTTCTATTGTTTATCTTCGGAAATGCGGTATCAACGTCTAGAAAATTAAGCGAAGTGGTACCACTGAAAGTGGTAAAAGTACTTTGAAGGTTTGCACATCCTCGGATAGGCTACAAAGAAAGCCCAATTCTCTTGACCGGATCTTATGACCGGAGACGGATTGGACAAAAGGGAGACATCGTCAATAGTGAACCCATAAAAAATAACTGTTAACTCTTGCATGCTTGGGGGAGGAGATCCATTTAATTATTACAACGGTTTAAATTTTCAAAATTAATTAGCACACGATTTCGGATAAAGGGAAAATTCACCAAAGAAAAATATTAAATTGTTATCTTATAACGAATTCCGACGTTTTTAATTGGGTAATTTTAGTTGCTGAATCGTGTGATGATCAAAGTTTAAAGAAAAAAGGCTTTTAACAGCCGTGACAGGTCATTATCCATCTAAGGGCTAACTGTAGGTTGTATCTAACTCTAAACCCCGTCATTTTGAGACGTTCGAGCGGCGCTTATTTAAAATGACACAGGCCGGCCTTTTAAAGGCCCTTCCCGCTACTTAAGGCACGTCATTAAATGTTTGGCAAACGTTTTGGCAATTGAACAAAATTGATACCGAAAACGTTGGACGGAGTTTTGTGCCGGGTCCCCTCGGGCCGGTGTTCCAATAATTGAACGGGGTTAATCAGTTCTTTTTCCAATCCGTAGAACGATTTCGTCCAGTGTTTTTATGGGGTGAATTTAGATTCGAGAATATTTGTATATATTCTAGGGTATAACAAGACCGTTAATTTGGCTCCTCGGGCCAATGCTTCTTTCTTATATGAGGAAGATGTAAGGGGTTGAAGAAGAAAAGTGGTTTCTCTTCCTCACCTTTTCAATGACACTTTTCAGAAACAATCAAGGATTATGCTAAATTAGGATCAGGCGTTTTCTGTACAAGCCCAAAACATGACCAATCAAACTCATTAGGGAAGTGCACTTCTGTCTTTCCAGCGGAAATACATGCAATCAATGCTTGTGCCTTGAAAAATCTTAGAAGAGGTTACACTGATAAAAAAAATCCTTATAAGATCAGACAGCCAAGCAGCCATAAGAGCATTAGCATGTAAAAGAATCCCATTAAAATTTGTCAGTGAATGCATCCAAAATCTCCAAAACCTGGGGAAACACGACAACCTGATGATTTCTTGGGTGCCAGGGCACAGGGAATTTTTGGTAACGAGAAAGCAGACAGACTGGAGAGAGGAGGATCTGCAAGACCATACTGAACTCAGGAAGGCTTGAACACAGCCGGAAAATAAAAAGGTCCTTGCAGAGAAGTGTAACGGTGAACCTCGATCAACATCGTCTTCCAATGGGGAACAATTAAAATAGATCAACATCTAAGCTTGAAGAACCACAGTACATTACAAAAAGATAATATTAGATTTTTATTATTTAAAAAAAATTTAATTTTGGTCAATTTTCTTGTATAGCAGAAATTGAGTGAAGCTACGAGTCAAAGCGGAAAAACTTCGATCTGTATGGTCAAAAAAACGAATAGAATGATGAAAACCATTGTTCTGGTTACTAACAGTAAAAACAAAGTACAGATTACAACCGCCACCAAGTCAATTAAGCTTTTTGAACAAGGACAAGGTTGCATTAATCACATCGTCAGTAAATTTAAGTGATCAGTGTTCAGGTAACGAGAGGGTCCTTCCTACCTTAAACAGGAGAGGTGAAGCTTTAATGTACACAAGAAGAAAGGGTCTGTTGACGTTTCCAAGTTGAGCGTGTAGTTGGGAGTAAAAGTCTGGTGGTGAAATAATTTTCTAATAAAGTAACTTTGGTATTCCCAAAGGTGAGAAACGTAGCTCACCATCGATTGACATACTACCGACATCGATATATACCTTGAACTTCGAATTGGATGAAATAGAGTGGTTTAAGAAAAGGGTGGACCGTATCAAATAAATTGCGAATTTGGACGTGTAAATTTTTTTAACCCTTTGAGGCAAGACGCACTTACCAATTTGGTTAAAAGGTTAGCGGGAAAGATTTAGGTTTTAAGTGATTAAGATTACTGTAATTAAGATCAAATTAAGAGCTTTCGGCTATAAATTAATCGAAAACAGTATCAAGGTAATTTATGCCTGTGAAGAAATATACTGGTCGCTGTTAGAGAAAATAGGTCAGCCGAAGGCTGATGATATTCCGGCCGCGGTTAATCGACACTCAGTCTGGCATTCCGTCGAGGTCTTAACGCTGGCATCAGGCTATTTATTGAAATAGACGAGCACATATGAACAATGCTTCCGTCGATTTTGATATAATAAAACTTACACTAATGAGAGGACAAATAGCAAAGCTCGTTGAGACGATGAATTTGAAGAAAACATAATTTATTGTGTTAGTTATTATTATTATGTGTGGTGTTAGCCAATGATTATTTGGAGATCGTGTGATGCGGTCTGGTGTGACATAGGTTTTAGAAAAACCTTTTCTTTATCGAGACAACGTTTCGATCTTTAATGAGATCATCTTCAGGGCTCAAAGTGTTTGCTTTCTGGGTAGATGTGCCTCTCAATACGACACACAAGAATGACATATCAACCCAGAAAACAACACTTTGAGCTCTGAAGATGATCTCAATAAAGATAGAAACGTTGGCACGATAAAAAAGAAAGTTTTTCTAAAACCTATTTCACACCAGGCCGCATCACACGATCTCCAAATAATTATTGATTATTATTTTCAACTTTTATGCAAGGACGGATGAGAAAAGATAATGTCTCGAGCAGCACTCAAACCCACGACCTTCAGCAACAGGAGAGCCAGGTCGAGCGGAGTAAACTTTTCGCAAGCCAAAACCGGACGAACTTATTTGTCAACCGTTCTTTTGACCCGGAAAATGTTTATTGCATTATACACAAACCGCGTTTTTATGCACGGCCCAGTGGCACTATCTTATCTCCACGACTTCTGGCGATATACCCGGGGGGGGGGTACTTTAACCTCGTTCCCGCGGTAACTCATTTCAACCTACAACCTTGTCAACTTTGCAAGATCTTCGGTTCAAATCCCGCTCGTGAGATTAATTTTCCTTCTAACAGTCTTTGCATAAAAAACAGTTTGTTTATGTTTTTAATGGCCGGTTGTTTAATAACTTATTGGATTCGTGAGCAGTGATCGATAATGAGGTAGCATAGAAAAACACATTTTTCATTTTTTGCCGACGTTTCAACCTTTATTCCGGTCATCTTCAAGGCATAAAGTGAGGTGGTATTATTATAGTGTCATATTGGTGTTGTATGAAATTGTTGTGATACACACAAAAAAAAATTCTCACCACAATTTCACACCAATATGACGCCACAAGAATAGCACTTGTCACTGAAGATGACCCGCGTAAAGGTCGAAACGCGGGGAAAAAATAATAATGGCGTTTTTTAAACTACCTCATTCTTGACCGGCTTCTCACGAATCCAGTAAATTATTTGTTTTTTACAAGCTTCCACCGCGCGACCTGTCTCTCTCGTAACGGTGCAGACTAACACCATCGCGCAATTGAAATTCCACAGTTTAAGCTAGGTAATACACACAGTAGGTCAGATGCGTGTTTAATAAATGCAGTTAAGGTTAAAGAAAGTGGCAAGGTCGGAGGCAGAATGCGCAGAGAAGTTCTCTCGTAACAACTGTACTGTCGCTAGGTGTACCTCGGATGACATGACTCGTAATAAAGAGGTCACCTTCAGCCGATTAAGAATAGGCTGACACATGGACACTTACTTTTGGGCCACAGTCCGCGTATGTGTTTAGGTTGCTCGATATGTCCCGCCTAATTGAAGCCTTCATATGGAGAATGCATAAGAATACACCCGACATTAGAATTTTGCATGAACACGGCAGCAAGCGGGTCCCGTGTTCCCAATGTTAGAGGAAAGGTGATTGTTTTATCGTATATTAATGATTGTTTTGTGCCCAAGCGTTGAGAGTGAACGTATTTATTAGCGTGAATGTGTAGTGTAAGATGGCCGATGGCGCAATATTGAGTACTTCAACGACTCTCAATTAGGTTAATTATATAAAATGTGTAAAGGATGATGGAGGAATATCGAGAACTCCACCACCCTAAAAGAGCGAATGGTATGTAAATAGAAAAGAATGTATTGATGAATGAATGAATTTAGGAACTGATGGCGATGGAGGCTGAAATAACCTGGCTGTTGGTAGCCTACAAAGCCCAACTTTGACGGTGGACGCATAAGACCGAGGTCTCACCCCGATCCTGATCTAGGTTTTGATATTCGATCCGTTGCATTATAAGTTTTAATCATATTGACAATTAAACTTATATTAAACTTATTGACAATTCTCGTTTTCGAATAATTTTCCTCATAAAATTGTGGCCTATGAACTTGTCATTCGAGAAAGTTCTATTGCGGCTAATTGAACTGGTGTTTTACCTGTTACTTTAAAGTATAAAACAGCACTGATCAAATTTAGAAATATAAAATCACATAAAAGAATTCTGACTTAAAACAGAGTGCGTTTAGATTTATTAGGCGTAAAAAACAAGACTTATTCGACTTAATCCCTGTTGCTCACACTGGAATATAGGTGCAAAGTTCTTCCATTCCTCTCTGTCAGCTGCACAACTCGTGGAGAGAAGCCACGAGCCAGTTCCTGATTGTCCTAAGATCCTTTCCAGTGATAGTCTCTAGGTTTGCCTCGGTTGTGTCCAATCTTGCGTTCCCCTTGCGGGTTCACGTGGAACTGTTTCACGTTTTCTCGTTGTACGTCCTATCCGATTGAATTTTCTTTTGAATATCAGTGTGGGAACTTTTAGTTCTTTTTGACTCTGCAAGCTCTACACTGCTTCTTCAGGCCAGCATATTCCGAGATTCCGTCTTGTTTCAGATCCATATTATAGATAGACAGTTTCGTTGAAGAGCAAACTTTATGATTGTATAAAAAAGGATATAATTTTAAATATACAATTGGTTTTTGGAATTATTCTTTTCAGTCTACTGCTTCATGATTGTCGTTTTTCAAGGTCACTGGGCTATCCGTTCTAGGATTTATTCTCATTTCCTTTAGTTTTCTTAGTATTCATTTTTAAACCAACCCCTTTTGGCTGGAATTTTTAGGGCCGTTTTGGCTTGCAGGTCAGTTATTATTGGTGCCAAGAGACATAGGTCGTCAGTGAAATCAAGATGTTCCAATCTTCCTATCTTCCCCTTGGTTTTTTCCTTGCTTCGAGGTATGCGCGGATGACTGTATCGGTACAAGGATGAAGAGGACGGGTGACACAATGCATCAACGACAGGCAGATTTTACTATATAACACTTTGATTTTGAAATAATATCTATACAAAAATCTTTAAGTAGTACACATGTAATGTACAGTCATTATGTTACACGATAGCGACTACGGTCCCGGGACACTAACTCACATCTCAACCTACAACTTTTTCAAGTTCCCTCTTTTTGGCATATATTCCAATTTCATGTAAGCGAAGTGCAGGTGACTTCAGAAATGAGTATAATAAGCATCGTGCTTGTTAGTTGGTCCTAGTTAACTAAAGTAATCAGAGTAAATTATATGTAAAGTGTTTAGAGCACCGCCGATTATAGCCGGAAGTCCGGTAGTGGTTCGAGTACCGGTTGTGACACTAAGTTTTCACCTCAATCATAACTTTACGTGAAAGTTATAAATCGATTTAAATTATAAACTGGATATGAAAACTTTCAAGTCTGGCAAATATAACAATCGACACAAGATGTAGTGCTGGGTTGAGATGCCGTGTTGGACATAGAAGATTCGAAAATGGAGATTTTAAATCGGCTCAAAAAAATCAGTGTTGCCAATACACGGGATAAAACAGTGAAGAAAATACACTGTGTCCTCCCTAAACTTTGAAATTAGCTAAGCTTTAACTTGCTGAATTTGGGATTGCCCTGAGGCAAATTTGGGCAAGAAAGGGTGAAGTGAAACTAGATCGTATGGCTTGTAGATTTTTTTAAATATCTGTACATGGCATTGCAACGAATTTATGTCCTAATATTTTATAGAATTATCATTTTGTTCTTTCTTTCAATTTATACATTTCAAAATTGTACGTATTGTTGGATTCTGTCGCCTGATCTGCAAAATCGACGTAATGCCTGTCCCGCTACCGGTGCTGGGGTTGAATTAAATGGAGGACGGTGGTAATAACACCGGGATAATAAAATAAGACCAGATTATACTCGTATTTTATTTACACCCGAATGTCGTAATAAAGCTCTGATTAATCAAGTACGGTCTGTTGGACTTTTACAGTTTGGTTTCAGACCGTTTAGTGCGTCTTGTCATATTGATTTCTGTGATTAATGCTTGCATGAAGTTACGCTTTCAAGCTGAAGTAATATACTGCCAATGGAAGCTCACTTACACAAAGTCATTGTCTGTTTACGACATTCTCTTTCTGGTTCGCACTTAAATTAATGAAAAACGAAGGTTAGGCATTTATCGAAGAGCCATTTCAGATGCAGGTTGATAGGCAACGAGTTTCTACTTCAAGAGGAATTAATTAACAAAAATCAACACATGTACACATTATACTAAAAGCGTTTTGTCCGCTTTTATTTTCAAATTATAAATTTATTCAAATAAAGTTCCAGAAGTTTCATTTATCAAGTATTTAACCGGGAAAATCGCACGTTTTCTCTGAAACCGCTTACGGCAATTACTTCGTGCTTATATAAACCGACCTCCCAACAGCATTAGTATTTATTTGCGGTAGATTATTAACCCTTTATGGCCCAATGTTGAGCTAGAGCAACACAAACATTACCAATTTGATTAAAAAGTTAGCGGGAAAGAGTTTAGTGATAGAGTTCAGATTGGCGCCAAATAAATAAAACAAGCGCTGCCAATACACGGGCAGAAACATTACAGGAAAAACGCTTCACGTGACCTAAACTCATGGTATTAGCTTTAATCTTTAACAAACTTGCTAAATTTGGTGTATAATAATGTATTCCTTTAACACTTGCCTATTGCTTCTTTTTACCCAGAACGGAAGTAAATTCTTCAGGACGTTTTTCTACATGTGTTTACAAATGGGACTAAAAAGTTTTTACTGCCCATAGTTTGATTCTCATTTTATTAGAGGTATTTCTCTTTTCGTATTGCTTTAAAATGGCACAATTTTTGTTGTTGTTCCTTAAGTTAAATTTTGAACCGAAGCGCATTCGTGTTTACAGTTAATTAAGATTTTTAGTTGAGATAAAAAAAGTGAGTGTCACCTCCGGGATTCGAACCCACGACCTTCAGTACATACGCCGCTCCTCTACTTCTTGAGCTATCGTGACCTAGATCCACTCGGACACTAACTTCCCATCTCAACCCCACCTTTTGAATTTTCCCTCCTTTTAGTCAACTAAAATCCTTAATTAATTGAAAGATATTAATTGGTCAACCGGACCACGAAACTAGTGAATTTAATGAGTTAAAATGATGTGTACTTCACTAAAGCTGTCCGCGGCCATTTCATTTTTTGTTGAAAAATAGGAAAAAGGAGAGGAAGTTCAAAAGGTGGGCTGAAGTGAGAAGTTGGTGTCCGAGTGGATCGAGGTCACGAGAGCTCAAGAGGTAGATCAGCGGCGTATGTAGCCGAAGGTCGTGGGTTCGAATCCCGCTCATGACACTGGCTTTTTATCTCAACTAAAAACCACAATTAATTAAAAACAAAAAGTCTAATTAAAAAGGTCAAGCGGACCACGAAACTAGTGAATTTCTTGATTAATTTGCATTATTTTCTTTGTTTATCATAGACGATGTAACATACTATTAGCTGAAACATTCATTTTTAAAGAAAAGGTTCGTTTTACACAAGTAATGATTGAAAATTTAAAGGCTTGGTTTTAAATCTCATTAGTAGTTGCAACTTTTGTGTAGGCGCCATATCTGCCTGTATTTCCAGAACGAAGAAAATTTTGAAGTTACCAAAGAACTTTGGGAACACGTAACGTTTTATGTTCTAATATATGTTGTACTTTGCTTTTAAAAAGATATACTCAATCACAGTTTGTGGTTGTTACACAGCTTCATCAGTTGAAGTTGCGCAGTAGATTGGTTTGAGAAATTAAAAAATGTAAGTTTAAACGCATTAATAATATAATAGATTTTGATTTTATTATTGTTGTTATTAATTTTCATGGGCATTTTAACTGCTAAGGGCATTTGACGCCCTAATATTTCCACCTTTCATCTTAGGTTAGCCTCATCCTTTCTGAGTGCTGTAAAGCTCTGTCTCCAAACATTCACTCCCGAACTAATCTGTCCCATTTTCATCCAAAGTTTTAATTTATCCTTCGAAAATAGTTAATATGGAAGGTCAAATTTATGCAAAAAAAAATCTTTTTAAATTATAAAATTTATTCCTGTTCTTTAAATGGAACTTCGAATTTTTGTTTTTAGTTGAGATTAAAAAAAATGGCAACAAAGACGGAAAATTCAAAAGGTGGGCTGAGGTGGGAAGTTGGTGTCCGAATGGATCGAAGTCACGATAGTTAAAGTGGTTAGAGCATCGGCGTATGTAGCCGAAGGTCGTGGGTTCGTATCCCGCTCGCGACACTGACTTTTTTATCTCAACTAAAATTCTTAATTAATTGAAAGATTTTGACTAGTGATTTTGTTAAAGAATAAAGGCAGCTTATAGGATTGGTTTGTAGTCAAATTTACAGTGGAATTAATATTTGATGAGATATGGGGGCTTTAGTGGAAAAAGTTTTGAAATGCTGACATAACACGAAAAGTAAAATATCTCGAATTAACTTTAGAATCAGAATTTTGGAATCTCTGTTTTCTCTCTCTCCCTCCTTACTTTCGTCCATTCCACCTGCTCTCTTGCTCTCTTTCTCTCTATCACATACTCACACACACACACACACACCCGGGCCCACCCACTCTCCTTCTCTCCCGTATCGAATATCGTTACGGGGGCGTCGGTGGCCGCAAGGTTCTGTCTTTGACACGGCGCTCATCACTGTAAGGTAAAGGTCCCGCGTTCGAATGCAGGGCCGCTGGATACTTACGACATACCTACCTGTTTTTTTTTTCTTCAAAAACACCGGCAGCCTGAGGGTTTGTTCATATGACCTCTGCTGTTGCGAACCCCCGTTTAAAAAAAATCGTTTCTAGTACTGTGATCTATCGCGAGACA
>CM077101.1:23997844-24018353 GCA_039619505.1 Cimex hemipterus
TTATGAATATATATATATATATATATATATATATATATATATATATATATATACATATATATAAAATCTAATCTTGTTGGTTAACGTCAGTGTAGGTTTTATGAAATAGGGTCATCACCCGGTAGCCCCAAAAGGAAGTCTCATAATCTGTTGAACAGTAAACCAACAAGTAAACAGTGGTTTAATAACATGTAGCAACCCCGTTATTGTTATATAATATACAAGAGGAGATCAATTAAGACCAAACTGTTGCCAAAGTTTATCCCCCGGTGGGCCAATTAAGGCAACTTCAAAATTCATTAAATCGTTCTTTCGTGTACGAAAAATTATTAGCAGTTTAATCGTAAAATGAAAACAAGAGCGTTTTCATTAGCCTTTATAGCAGGTGTATAGAATCTGATATATGACAAGGCCGGATCGATGTTACAGCGTAAGACGACCGAGGCGTATTCCCGTGAGGTTGACGTGGCAAAGATAGCCGACGAGAACCCGTCCAAGGCGTTGGATCGTCGGAGGGTGAAGACGATAAGCCGACGTTTTTGCCCTTCTTGCCAATTACCCTTTTTCACGGTTTGTTTGATATATTACGCTTTCTTCTTTGAAACGGAGGGAGAGAAAAAATTTCTCGCCTCGCCCTCCTTGAAAGAATGCTGCAATGATGGCCTAATTTGCCTCCAAACTTTTTGTTTTTTTATCCGCTTATTACTTCCAACTGTGGTAGTTCTATGCAAATCTTCCTTATCTCATGGTGGTGCTCAGATTTTAAAAATCAAACTCGTTGTTTATTTCGTTTAAATTCAATTCCGTTGATTTTTTTGTTCACACATTTTTATACAATAATTGGGAAACAGCCATTTGGTTTTCAAATTTAAAATTTGATCATTTTCTATATAAATAAGGCGTTATTCCATTTCTTCGCATAGCATCCAATTGCATGTATACCATTTCGCATTACATCCTCTAACATCGCCTTAAGTCTCATTACCCAATGTAACTCCCTACATCGCACAATTTCACATTACGTAGCAGTGAATCGCATAGCATTGCATGGCACAACGTCACATTGCAATGTACCTCATTGCGCCTTGTAACATCACGCTGCATCACATAACACTTTATAATCTCGCATTGCATCGCATAACGTTGCATAACATCGCATTATACATTGAAACGCATTAGCTTGCATAGCGTACATCGTATTGCATTGTATCGCATAACATCGCAAGACATTACATTGCATAACGTTTCATTACATCTAATTGTATCGCATTATGTCGTGTAGCATCGCACTGCATCACATAACAATTTATAGTCTCGCATTGCATCGCATAACATTGCATAACACAGAATTATAAAGCATGACAATGCATTAGCTTTGCATAGCTTTGAATTGTATAGCGTACATCGTATTGCATCGCGTTGTATTGCGAAACCTTCCACTGCATAACATCTCAAGACATTACAGCGCATAGCGTGGCATTACATCTAATCGTATCGCATTACATAGCGAAGCATCGTACTGCATCACATATAATTTATAGTCTCGCATTGCATCGCATAACATTGCATAATAACGAATTATATATCATGACAATGCATTAGCTTGCATAGCTTCGAACTGCATCCCGTACATCGCGTTGCATCCCGCAGCCTTCCATTGTATCACATAACATCGCATAGCATTGCTTTACATCTCATTGTATCGCATTACATCGCATAGCATCACAGTGGATCGCATAACATGGCATTGCACCACAAAGCATCGCAATTTTCTCACACGTTTTATCTTTTCACCTTTTTCATTTAACGACAAACCTTTTCGTTTAATAGTCGTTTAATGTCATTGACCACATCGACAATTACCTAATATAATATAAGATTATATTACATAAAAGTAAAACATGTACAATTGTTTAGTCTTTCACAGCGGTAGTCGCGGTGTGTGCTTTTGGATGAGCTTCTCTCTTTTTTTTTCTTTTTAAGTAATATATAATATAAATTTATAATAATATAAATGCAGTATATGATTTATAACAATTGTTAATATTTAGACTATAACGAGGCAAGTGTAAAACCCGGTCGTGTAAAGTACATTGTGTCCCATCAACCAGCCAATTTTCCACGAGATTCTTGAAAGTATTTTATTGTTATTTTTCTGCCGCTTGATTGAAAAACGTTGCCAATTATGATATAAACTCGTTGATAGTAATCGGTGAAATTGCAGTCTATTTTAAATATACCATTCTGGCGTGTTAATTTAATTGATTTTTTTCCATGTGCGTTGTTATTGCTATATATTTTCAGAATTGTACGGTGAGTACGAACAGAAATAAGTTTAAGGAGTTGATTGTGGAGGTCTTTGTGACTGAAGTTTTCTATGGGCTTTAAATAAGTAATTTACAGTGTCATTTTATTACGTAAGATCCGGGCTTTCTTACGTGACTTTACATAATCTTCGCCTCAAGGGAGAACAATGGCGTCCTTAATGATGAAACTGTGTCCGTCGTAAAATGCCGTTACAGTATTACAGTACTTTTTTCTCGTTAAACTTCTGTCTGCCAAATTTAAAAGTGCGATTTACGTGAGGAATAAAAATTCAAAAACAATAAATGGATAAAATGTATGCAGTTGAAACGGTGGCGAAATAAAATGGTCGATTTTACAGATTAGAAAACTCTTTGGTCATCTAGTATATTGGGCTGTTTTTATTGTTGTTCTATTCTTATGGAGGAAGCTACAATTAAGCCTTTTTTCCGATGTAAAATCTCAAATTGCTGGCGATATTGATTAATGGAAAAGTACCGAATATTTGAGCAGATTGAATGAAAAAGGATTCAACTAAGTGTTTTATCAAATGCGGTTTAGTCCTTTAGTTTTGAGTCTAATCCTCAATTTCTCAATTCCAAACAGGTCCTGGAGGTTTCAGAAAACCTGGTTTGCCGAAAGGATGGATGTATAGTCTGTATATCTGAGGAAACTGCATCGAAATTATTATCTCTGCGTTGTATTGAATAAAGTAGGGAAACTAGGAAGGTGCCTTGCGGGACACCCGTTTGTTTGGCCTAGTGAAAGAAAAAGACGGATGTTCCGAACCGCAGTTACAAGAATCTAGATTTAGGATGAAGTAATAAATGAATCGAAGTATGCCTTTGACTTTTCAGCAAGGCTCCCACTCTACATCATCGTTAGTTGTGTATGGAATTTTTTATATGATTTGCACAACGAAAATTAATCGAATTGATCGTTTGGAGTTTCCATTCGCATGTTGTTGTCAGTTGCGAAGTCTTGACCGACCCATCGCGACCTCATGTACAATGCCCCGCTTTTTATTTGTTTATAGAGGATATATCCGAGGTTTTAGGAAATAGAGTTAAACTCGGAAAATTACACTGCTAATGTATGCTGACGATGTGGTACTGCTGGCAGACTCTCCTTTTATGTTAAAAAAATTTTATAGAAGTTTTAGAATTTAGAAATGTGTTGTGACTAGTGTAAACATAACGAGTGGAGCGAGGTCACGATAGCTCAAGTGGTAGAGCAGCGGCGTATCTAGCCGAAGATCGTGAGTTCGAATCCCGTTCGTGACACTGACTTTTTTATCTCTACCAAGACCTTACATAGAAAGTAAAAATAATAATAATTATTATTATTATTATTATTATTAGACGCAGATTTATCGATGCGTAACGTTGTTACCTAGTGTTCAAATGGAAAAATAAGTATGGTTGAAAATAAAGGGACGTTATAACAGCTGTATACACGCGTTTATTGAACAGTTCTGCCATGTCCGACAGGTATGGATTTTTCTTTTTTTTTGTTTTTCACCAGGAGGAATTGATTAAAAGTAGCCCGGAAGTCATATGCAGGATGCGTTTGACATTTTGAGATAACCGTTTCCAAAGTCCGTAAGCTGAAAACTCGTTATTTTCCATCTGACGAAATCCATTGCCTTCATATTTCAATATTAAATCGGTCCGAGATGACACCCCAAGTACAAAATTAACATATTACAAATCTTATTTACAAAAATTAACCCTTTTAATTTAACACTCTCTTTTAACTTGTAGAGTGAGGCTTGATGAATTAATCAACCATTTATTTTTAAAAACATCTTGTATTTGGAAAGAAGTTTAACGTTTCGAAAACGTTCCAAATCATCGAAGGCAGACTAAAAAAGCCCGTGTAATTAATTAACAATATGGTAAAATACATTTTATAAATAATAAAAGTCTAGTTTTTTTTAAAGGAGAGATAAAGCAACAGCTTGCCGCTGCCAAGTAAACAAGCGTGTAGACATATTTCTCCATAATTAGTGTTTAATATTAAGATGTACTGAGAATAGGGTAAAACTATTTTATCAAATTTCTCCTTCGGACCGGGTAGGATTAAAAGAATAAATCTCTAGTTTCCATGTTTTTGTTGGTTTCTTCAAATTTGATGGTTTCAATATCGACGAATCTACTAGGCACATTTTCTCAACTAGCAGAATGCCCAAAATAAGACTAGAGTGATGTAAATTCACTTATATTTCCTAATCTCGCTTGGATTTTAATTACGAAATTTCTGACGGTACGCTTGGCTAAATTGGTTAAAATATTGTCAAAAACCATTTATGAAAAAAAAAAATCTGTTTTCATTTTTTTCCAAAAACTACATACATAAATGGATACAACTTCAAAATTACTACACCGATGCACTGGAGGCTTTACACAAGGGTTAGAACATTATAAACTAAATTTAAAGAAATAAACTTGGTTGTAATTAAAGAAATGAAACGAGTGTGTTTGTCGAATTCGTATTTACTTTTCTCATTTATAATGGCAAAAACCCTAAACCTTGTTGAGACAGGATAAAGGAAGAAACGTTCAGCTCTCCAATAGTTGTAATAACGGCGGATTTGAGTGAAGCCAACAGGAGTTATGATTTTTTGGAACACTGGATTTCGGAGAGAGAAAAAGTATCCTATTTTTGATCTTTTGGGATACTTTTTATTGGCATAAAAATTCTGATTTAAGGATTTTAGAGTTAATATTCATTTTTTTCAATAAAAAATAATAAAAAATTATATATATATATATATATATTGTATTAAAATAACGTTAAACTTTAGAAACTTTTATTTTAAAAGATTGAATTGGGGTACTACGATGTATAGAAAAATATGGCAAAAATGATAAAATACAATGGAAATCGTCGAAAAAAAATCGTCATTCAAGTTATACTTTTATGTATTTGTGCATCTTTCATTAAATCCGAACCCATGCGCGAATGTGCGACCTATGTTTAGTGTATATCACATTGAAAAAAAAACACACAAAACATTGGAATTGTATAATGAAAATTGACTAGGCAGATGTAATTTTAAAGTTGGCTATTTTCACTTTTTGATTATTTTTTAAATAAATTTCACTTCTGGTAAAAATATGAACGGATTGGTCGAGGTAATATAATTACTAAAAGATTAAAAAATCTAATTTCTGTTAAAAGTGTGTATTTTATTTTTTGACCGGGAGAAATTTAATCGATGCTTCTGCCACTCACAATTTATTCCTCTTCCAGAGCAAGATAAAGCATAAAAATAAGGATAAAATAATAAAACGATGACTAAAAATTAAGTCATTTAATCAACACATTTTCGTCTGTCACTAAAAGGTTGGCTTTGTAACAGGTGGGATGAGTTATGACAGTGGACAAAATTGTTAAAAGTTAAATCAAAAAGCTTAGAAGGTGTTCAAGACAAAATAAATTAAATAAAACAGTAAAAATAATGAAAAGAGAAAAACCAAAACAAAATAAATTCCTAAAAAAGATAAATGAAAAATAAAGAATACATTAATTATCATATGATGCCAAGTATACCACAAAGAAAGTTCAAATCATAAACTTAAAATCCTTACAGTAACACATTTTTTGAAATCATAACGAGAATTAAATTTGTTAAAATTAATTTTATTACGTTGACAAAATGGTTAAAAATTAAATCAAAAAGCTTAGGCGTATAAGACAAAATAAATGAATGAAAAAAATAAAAATAATGAAATTGAGTAAAAAGAAAATAAAATCAATTAAAATAAACTTAAAATAAAAATTAAAGAATAGAGTAATTATCATATGATATCAAATATACCACAAAGAAAGTGCAAATTATAAATTTAAAATCCTTACAGTAACACATTTTTTGAAATCATAAAGAGAATTAAATTTGAAGATGATCTCAATAAAAGATCGAAACGTTGGCACGATAAAGAAAATGTTTTTCTGATACCTACATCACACCAGACCGCATCTCACGATATCGGAATAATTATCCGTTAACGGTCACTAATCTCTACACATTAAATTTGTTGAAATTAATTTTATGATTGTTACGAAACCTAAAAACAACCTTTTCCCGAAAAATTAAAGTAAAATTTATTGCTTATTGTGAGTATCAAAATATAAATTGCTACTTTTAGATATTTTTTGGTGCTTGATTCAGTGAAAGGTCATTTTTAAAGGCAGATCAACAAGAAAATTTTAAAAACAAGTTTTTAAGTTTTAAAACCAGAAAAATATCACATAGTTTATTGGTGTTGAATCTAATAAACGATGTAGAAAGGATAATTCTCAAAATACAACTTTGATTTATAATTTAAAAAACAATTATTGATTCCACCCCACCAAACAATCCTATAACAAATTATTGGCTGAAAAAAGGCATAATAGACTGATTTTAACAATTTTAAATTAGGGTCTTTTTTGTCATACAGTGAATTTATAAAGGAGTTATCTCAGTCCCACAACCAAAAACTCAACGTGTAACATGGAGGGAAATTGACCTAGTGAAATGACTAGGCTGAAAATATGTACTAGGGGAGGGATGATAAATTTAGAGATGTTTTAAACACAAAATTATTTAAAAAATAATGATTAAAGAAAGAGTTGCTATTTTTTTAGAATATATAAATATTGGCGTGTGTATGTGTGTGTGTGTGTGTGTGTGTGTGTGTGTGTGTGTGTGTGTGTGTGTGTGTGTGTGTGTGTGTGTGTGTAGTTTATCCGTTCTACGTATTACATATTTTTTTATGAGGAATAAACAAAAATTACTTGTTTAAGCGATAAAGTAACATAAATAATAAATTTTCTTCGTAAAGTGTCTTGCGTATCCCTGCGTAGGCGTCTGTAGAATATTTTCGATCGTATATTTCTATAAAAAGAAACGTTTTTAAGAGCTTGGTGGTCTTTTAACCCTGACGTCCGGAAAATGTCACGTATCCGATATAATTTTTTCGCCGACCTATTCCTCTTTTTCCTCCTTCGATTTCCCGCCGAGTAAAGAGGGATGAGATGTGGGAATGATACCATTACCAACGTATAATGCGTCTTTGATAGGATGTTTTATTTTTATTGGGGGGGGGGGTTTCTCAGTCGACTGAACGCTTAGATGAACATTTTCACTTCGTATGTGATCTACGGTCACATGATCTCGGTTGTAATTTTTTTTTACGCTTAAGTTACCCACCCATTAATTATGGATTCTAAGGTTTCAATGGTAGGATCACCGTCAATTGTGTTAGCAGTAATATTTTATTTGAAATTTTGTTGATTTTATGCCATTATTCCACAGTAACAATAAGAGACCGGATTGCTCTTGAATGTTTTCTTTATTTACCCAAAGCAAACAGGATAAATTCTACAAATGTTTATGTCGATGTAAATTTGTCGTTCACAAAACGAAATTGGTGGACTTTTTAAACACAAGCCATAAAAGAGCAAAACTCTACGTCTTAACCACAATACAGTCTAAATAACAAGATTACAAGAAAATAATTGAAAGGTGTGAATGGTGGAAGCTTCTCTATATATTTATGAAAGGTATTGGTTGAGATGAAAAAGTCGGTGTCAGAAGCGGGATTCGAACCCACGACCTTCGGCTAAATACTCCGCTGCTCTACCATTTGAATTATCGTTACTTCGATCCGCTCGGACACTAACCTTCCACTTCAAACTCACCTGTCGAACTTTCTCTCCTTTTTGCTATTTTTAAAAGTCACGATAGCTCATGTGGTACAGCAGCGGCGTATTTAGCCGAAGGTCGTGGGTTCTAATCCCGCACGTGACATTAACTTTCTCATTTCAACCAATACCTTTCACAAATATTAATTAATTGAAAAAAAATTAATTGGTCAATCAGACCAAGAAACTCGAATGGATTTCTCCTCATATTTTAACCTACGATCCTGATTGGATAAAAATAGATTTATTTACCCTCGATAATATAAAACCTTTCAATACCTCTACTGTATTCACTATGGGTTCAATCCGATAGGTAAATAAAAAAAGAGAATTATAGTCAAAACTCACGGTAGAACAGATATTTAGTCTACTTTTTATTCGAAAAGGTGTCGAGTGGTTTTCCAGAAGTCAAGCCGTTTTTTGTTGACAACATCGGAACCCTCATGAATATAGACTTACTTGCCCTGAAAGCCATTGAACCTCCACTGGCAGAAGATCGGCCCAAAATAAAATGAGAGACGTATCCGGGCTCGAGTCGCTTATGAAAAATGAAAATGCGATCCTCTTTTATTTTAAACTAAAAACTAAAAGTTTCTTGATTGATCATTTTTTTGAAACAATACCTCCATCAATAATTACGAGCATACATGCGACAAACTCAATTTCCAAGACAAAATAGCTAGTAAGAATCAATATATCAATATACATTTCATCATTGGCAAGGGATCAAATTATTGAAAATTATCTTTCGTTGTTGTCCACTAAGTTTTAATCAAATATTAAAAAATACATTTTTTAAACTACAACAATAAAGTGGTAGTGAAACCATATAGAGAGATAAATTTAATAAAAGGCATCGGCAGAAAAGAGAGAGAGAGAGAGAGAGAGAGAGAGAGAGAGAGAGAGCACGAGAAAGGAAGAGGGAAAGTGAAAATGAGAGGGAGAAAAAGAGAAAGTATGAGAACGGTATGAGAAAGAGAGAGAGAGAGAGAGCACGAGAAAGGAAGAGGGAAAGTGAAAAAGAGAAAGCATGAGAACGGAAGAGAGAGAAAGAGAGGGGGGAGGGAGAGATGAAGTTGAAAAGTGTAAAAGAGAGAGAAAAATGGAAAGATAAGAAGAAAGAAAAAGGGAGAGGGAGAGAGATGACAAAGATAGAGGGAGAGTGTAAAATAGAGAATGAGAGAAGAAAGAATAAGACAAGAAGAGGAAGAATATTAAAGTGAAAGAGAAAGTGAAAGAAAAGAAAAAAGAGAGAGAGAGAAACAAAGGTAGAGTGAAGAAGAAAAAGAGAAAGAGAGGGAGGGAGAAAGAAAATGTGACATTGAGGGTCTAAGTGAAGAAAAAATAGACAGATAAGAAGTGAAACAGTGTGAGAGAGAGAAAGAGCTAGTGAGAAAGACTGAAATGGTAGAATAAATTAGATAATTCGTTAATAGGGCGGTAACTGTTTTTGTACGAATGGATAGTTATTGTTTTTCTTTATTATTTTTGAACTACAAGTAGAGCTTTTTCAGAAAAATCTACGCCTGCTGGTTAATCTCAAAAGTGTACCGTAATTCGGCAAATTTTTTAAGATCGTTCAGTTTCGAGCTAGAATCGACAAAGTTACCATTTTCTCAAAATCTATTTGGCCTGTTACGATCAATCATTTTTTTCTAATATTTTTCTCAGTAAAGGATGAACTCGTGGGTAAGGTATTTTTTTAAATGAATCGTATATTCTGGGCAATAATCTAAAATTGTGACGAAATTTTACACGTTTTTTTTTTTTTGGAAAATATTCCTTCGCTCCTGGGCTGTTTTTGTAAAATGAATGGTTATGATTGGTTAGCCACTATTGTTCTAAAAACAAAAGAAATCTTATCACTATAGCGGAGCGTTTTGGAGAAAGGTAAAAAATACAACTTTCCTTGAGTTTTGTTATCTAATCGACCTAGAATTTTTCACTTTGCTGGCCAAATTACGCCATAATAGCGTTTCATCCCAATTCCTCCTCCAGTCGAGAGTTGTTTGAACTTGATTCCTTTGTTTGGGATGGCAAGTTTTGACAAAGAATGTCGTTAAAAGAAGAGAATCCTCAGAGAACAATTTAACGGATGTCGGGCAGCGAGTACATCAAAATAAGATGTGTTCCACAACTCTGTTTTTATGATATGTTTTAATGCATTAATGATAAAATATTACTATAATTTGAAAAAACTTAGTCATTAATTTTTAAAATATTACGTGATATAATTTATCCAAGTAATACGTTTTGTTAATTATCTTTCATCCCTCCCCAGCCGGGAGCACGGTTCTATCAACTTTACTTTCTTTCCCACAGTTGGGTCAATGTAAAGTTATTTATTAGTTACCATAACTTTCTCTACAGTTATTATAATTTATATTTAATAACCGGCCCAACTGGGAAATACGTTCGTAATTACGGCCGTCGCATTGTTCTTGGAAATATAAACACAAGTTATGGACCCGTCCCATGGAAAGTTTTTCTTGAAAATGAGCTAGTGAAGCAATCCGCGAGAAAACTTTTTTTCCTAATCGGATGGGAATATGAAGAATAAGAGCGAAACTGTTTGTTCTAGTGAAACCCTTAACATATGATCCTTTCTGTCATCGTATTTTTTTTTAAATGTAAGTATATGTACTTTATCTAATATGCTTTTTATGCCTAACGTAGCAATCAAATATCAACTAGGTTTAGAAGAAATTTTATTGAATGTCCGTTAAAACTTTATCTATTATTGTGTGTCTGATTGCATTAATTTTTAAGGAAATATCGAGAAAATTTCGTTTATTAAATTAAATTTTTTTTTAAACGGAGGGTTGGCAACAGCAGAATTTATATCTTTCCTCGGGGTGCCGGTGTTTAAATAAAAAGCCTATTTGTATGTCGGATTGGAATGCAGGGCCGCTGAATTCGAACCTGAGACCTTTACATTACAGTGATGAGCGCCGTGTCAACGCCTTGCGACCACCGACCCCCCCCCCAAAAAATTTTTTTTTTGTTAAAATTGGCATTTGCCTAACTTGGCATTATTTATCATTATAACTTTTTTATTGCTTTATTTAATAAATTTATACATTTAACAATGTTGTGGTAGTGAACAACGTAATGAAGATCTGACAGGATTCTTTCAGGCCACGAGGATGAGGGAGAGGAGCTTTCCGATTGCTAGAACTTTCAGTGTTTAGGATTGTTCGTTTATCGGTTTAGAGTTGTGTCAGGTCACGAGGCCACTGTGGATTATTGGGGTGGGATGTTAAAGAAAGAGGGTGAGTGGATTGGTGTGAATGTTGTCGAATGAGATGTAGACGAAAGCGTTGAGTATGCACGGAGGACTTTTGATTGAAAGAATTCTTTGGATATTGGACGGTTGGCTGAACCCACTCCTTAAGTCCAAATCGGTGTAATTAGCGTCTTCTATGTCATTTAATGTGTACTCTCTCTTAGGATTTAGGTCCTTATGGGTGTCTGAGTTGTCTGTATCCTCGGTTGAGCTCTTGTCGTTCGTATGGTGTCTGCCGTGCCTGATGTTCGAGTAAGACCAAAGGTACTTGGTCAGATCGAGAGATTACTCTGCTGTAGTATGTTCACTAGTGGGCCCTTCGAAGTGTGAACGTCACCTGTCAGCTTTTTGGTCATTTAGCTTGATGTGCCACCGAGTACACCTGTCGGTAATGAGGTCTAAGTTGCTTTCGCTCCAAGAATAGGGTCTGAATGTAGTGAGGGATTGCGGTGTCGTTGGAGAAGGTCGTGGTGTAGGCGTTAGGGAGTATAAATACGTCAGAGGATTTGTCCCAACAGACTTCCTTGGGGAACGCCGCCCTTTATGAGCTTGATGTCTGAAAATTAAGTTACAATTCATTGGAGCTCTCATTTGTTTGTTTTTTATGTGTTCCAAGCATGCTGTACAAGTAGGACCCTAGGTAGCTCATTACTGTGTGTGACAGTTATTAAGTGTGAGGGGTCACGTGCCGGTTCATTTATTCGTTTAACATAATCGGTCAATTTTCGGTAAATTCATACCAGTCGGTAAAAATGTCCAGGTGGCCTTGGGTACCTTTAGCTGCAAGGAAAGGTATTGGGTTGTCCGGAAAATAATGCAGGATTTTAAGTTTTCATTAAAAAAAATCTATATAAAATATTCTGTTTATGTTTACAGGATTACTCATTTGTATGAATGTCAACACTTATTAATCCTCTTCCAAATGATATTGTTTGTTTACCTCTGTAGCATTCCGCTACTTGGAAATAATTCAGTCATCCTTATAATGTCAAAGCGAGAATTTCGTACGATTTTCTTTTACGAGTTTAAACTCGGCCGAAGCGGAGCCCAAACGGCTAGAAACATTAACCAAGTCTGGGGCGAGGGTTGTGTTAATGAGTGCACTGTGCAAAGGTGGTTTAAAAAATTTCGGGAGGGAGATTTCAGCCTTGAAGATGAAGAAGGTCGTGGAAGGCCTTCCTCTCTTAATGATGATGTTCTGCGATCAGTGGTGGAAGAAAACCCCAAAACAACTGTTCGAGAACTTGCAGAGCAACTCAAAGTCAGTAAAACGACCGTCGCTGACCACCTCTTTGGCCAATCGGAAAGGGCCCATTTTGTTGCATGACAACGCTCGACCACATGTGTCACGTGTAACGTCACAAAAATTATTGGAGCTTGGCTATGAAACTTTGCCTCACCCACCCTACTCTCCGGACCTCTCGCCTACTGACTACCATTTTTTTAGACACCTGGACCACTACTTACAACACATAATATTCAAAAATCAAACGGAACTGGAAAATGCATTTATTGACTTTATCAATTCTAAAAATTCTGAATTCTACTCAGACGGAATTAATAAGTTACCAACACGTTGGGAGAAATGTATTGAGAGTATGGGAAATTATTTTGATTAAAGAACATTGCTTTAAAGTAACTAGTTTCTTTTTTTTTTGTTTAATACCAAAATCCTGCATTATTTTCCGGACAACCCAATAGAATGAAATAAGAAGATTGCGTGTCGTCCACGAAGGTTGTAATGTAGGAATTAGGGTTATAAGTATGCCGACGATGTACATCTCATGAATTCTTAATTGAATTAGGTTTAAAACCAGTGATTTGAATGTTCTACTTTCTATATATTTTCCTTTAATAACACTATTGTTTTATAAAATTTACAAAAAAGGCAAAGGTTTATGAACTCTGATAGATTCTTCATTTAGAAGAAAAGTGATACTGCTAGTCGTAAAATGTTTCCTATTGGCAGAAATGGTTTTCCCATCGCTTTCTAATACATTTCAATATACTGGCTTTATATTGATGGTTTCATTCAAACAGAAGTTGAGCGGCACATCCCATGTAATTAAACTGCATCCCTTTAGACGAGGTTCGACGGCTGGTGAAGCGTGGAAATCACGCATACCCAGATTCCTCAACTTGGCTTTTGATGACTGTACTACTCTGGACTTATCAATATTACTTGCACCATGCGACCGGTTCTAATTTGCTATCGCGGTTTTTTTAAATAATAAAAACAATAAAACAGAATGAATTTTGTTTTATTCTTAAGCAACTTTTCTAAGATTGTGGTCGTTCCGGGTTTCAGTTGAATGTCACAAAGACTGGCAACCATGAAAAATCGCAACAGAAAGGTGGTCGGGGTGTGAAGACTGTGTTTTAAACTCTTCAACGATAATTATTCAGAAATCGTGAGATGCGGTCTGGTGTGATGTAGGTTTCAGAAAAACATTTTCTTTATCGTGCCAACGTTTCGGTCTTTATTGAGATCGTCTTCAGGGCTCAAAGTGTTCCGTGTAAATGTGCCATTCTTGCGTGTCGTGTTGAGGGCACTCTCGGCAAACGTTGGCACGATAAAGAAAATGTTTTTTTGAAAACCTACATCACACCAGACAGCATCTCACGATTTCTGAATAATTGTCGTTTAACGGTCAAGAATCTGTACACATTACTACAGAAAAAATTAATTGTGTAACAGAAAAAAACTGTGAAACGTTCAAGTAGCTGAAAAGTGCTACAATATATGTGATCAGACTGTGAAACAATAAGGACTTTGTCCAATTTAAGATGTAAGAAAAACTCCTGAAATTTTGACGTCTGTTCGTGGAATACCCTAAGTATTTTTAAGTAATCACAAAGAATTTATTGAGACCAACGTTTCGATCTCTATTGAGATCATCTTCAGGGCTCAAAGTGTTTGTCTTCAGAATAATTGTGCCATTCTTGCGTGTCGTGTTGAAAGCTCGGTAAACGTTGGCACGATAAAAAAAAAATATTTTTTTGAAACCTACATCACACCAGAGCATCTCACGATTTCAGAATAATTATCTATTAACGGTCACTAATCACTACACATCTCTTCAAGTATGTTTATACTCCAAAAATAGCCGTTTTCAATAGAACTGATAAAAAAAGCTTTTTGTACTTCGTATTAGCAGAAGCTTAAAGCTCCTGGACATGACGTAAAATAAAAAGTAGAAGAAGGAGATAAATTTTCTCTGTGGCTTTGACCCAATGTGAGTAACAAAAAAGTATTTTTCCTGGCCTTAACAACAAATCCAGGTGGAATCTACTGCGTAAACTCCCTTTCTCTATGTCATCCCAAGGAACTTCAATTTTCCGGCATGCCTCTCTTCTTCATTGTGCCCCTATCCGTTAACGGTCTTTAGTCATCATGGCCGCACCTGCCTACCCAGCTTCTGATTAGGGTTCCAATGCCTAGATTGAACCATTGACTCAGACTTTTCAGTCACGCAATTCTTCTCCTATACAGACTTTGTCTCCCTTCGATTTTTCCTTCTAGAATAATCTTAAGCAGTTCATATTCATCCTGTAGGACATGACTAAAATACCCAGGTTGTTCTTGTGTTTGCTGTTGTATTAATTTCTGTAGTTTTGTTTATCCTATGCGTACCTCTTTTGGTGATTCTCAATTTTTGTTATTATTTGAGCCAATAAAAATGTACTTTGTATCAAAGTAAAATAAATTATTTATATATTTTATAAAGTCTTTATCTATTATCAAAAGCAAGGACAGAGTATCAAAAAATCTTTGCTTTATTATTGAGAATAACTTAATTTCTGAATTCTCATATTCATATAACTTTCTTTTTGTTTAATACTTAATAAAAGCACGTCAAAAAAAAAAAAAAAAAAAAAGAATACAGATATAGCTGATTATTCAGGATTACAGAAGTCTGTCGGAGACTGTATATTTTACATATTTCATTGCGATTTGTGCATCTGACTAAAAATTAAAAAATTTTGCTTTCATAATTTAAAAAAAACAACTCAGTTTATTGGCAAACAGTTTAGATTATTCATTTAACAGGTTGTAGATTAATACCTGAAAGGGAAAATTTAATTAATTAATTTATTTTTGAAAGGAACATTTCGCGGAAAACTTATTTTTCGCTTTTTCCGGATCACTTGAATATATTAATCCGTAATTTCCCTACCCTTATTTATTAATTGAGTTCAAAATATTAACAAACGCGTAACTGGGGCGTACCTACCCTCGAATTAAGCACTCTCCTCCCTCCGACGTCGTCCGGTTCGATGGTCATAGACACTCATGCGTGCATAATTGGAGTTTATGATCCCGTCGATGGTGGAAATCACTAGCGTACCCGGTTCCGTGAATGGGCTGTATAACCCACGCAAAACGTATATTTCTAATTTAAAAGAGGAATTATTAGTATAACGTGACTTTTTTTCTTAACAATCGACGCGTTGTAATTACTATTGTTTTTCCGTCAATTAACTTTAATTTGTCCAATTTGTTCGTCTCAAACTGAAACCATGAAATTTAGCCAACATCGTATGACATATACTATTTTCCAGTAAAGTTTTTCAATAATTGAACCTACTTCATCAAAAAATATTTTGACGAATTTAGATTTTGATAATCATAAAGCTGTCCATGGATTTTTTAAAAATAGTATAATAAGGGAAATAAAACAAAAATCATGGTTGTAACCGTCCAAATAGATTTTGTGAAAATGGTACCAAAAAATGTGTAGTGGTTTTGCACATTTCGATAAACTTTCCCCCAAAATTATTCCACAAAGTGAAAGGATTCATTTTAAATATTATAGTAATAGATAGATAATCGTGGAGATTTTCGTTTGCAAAAATCACCCAGGAGTGGACAAATATTTTATTCTAAATTAAATATTTATGAACGAACATATATTTATATTAGTTCATTATAAAAAAAAATCCTTAATACGAATTCATTCTGGGCTAAGAAAAATAAAACAAAAAGGTTGGTTGTATAGACTGAATAGGAGAGAAGGAAAATTTCATTTCTTCGTATAAAACATTGTCACAGAAACCCTTCTACGAATTGTAGTACACTAAAAGAAACATAAAAAAAAGATGGGGCATAATATACCAAACAGATTTCGCGAAAATGGTGCTGGAAAATTGGTAACATTTTACCTTTTCTTTGAACATATAAATGAACTATAAAAACTGCTGAAATGTATTATTTTGATGTCATAAATGCTTGAAAGGTAACGTACAGACTTTATTACAAAATAAATGCGCCTGAAAAATAAAATCCAACGAGCAGAAGAGGATTTGAAAAAATAGTTAGGAAAAACTCATCACTACGTTCTAAAAAGGGTCGCCACCCTCTTAAATTCAGAGTTGGGCTACCAACATTAAACTCTAGCCTTATTTTAAGAATATAGATAAAAATATATACTTGTGTAACTCCCGTGCCAATGAAAATATGTTCCACTTCTTAGCTGACTATCCGCTCGCGGAGTGTATGTTCTGCTTTGTCGGCAGTCGCTTAAAGCAAGACCCTTTTTAAAATAATTTAATCATCGCAATCACAAAAAATAAAGTATTTTCAATATTATAAATTGTGTTAGTTTAGTCCTGGGGATATAGGAAGTTGTAGATCGTAGTTGTGTTTTTATATAAAGCCCTTATCTTTCACTTTTTTTTTCTCTTTCCTAACTTCCACAGTGAAAAATTTGCTCAACTTTGTATCATAATTTTGCCTCCAGCAGATGGAAACGGGCAATTCTGTAAATAAATTAAACATATAATTATTTATTTACAATCCGCATTCATTACTTGAGTATATTTGTCATGTAAGCCCTTCCACACTTTCTTTTTAACTTTTTCGCTCACACCCCGTTACCGGGGTGCGTTTTGTTTGCTTGTCATTCCCGTAGCCAATTTCCGATTAGAATGGATTTTAAGTTATAAAAAAAATCGGATTTGTCCGCCGGCCGGTTTGACGAAGAGGCGCGGAATTGAAAACTGATGTGATTACGGGATTTTTTTGTCGCGGGATTTCACCTATTGTGTGTATCTCACGTGTTGGAAATGATTCCGGTTTACATTTTGACAATTTGTATTAATCTGAAAGCCTACAACATTGCTGAGATGAGAATCTCACCTCTAAACCAAATCCTAGGAAAGAAAATTGCGCTTTATTAATGTCGTATCGAAAATACGAGGTGATACTTTTTTCTTTTGAAGTTCTCATTTGGGAGAATTGATTTTGTTCTAAGACAAAAACGAAAAAGTAATTGTTTTCTAATGCAATTCCATCCTTAGAAAACTTAGACAAAATGCCATAGTTTTCCTAACATCTCTTTATAATGCAACCCTCCGTACAACCCGACGTCTTGGAAATTTTCTATGTTTCACCCAATCCCTAAACTCAACTCACACCACATCCTACTGTCAATTCTTCGTAAACTACTTCAAACACCCCATCCTCTCATCCTCCAAAATAAGCCCCGCCCATCAATTTAATTTAAGCTTTACCATTCCACTGTTCAATAATGCCATCGCGTTGTGGTCCTAATCACATCATCCCTTGAGAAAAAGAAGGATGTTCAGGAGTCTTTCCCGATTGCGAACAGCGAGACGGCGAGTCGCTTTGGAAAATCAAGGTCATCTATACATGTCCTCATCCTTATATCAACCGGTAATTTACAGCATGGGTCAGACCCTGACACCCTCTCTTGTACAGGATTGATGCGAGAATCCCTCGGGGCATCGTCCTCGGCCTGCTACTGTTCTCAGTATATATTGCTAAAATATTTATAAATGAACAAGCAAACACTTTGAGTGAATAGAAATATTTTGATTGAATATATTCTAGCATTGCATAAATTCATTTTGTTCCACATTCTACATGTATTTGTTCAATTTAAACAATGTTTACAAATCCCAGGTCCTGAAGATGATCTCAGTAAAGAACGAAACGTCGGCACGATAAAGAAAACGTTTCTCTAAAACCTACGTCACTCCAGGCCGCATCTCACGATCTCCGAATAAAAATGATCAAATAAAATATGCAATATTTATATACACATCACCACAAACATAGAAATCACATTCACTCCCTTAGGGTACTCGATATTTTTGCCGGGGATGGGTTGAACCCATTCCATTCTCGCTAATAAATTACTTTTGCTCTCCAGACGTCACACGCACACCCCAAGGTGTTCGATAATTCTTGGCGCGGGGTTAAACAACCGATTCACCCATCCTCGAATCTTCGAACATAATCCCCGACCATATATTTAGATTTAGGCGACACCGTTTCATTGTTCTGTGCTTGCGTGTTGTAGACTTAATGGCATCTTGAGAAGGAAGAAGGTGCTCGGGGAGATTATTACTAAGCCGCTATTTTTTTTTTTTTTAATTATTTATTAGTCTATCTACAAAACCAAAATAAGTATTATCTAAACATAAGAAAATTAAAATATTCACTACATCCCCGTCGATTTTCGATTTAAAGTTCCAGCCGTGACCACCGGAATTTTTCCGCCTGTGCAATAAAGCCGAATTGTTCTGCCGCGGTAATCATTTTTTGACTGCGGTTAAAAATGATAGGCGGACCGGCGTAAAAAAACTGTACCAGACTGACATCAATCATGCGGTGGATGGAGAAAATGAGTTCGCAAATTATGCAGCTTTCAGTAAAATGAGGCGTCTCTCCAGAAGCAGCGAACAACAGTTGGGAAATTTGCATGATTTTTTTTTTCTCCCCACCGCCCCTAATCATTGTAAGAACTGGCGATTAATTACGAACACTATCCTTCAGCAAAGTGGCAACAATTTTAAATTAAAAAAAGACCCCTTCATCTCGGCTTACCTTTTCACAAAAGCCTCTTCCCTACAATTTCGAAAAAAAATCATCAAAATAATTGCCATGTTAAGTAATAATATTTTTGTGTGTAATTAGATAGAAAATTATAGATACAAGCATAATAAATGATTTACTCAAAATATTTCATAATACCTAAATTGTCGGTTTTACGGATGATCATTGGAAAATTAAATTTGTTGATGAACTTTTGCTAAGTTTAAAATCCCTTGAACGTGACATAACTCTAGCTTTTTTGCGCCTCAAAATCATCTATTTTAACTTTAAATTAACTTTCTAACGTCACATAGTTATTATAAATTTAAAATTAACCATTTTTAAATTCAAAATACCCTTTTAAAAAAAAAAGGAAAATGTAAAATATTAAAATCTTTTTACCTTCTTGGTCAAAATTTAAAGAAAATATAAAAGGAGAAAAGAGAGGAAAGGAAGAAAAACATGCACTACTGAACTTATTATTATATTTTTTAATTGTCAAAATATTAAATTTACAATGAATAGTCTCTATAAAAAGGGAAACTGGAATTCAAAACGAACGTTACGACCTGAGCTCAAGAACTCTTTGATCTTGTGTATTTATGCGGAGAATTTCCCTCGACGTGACTTAAGACCAACCGGGCGGACTAACCTTAACAAAAAAACAGTACTTCTTGATAAAATCTAAAATTGATCAGCTGTGCTGCTCCCTCCTCTCTTGATACCAAAAACAAAAAATTGTTATGACGTTTCTCTATTATAGTAGCCCCTCCCATCGGATATAAGGGCAAATCGTCGCATAACCCTTTTAATTTTTAAATTAACCTTTTTAATTAGCAATAGCCCTAACTAATTTCAAATAAAACCTTTTTAACTTCAAATTATACTTTTTATTTTCAAATTAAAATGTTTACCGTCAAATATTACTTATTTATTTCCCGCTTACTTTTTGCTCTGCAATTTTTAATTTCAAAATTGACCCTTTTAATTAGAAAATGTCTTTACTAATTTCACAAATTATATTTTTTATTTTCAAATTAAAATTTTTACCATCAAATACTACTTATTTAGTTTCAGTTTACTTTTTGCTCTGCAAATTAACCCTTTTTAATTTCAAAATTAACCCTTTTAATTAGAAATTGTCTTGACTTTACTTAAACTTTTTTTAACTTCAAACTACGCTTTATATTTTCAAATTAAAATGTTTACCGTCAAACACTATTTTTTTTCAAACTGTAAATTAACCCTTTTTAATTTCAAAATTAACCCTTTTAATTAGAAATAGCCTTGACTAATTTCAAATTAAAAAATTTTAGCTTCAAACTATGTTTTTTATTTTCTAATTAAAATGTTTACCGTCAAACATTATTTTTGCAGACTGCAAATTA
>CM077101.1:24018363-24030408 GCA_039619505.1 Cimex hemipterus
CCCTTTTTAATTTCAACATTAACCCTTTTAATTATAAATAGCCTTAACTAATTTCAAATTAAAACTTTTTAACTTCAAGTTGTGCTTTTTATTTTCAAATTAAATTGTTTACCTTCAACTTTACTTCAAATAGTCTTTATTATTTTCCAGTTAACTTTTTCTAACTGCAATTTAACGTTTTGTGGTTACAAATAAACTTTTTTAATTTCAATTTTTTTAAAATAATTTCAAACTCTTCCTTTTTAAGTTCAAATAGTTTTTCCTAATTTCAAATCAACTCTTTTCAATTTCAATTTAACATTTTTAATTTCAAATTTACCCTTTCTAACTTTAAATTAACCTTTTTAACTTTAAATTAGCCTTTTTCATTCAAATTAGTAGTTTTTAGTTTCATTTAGCCTTTATTAATATAAAAGTAATAAAAAATTTCATTTCAAATTAGTCTTTTTAATTTCAAGATAACTCTTTTTAGTTGCAGATCGCTTATTTTCAATTTGAAATTTAAAGCTCTGAAAAAGTAGTTGATGGTATGAAATGTATGCATGTTAAGTAAAATGTCCTGTATATATCCATTTTTATATATATATATAAAATAATTGGGTTCTTAGAAGACCAAAAAGAGATCATCAAAGACAGAAACGAATTGATTCCCGTTTCCAGACTCCACTCTATCTCTCTTTCTCTCACAACTTTTCCATCAATCAATCCTAATCTATCCCTACCTCACCTAATATTGAGTGGTTTCTCTTAACTCGTGCCCTCCGGTAGAAGCATTGCGACCCGTTGCAAAGAATACACCTTTGCCTAGTTTCTAGTATGTATTTGGATGAATAAAGGCAACAAATAAATAATTGTAAAAGTAACCGTAGACTATTTGTATTTGTACGGGAGTTTGTTTAAGCCGGGTAGGCCACAAAGCCATTGTTCAATTTGGACAAATTCCTTTGGAATACATTGTGACAATTCCACCGTCGTGCTTCACGTTTAGACGCAGCATGGGCTTTGTGAAATAAAAAATAATAATATCATAACATAAATAATGTTATTATAATCAACAGTATAAAATTGTAATTAATCTCGGTTTTTCTTCCAAAAACACTGTGTTTATACACTGATATTTATCGATATTAAATTATTAAAGAATGGCAAAATTTACACCTTAACTTTCTCGGATTGTTCTATTTTTATTATTTTTTTACAAAGGTTTCGAACTCAACAGCAGGCCTCTCATCAGCCTTTTGCCCTTTGCGGGTGATCTTAACCTGATTATTAAAAGGTTTATTTTTAATGGCCTCATGAACTGTGCATATCTAGCCAGACTTTCGTGTTTTTTTTTGGGGGGGGGGGGTATCGTGAATAAAGGGCCAGAGGCGACGGCGGGAATCGAACCCGCGACCGCAAGTTCTACTAGCTGAGAGCCTCACGCTAACCACTCGGCGACCGCGGCCCCCATTGTTAAGTATTGGTCCTAAAATTTTCTTATAAGAATATATAAAATCTGTAGGAAAATTCAGACAAAAAGTTCATGTTGACTGAGTTAGTTATAATTAAGTACCCTTTTTTTCGAATTTCACATTTTCACTTTTAAATGGCCGTTTCCATCCTCTTCCCTGAGACAATTTCATTTTTATTAAAATACAGACTGATTTCATTCTCGACCAAGAAACCACTGCCACCGGGGTGCGAAGGGAATGTTTCACGTCAAATCCCTGATTCGCCCATTATCGTTTCCAATAGAACTCCGACGAATATTAATTAAAAGTTGGTTTGCTCGATTGAACTATGATTTCATCGGGGGGGGGGGGATTTGTTTTAACTCGGACATCTAAACATACAAATTTGGCGAAAGAAGTTTCCAAATGGAATCCAATGATTAAAAAAAGTCTCAATTATACTCTTTAATATTTTTAAATTTTAATTTAATGTGATGTATTCAGTTTTTTTGTATTGTATAAATTCATTTTGTTCCACATTCTACATGTATTTGTTCAATTTAAACAATGTTTGTAAACACGAGGCTCTGAAGATGATCTCAATAAAGATCGAAACGTCGGCACGATAAAGAACTGTTGTTCTAAAACCTACGTCACACCACCGCATCTCACGATTTCGGAATAATTTTAATTCAATGATAGAAAACTACAGTTAAATTTAGTTGTCACCCACTATGTCCTTATTAACCTGCTTTTTTTAATTTTATACTGAAGTATAGGAAACAACTCAGGGCTTGGTCCTCTTCTTTTTGCTATCGTCATTTCTTTGTAGATGTTCCCCGATGTGCTTGCAGATTATTTGTGCTTTTGGATATGTTGTGTGACTGAAATCTATAAGGTATACCTTTATATAACTTTATGTTAGAATTTTTGGTCCAGTCCCACTAATTTATGCTACACGTAAAGATCGGTTCGAGGATCTTTACTTTTTTTTTAGTTTTAGGGCTGGCAAACTACATTTTTCACCATCATCTGTTTGTTAGCCTTAATCCTACTAATTTATATTTCAGTTGAAACAAGTTAATATATGATAAGGGTAGATAAGTTTGTGGATAAGCCTCCCCATCCGTGCTAACTAATTACGCTCACACACCACAAATCGTCCATACTACCACAGATCACTCGATTATCCATCGGGGTAATTGGCGAAACCCCTTCATTTACGCTAATAAATTACATCCTCACTCGTCCAGAAGATTCGATATTCGTCCGGGTAATTGGGGTAAGGCCCCTGATCAACGCTAATAATTCACATTCATTCACTCCACCCCTAAGATTACTTAATATCCATCATCGTAATTTGTTGTAATTATTTTCATTCACGCTAATATATTACTTGATTTGTTTACAAATGATTTATCCTGGATTTATTGAAAGCCCTTCCCAAAAGCCAATACGAATTATTTGTTAAAAGTGTTTTTAATATTATTTTAGATTCTTAGAATACTTGCCGTTTAATTGATCTCTGTAATTTCTTTGTCCATCTGTCAATCCGGTTGTTCATGTTATGCAATGTTAAAGTCGTTTCCACAATTCAATTGTCTCTGGCTATTGCATCGGCGAGTGTAGCTATAGTTTTCTGTTGTGAGAGGTCACTCACACTGGTGTAAAGCAGAAACAGAATTGGTCTTACGAACCTAGTGATGGGGATTGTGAGCTGATCAAAAGAGTTAACTCACTTTACTGAGCAAGCGATGAACTCTGAAAAACAGAACGGTATCTCTGGTATTCAGGAACATGACAAGCCGCTCTCAACGCTCTCCTCAATATCACTTTCTGATAAGTTCAACTTTGGACGTCATTAGGATAGCATTCGGTTTGGAATGTATAGGAAGATAAGCAGTACACAGAATACAGGATGGGACAAGGATGTTCCCTTGTGGGACGCCAGCTTGTATGGTCTTAGTACTCGTTGCATCTCATTCTGAAGCAACGGACTGTTAAATAATAATAATAATAATTTAGAAAGATAGGTTGAGGTCGGAAATTTGTGTCCGAGTGTATTGAAGACACGATCGCTTGAGTGGTGCAGAATCGGCGTGTTCAGCCGAAGGACGTGGGTTCGAATCGCACTCGTGAAACTAGCTTTTTCATTTCGACCAACTCCTTACATAAAGATTAATTAATTGAAAGAAGTTACTTGGCCAATCGGACCACGAAATATCGTCGATGTACAAAACAAAATAAATTACATCGTGGTACACATACAATTACACTTCACGGTAAATACGGTCTGCCGGAAGTTGAAGCTACATCACTAAGCCCATCAAAAATATAAAAATGAAATGTGTAATCGTTTTAAGAAGTTTTAAAAATACATGAAAGGAAAATCAATTAAAAACCAGAAAAACACCTGTTAATCATAATTGAATTCCTTAATTAGTGCAAATCGGTAAGACCAAGTTTGCCGCGCGTATCTGATCAGTTCTAAGCGATCCTTTCCATTCAGTAATTTAATTAGTTGGGTTCTGCTGAGCTTCTTGTGTTGCGTCCGGGGATATCTAAATTCAGTGAGGATGGACAGACAGCCAAGAAATGGACGGCATCCTCCTTCTCCCCGAGGTTAAACAAAGCCCAGATTGAAACCTCACTTTCTTGCTTCAGAGGGTTGTAAGGTATCTTAACTTCAGAAACCAACTTAACTCAATGACTGACAGTTCAATACTATGGGCATTTAAGTTTGATAAATTTGGGGAGTACTGAAAATCCTTGTAAACTGAAAAACGTTTAGATTGTCTAGCCGACGGACACACACTTCCCGGTAACATACTCTGATGACCATCAACTGAGCATTCCACATGTTTCTAGTTTCTAAGTTGGAATCGAAATCGCACGAGTAACTCCGCTAAATCAATCCAGTGCGTGAACCGACTGTTTTTATTTTTATAACTTACAACCGCGGGAAAGGCGGTGAGCAGGCAAATTTAAAATCATAATGCAGTAGAATATGTGTATGAGATGTACCGCAGGTGAAAACTAACAAGACAAGTCGATATCTCGATCGATAACATATAATTAGGGAGTCCGGGGGTGGGAGATAGTTTAACAAACTTTTTAACAAACAAGCGCAGAAATCCTTCTACCAGCTAAAACCGTTGAAACCCACAACATTGAGCGCCATAACAGACAATTGATCGGGAAACAGCTCTAAAGAGATTGCACTTGGCGTAAGGAGGGACATTTCCGTTGTTAATAAAGTAATTCCGGAAACGATTAACACCAAATCTAGCCATTGCGATTCTCCCAATTAAATGGTGAATCAGGAACAAACGCGGGGTGAGGCTTATACCCATATATTTCTACTGTTTAATGTTTGTACGGGCTGTCATTATATTCCCACTAATAAGTAGCAGCGAGACGATTTCTTTTTCAAAAAACCATAATCTAGGACGGTTTTACGTTCTCTGTGAAGTTCCATCGATCACTGTACCAGCCACACTGCACCCCCTTTCAAGAGACGCGGGTCATCAATTTAAAGAGAGAACAACAAGGGACTGAGCGTACAACCTTGTCGGACACCCGATTTTTTTTTAATTCTGAAATGCCATGATTGTCTCTTACTGCCAAAGATGATTCACGGTATTATTGAATTTCGACGAGACCCCCTAATTTAAAGAATTTTAGATACAAGGATTTTCGCTCTATCGAGTCAAAGACCGATTTGAAATAAAGAAGAAACAGTATAACTTCACTTTTTTGCTGAGAAATTTTAGCTTGATAATATTCATTAGAATGAATGAATTGTTGAGTGCCCTCTTCAAATAGCCAACTGGAACTGTTAAGAGACTGTTGCCTAGTATATAGGAATCTAGGCGGCGAAGTAAAAGGGCAGTAAACATCTTCGTGACAGATTCAAGCATGGGATTCCTCTGTAGTTGGACACATCATTAAAATTCTCCCTCTTGAATAAGGGAAGTATCAAGGATAGACCGAACGAGAAAGGTATACTTTAAGAATCAGAAATTCTTTTAAATACATTGACCAGAAAAATATCTGGAGAGAATATGAAAAATTTCTGGTTAAATATAATTCCAAGACAATAACGAGTATGTAAGGAGTGTTTATGTTTATGTAGAATCCCTGGATGCCAGGTCAAAATCCTGGTACACATCCAGCAACCTAGCAATCGTTTTCTAGAGCAAATATATAGGGGGAAAATGTCCCCAACAACCCTGAAACCTCGCTCGATGCCGAATTGTTGAAAATAAATTATTTTATGAGAATGTAGGAAGTTGTAATGGGGCTCCACTCGAGAGCTGATCTAAAGTGTCGACTCACTTTACTGAGCGAGAAAAAAAAGAGGTAGAAGTGGAGCCGTTTCAGCAAAGGTTCATGTCTTGTAGTTTCAGATGAGCGGATTCCACGTCAGTATTCCAGCAGTATCAGTACAGTGATTCAGTCGCAAGGGAGGGCACAGTGACTTTCTTAGCGAAAGTGACTTGAGCACATATGCTTTCGTTCACTTTGATTCACCATTTGCGGACCCAGCCTTCGAATAGGGTGAGGTGACTTTGCAGATAAGAGCTAAAACGGATGGGTTCGAGTGAAATGTTAATATAATCGTGTCGTCGGGCTAACGTGGAGATTGCTGTGTTTGAAGACGTAGTAATGTCACCAGTGCATCGAGCCAAGGATACTTTCTCAGGGGACTTAAGATTTTACTGGCACAGAAGAGGAAAAGGATGTTCGCTGGCAGACACGCTAATACCGTCCTGTCATGTAGGATCTTTCAATATGGTCAAAGTTGTTGAGAAGAATCTTCTGGAATTTCGAAAGCTTGAGCTACGTCCGGGATGTCAACCGAGGAGATGTTTTTCAGGGATTTTCGCCAGAACGGGAAAGAATGGGGCAATAATACGTTGGGGTAAAAGTTGGATAGATTTGTTGGATTTCGGGATAATTTCTACTATAGCTTATTTCCACTGAACTGGGAAGTAAGTTGTCCGAAGAACAGAGTTATTAAAGTAGTACTTTTTTAGGTAACTTGCGCAACACTTTAGGGGTAATTAGGTCACGTACTGGAACATTATCGGGTAGATTTTTATGGCATACACAAAATCGGAAGAAAGTAAACCCACCAAATTTATAAATCTTAAACCTTACAGTACAGTTTACTTATTTTAAATCCAGTCTTGCCACGTACACAGCAATTAAATAAAATCATTGTTTTCTTGAAACGAATCTCAAATCAAACCATGCCTGCCGTTCTTTAACGCCCTTCTGTTCGATTTTCGTTGCTGGATCCGTGAAAAACATTTTTATTTCCTTCTCCTCCTGGGCTTTTTTATTTCAGGGCACGTATCGAGAAGGAGTATGATTAGGTCCGCAAAAGTTAAAAGGGCTCGAGACCGTTTGATGAAGGTGAAATACCAGGCGTGGTGTAATCAACATTTCTATTTGAAAAATTCAACGACAAAACATGCAGCCGGTTTATTCAGTAATGTAGAAATATGTACATTTGTTATCTTGACACGCTGCATTGTTAGTTTTTTATTTATATATATTTTTTTATGTCATTGAAAAAAACAGTGGAAAAACACTCGAATACCAATTGTAATTAGTTAAAAGCATTATCAAAAAGGCCAGAAATTACGGGTTACTGGGTAGAATCAATGTATGGTGCAAGATTGAATATTAACTAATTAATTAATTCCATTATTGATAGTGGTTTTCTGTTGTAACACACTCTACTCTGTCCTAATTATTCTTGCTCTATACTAGGTTGACATTGAGGCGGACGGGTTTTCCTGTTAGAGAGTATACAGAATAGCTGTTTTATCCACAGACCATTGAACGTGGACGTGTTGATCAACGTGGACTCGATAACGTATCGCTTCTGCCCTGGCAAGTTGGTAAAATAACTCTATCGGTATTGGAATTTTTTGCACATTGCGTATTGATACAAAAACACACGGCACCAACAATTATCATTTTAACTTTAAAATTTTAAAAATGTTTTTTGATTGTACTATCGTTATGAATTCGAATTTGACGTTTTGAGTTTTCAACAATACCCTTAGAAGCGTTAAAACTGAATGGGAAATAGTTTTTTCTATTATTATTATTATTATTTGTGGACTATATGCTATTTTGGTCAGCTAAAGTTTGGCCGAAGAAACAAAAACCGTAAAGCCTGTTGCTAACGCAATAATCCGAACTTCACTTCCAAAGGGGATAATAATTCAATTTTGAAGTAAAAAAGAGGCTAGGTATGTGTTATCAACGATTTTAATGAAACTATTGTAGTGTTATTTTTTTATTGCTAAACATATTTTAATTTAGTTTGTCACGTCCTAATGAACCCACGATGATTCGATTCTTTGATCTATTTTCAAAAAAAATTTTGAAACCATCTATTAAAAACTAAATTATATCAATTCGTAGACATCTTTAAGGTTCATTATATTTTGTGGTCTATTGACCAAATGAAAAAGTTAGTGCCACGTGCGGGATTCGAACACACGACCTTCCGGCAAATAAGCCGCTGCTTACTTGAGCTATTGACTCTAACTTCGATCCACTTGGACACCAACTCATCATCTCAACCTACAACCTTTTGAATATTCCTTCTTTTCGCCATTTTTCGAATGTCGTGTAATCATGATCGGGGGGGGGTGTGCGGTAGTCGAGTGGTTAAGGCGTCAGACTCTCGGCTAGTAGACCCGCGGTCGTGGGTTCGATCCCCACCGTCGCCTCTGGAATTTTTCTGACGCCTAACGGGACCGGTGGCCGCAATTAAAAGAAATTGACGTGGCGGGACTGGATCTCAGCGACCCTGAATCTGGTCCCAACCCCCTTCAAAAATGAGTTTCTTCGATGGAAGAACACTGGTAAAACGGGGGCCCAAGTTCACTTTGTGTTGTGAGCCCTCCCCCAAAAATGGGCCCAGGGTTTAGTACAATAAGCTGAACAGGTGCAGTCTCAAGAGGGAACTCCTCCAGTCCCTGGTGACATTGTATCCACCATCCAATCAGGATCTCGGCGACATATGACGTAGCCACGGGGAGCTGTTAGTGAAGCTTCGTTAAACTCATTAAATCAATTACATTACTGGTCTATTGACCAAATTATTTTTTTAAATTAATTAATCTTTTTTTTGTAAGGCTTTGTTTGAAGTGAAAAAGTTAGTGCCACGAGCGGGATTCGAACCAACGACCTTCGGCTAAATACGCCGCTGCTCTAACCACTTGAGCTAACGTGACTTCGACCCACTCGGACACCAACTTCCCATCCCAACTTACAACCTTTCGAATTTTTCATCTTTTTGCCATTTTTTTACTTCAACCAAAACCTCGGTAAATAGTTATATTTATTTTTTCACCCAGACCGTACAAGTGACCGAGTGACGTAGCAAGAAGGTTAACATATTTTTATAGTAAGAAACAAATTTTACATGCACTCAGTGCTACTTTTCTTTGTATGTATAAATCAAATCATTACTTCGATCGTTTCACCCGTGCAAGCTTTGTTATATGATGATGATAACGTTTTCAAAGGTTGCGAAACGAAAATTGCCGCAGTATGTTTCTCCAAAAGACATCTCTCTTTTCTCCCTCCCCTAAAAATATACATTGGAAATGTACGGAACGTAGATTCTGTTGTTTCCTTGGTTTGGTTTTTGATAGGCAGTTAAATTGGAAACTCAATGCAAAAAATATAAAGCAATCCTATCAATCATCGCTGAACCTCTTGGCGCCAATTAACTTGCTCGCTGGGGAGCAGTGAGGAGTAGCTTGTTGAGGCTCTTCAGAATTCTTATCTCATTTAAGATTGATTACGGATGGATTACATATGGATCAGCCAGTGAAAAAAACACATCATCGATCCAATTCAAAACTCAGGCCAGAAATGGCTTTCGGAGCCTTTCATAGCCCTGTGAACAGCACTCACGTCGCTGCAGGTGACCTCCCACTAGGTCGCATGTCAGATTTCTTCTATTTTGCCAAAATACTTTCTTTTTTACAAACGGACGCCCTATTCTTAACTTCCCCGACTGACGTATCTCTTCCCACTAAGACTCCTCAAAAAGTCCCCTATGTTCAAAAATTTTATACGAGAAATACATCCGAGTTATGAAAAAAATCTGGCTTATCGTACCATCATTTTACAAACCTGACCAAAGATTAAAATTTAATGTTTTGTCTTCCGTAGCTGAAATTGACGAGGATTGGTCGAGCAAAATCCAGCCAGAGTCCATTTGCACAAGTATGTTTAAGTTACGCCTACTTATTGATTGAACAAAGAATAACCCATATTTGATTTATATATAAAAAATACAATTTTTTATAATTGTATGAAGAAAAATTTAGACCAGAAAAACAACCCTTTACAATGTTTTGCATGCATCCGATTTTTCATTAGGATAATGTACCGATCCATAACGCCAAAACTGAGGGGGAGGGGGAATTGGTTGTTTATAAGTAATAACATTCAGCCCCTTGAATAACTCGCGATGTACTCGGAAACGAATATCATTGAACGTTTTTGTGAAAATCTTCCTAAAGGATACAAAGATTCAAAACAGGATTCATCAGTTCGAAGACTTAGAATTTCTATATTTAATATAATTACAATAATTAATGGAAAAATTAAATTCACTGTAAATATGTTTCAAGATAAGTAAATAACAATTACTAATAATACTCCTTGGGGCTACAGCCCCGAGGGGCGCTTGCCTCTAGTGCCTATGCGGACCCAGACACTTCCGTCCTCCGCGCGTACAATCTACGTCTTTCTGAGGTCGTCCATGACGTCGAGGAAACATCTCTTCCTATGTCGTCCTTGCAGCTGTCTACCATTTGAGGCTGTTCGCTTTTATTTCATCCATAATATATGCAAATCTTCCGGAGCAATTTACTTTCGACACAAAAACATTTCCGTCAGCGCAAGTTCCACGTTTAAGAGCCATAAAGTACCAATAGCCTCACTATCCTTGGGTAGACTCTCAATTTCAAACTGCGGCTGAGAAATCGGTACCTAAAGAAATACATGTATATCTTCTTGGTGCGGCTAAATGATCAAGCCCAATCTTCCTGCTTCGTGGTTCAACCTTGACCAACTTTTCTCAAGCACTCCCAAATGACAATATCATCTGCATACGCCAGGTTTTGAGTGGTTTGGTTCATGGAGTGCCAAATGACCGATAACCCCACCCCAGAAAAATAGCAAACGTTACAAAATTAAATACCAATTACGAATGTGTAATTTGGTTATTACCGGTCATTTTGGTCTGTGAATCCTTGCGGTATTAGTCTGTAGGACGTGTTCCAGCAGTTTTTTGCACAAAATAGTTTGACCATAAATTATTTTCATTACCCAAAACAATTTAACATAACATTATTAAAAGCGATTACTTCAAAAAAATTTATTGGTGAATATCGGCTTTCGCCAATGGGTCGTGGTGATTTGGTGAGTGCCAATAGGATAACATCAAGTTTTCGTTGCATGTGACAATCCGATCAAAAAAGTCTCTTCTTGATGCCAAGAGAGCCGTTCTGGCCTAGTACATCGCCTTGATACTGAAGGACGAAGATAGAATAGCGTGTTTAGTCCTCCGGGACGCATACAATAACGGTTAATTTCACTCTTCTAAAAAAACAAAAAAAAAAAACAATCTTAAAAGCGTCTTTTTTCTTTCCATTTTAAAAAATCTCCTCATTCTCAAAATTTCATTTAAAAAACACTTGTACAGTATAGGAGTAGATGTGTAAGATTATACGGACATGTAAGTTTTGAGTAAATTCGATGAATAATTCTTACAATAGTTTATATGTCATTCTTGTTGAATGAGAGTTATGAAACACATCGCACTGGAAGAATTAATAGAAATGACTCGAACTTTGAGTAAAAACTATCTTTTGAAAAAATCTGGAAGAATAATTCTTGCCTCATTGAATGTCTTGACCCAAAAGAATATTCGTAGATAGCTTGTTCGGTCCTCCTGGCCGGATAAGGTTAATTTGGTTAGTTTTGGTTGTTGGTTCTTTATTTTTTATTTACTTAGTTCCGAACGCATACATATCATTATTTTTAATTTGTGAACATGCAGTGTAACAATGTAAAAACACCTGTTGAAGACAGTGATTTTGGCCGTGATCTGCACCTCTTTTCCCAAGACGACTCTACGTACAAGTGTAAAAGAAAAATATGACTTAACAACGTAAACGCCCACTGTAAAATGGCGGGTCTGTCCTCTTTCCGAGACCACAGAAGCTGTAAAAGGATGTCAGTGGTTCCGAGGCGGAGTGAAATATTGTGTTTCGCGTGGCGTGACAGGGGGGGGGTAGATCTCGTGAAATACGACTCCCTTGCTCTCCAAGCTGACTTTGCATTCTGGAGATTAGCCGTTATTGAGATGTGGTCGTCGTCGTCCTTATCCATACTCGTACTCATTTTCTCTCCCCCTGTTTCATTCTTTCTATTGGTTTCTTTCTCTCTCAGTCTCTCTCTTTTCCTCTTTCTCCTTCTTACTATTTCTCTTTCTCACTCACGTCGTTTTATCTCTATCTTTCCCGTTTCTCTCTCTCTCTCTCTCTCTCTCTCTCTCTCTCTC
>CM077101.1:24033436-24074794 GCA_039619505.1 Cimex hemipterus
TCTGAATGTTTTTTTCTCGTTCAAATTAAATTTTATCACCGAAAAGATTCTTCAAAATACAAAGAAAAAATACACTTTTATAGTCGTTTCAGTCTTCTTCTCCTTCGCATCTTGATGATTTTTCGTATATGATGTTTTTCTCGAACAAATATAAAATATGTAAATCATAAATTTTTAAAAGTTTTATGGCTATGATAACAAACTATGTCCAAACAAGAAATTGTCCCAACTAGACTTATCAAGTAAAATAATATTTAATTGTAATCATATAAATAACTGTTTTAAACAATTTCACAACTGCCTAGACCTAAAATATAAATACGTTTTTTCTATGGTGGCCGCAGTGGTATAATCTGGTATAATCTTCTGTATGTTTAGTTCATCGAGATATCGTATGGCATAAATCTTCGTATGCCCCATATCTGTATCAGTTAGGTGATGATTTTCTTTCAATTTTATAGAGATATGCATTTTGGTGCTGTTTGGCCTCACGAAACCAAGTTGGTCGAGCTACCGACTGTTGGTTTTATATGTCATTCCCTTGTTATTTTCGTAGTACGCGTACTGCCAATCGATTTGTTGTTGCTTATTGAGTACTGCATATTCCTTCGCCTTCATTAGCGCAAGATTGTTTCGGTCACTTCATGTTGACGAAGAAGCTCCTGCGTTTGATTGTAAGGTGGCATGAAATGGTGGGTTGTTCTTTTTGGCAGTTTCTCTTTCGTACTTTGCTAAATTGGTAAAGGCTTCCACCAGTGACGGACTCTTTTTTTCTTAGCCAATAACTATATGTCAGAAATTTGCATGCAAGCTGACCAGTTTTTGATGTAGGTAAAGGTCCCGGGTTCGAATGCAGGGCCGCTGGATTCGAACCCGACATACTTACAAATGGGCTTTTTTTCAAAAACACCGGCACCCTGAGGGTTTATGTGACCTCCGCTGTTGCGAACCCTCGTTAAAAAATTAAAATAAAATAAAATCGATCCAATCCTTCACGTTTCACACTGGAAGATTTCCATACTTCATGCTAAACAAAAATTTGATTGATGTAAGAACAGGACTTTATTTCTTCTTCTTTACGAGACAAATTACCCCATGTTGCACTTTACCAACCTTTCAGGCATGATTATTTGTTTGCATTGTAACACGGAGGCTTGTTGGATTGTAACAATTTTATTTTTTTGTGTTTCAGTTCCTTTGAGTGATGAGTTAAAGGAAGTGGGTGCATGGGACAACGTCGTGAGCGGAGCTGCAATGAGTACTTCCAACGTCAACAACAACAACAATAACAACAATGTGAACAAACCGACACCGAAGAGGCCTGTGAGAAGAGGCGGGAAACCCCCGCCGGATAGACCGCAGAGGGCCCTCTTCTGTCTTACCCTAAAGAACCCCCTCCGAAAACTGTGTATAGACATTGTCGAATGGAAGTATCCTTTTTCCGCCTACTATACAATTTAAATTATTTAAATTAATGAAAACATCTCCTTATGGAAATCAACAAAGGCAGAAAATCAAATTTTAAAAAATACGAAAAAAACATGTTATCACGGCTCCTAACGCCAAATATTCAGTTACTGAATTTTTTTTCTCACCCAATTTTGTATGTATACATATTTGGTTATACATGATCCTAGCACCCGGTGGATACACCCTAGAAGTGTCTTTTTTAATATATATTTCACATATTTAGTCTCGTTCCTGCTTTATTACCGTAGTGAATGGGAGATTTGCTTAAACACAATTCAGTTGAATTATTATCGCATGCTTAATCTTTTTTGTAATTGTTTGCTCTTGACTTTTGATTAATTTTTTTAAATAATTGCGATTTGTCAAAAATCTGCTACTAATTTTTGCTGTCGCTTCACATTTAAATTTCTCCCTTTCCAATATACAGGACAGGCGATAAGTGTCGAAAATTTGAGGAGGCGGTTTCTACTCACCACATGCAACAGAAAACTTCCTGTAATCCCCTGTCTAAACTTCAACGGTAAAGAAATAATTTCAGATTTTGGAAGTTTTTAATTTTTCGACTCAGGTCCACCAAATTGCTTATAAACTTCAGAATTACTGGCGGTATAAAAATCTGGTTTGGGATATCTGAACCAAAGTTAAATTGGCTGTAAGGTAACCTATTTACATTGCAGAATCGATGAAAAAATTCTGCAAGAAAAATTCAGTAAAAACAAAAATGTTTAGGGATGGTTAGGATTTTTTTAAATTTAATGACCTCATGAACATTGCATATCTAGCCAGACTCTCTATAATTATTTATTATTGCGTGTTTTTTTTTTGGGGGGGAGGGGTATCGTGAAAAAAGGGCCAGAGGCGATGGGGGAATCGAACCCGCGACCGCGGGGTCTACTAGCCGAGATTCTCTCACGCTAACCACTTGGCTACCGCGGCCCCCCAACAAAAATGTTGAAATTTGGATTTTTTTTTTAAATGTTAGATTGGTAACAGTTAATAACTACAAACTCCTGTAGCTTTGCAAATTCCCACAAAAGTTCTCCATTCAATTAGATTCCAGCGGTATACCCACCTTTTTGGATTGCGCTTCTGGAAGATTCAAACATTTTGCATTTTGTTGAGAAAAAAACCGGTGTTTCTTTAAGTTCAAAATTTCCAGGAAATCCGTCCGGCTCTTGAGTTTCGTTTCAGTTTTTTAATGTTCAATTTGATCAATTTGCTTTATGTTATCAGCTGACAACTTCCTCAGGTTGGTGATTTAAAGGACCAGTTTCTCTCAGCCTCAGATGAAATAGTTGGAAGGCGCGATCTACTGGAACGCTCAATGAGGAAAACCTGTTCGGTATTGTCCTCATGCAGCGGTTGCATTAACGTTGCAGTAACCGTAAATGAAATGCATATCAGCAAGGTGTGCATTAGTAAATAAGGCCATTATTAAATCACGAACCTGAGGAAGTAGTCAGCTGATTAAATTGAACATTAAAGAACTGACACGAAACTCAAGAGCCAGACGGATTTCCTGGAAAAATGAACGTGACTCTTCGTCGACACAAGTTTTTTTCAACAAAAAACAAAATGTTTTGGCCTTCTAGAAGCGCAATCCAAAAAGGTGGGTATAGAGCTGGATGCTAATTGAATTCGGCAACTTTTGAGGGAATTTGCAAAGCTCCAGGAGCTCGTCGTTATTATCAATTGCAGATCCACCATTAAAAAAAATTAGAAATTTCAACATTTTCTGAATTTTTCTTGCAGAATTTTTTCATCGATTCTGCAATGTAAATAGGTTACCTTACAGCCAATTTAACTTTGGTTCAGATATCCCAAACCAGATTTTTATACAGCCAGTAATTCTGAAGTTTATAAGCAATTAAGTGGACCTAAATCGAAAAATTAAAAAACACCCAAAACCTGAAATGAATTCTTTACTGTTGAGATTTGGACAGGGGTTTATAGGAGGTTTTCTGTTGCATATTGTGGGTAGAAACACCTGAAATTTTCTACACTTATCGCCAGTCACACTCATTTCATATAGCTCGGCTGAAAAATCTTGAACCAATGGTGGTATAAAAAAAAATACGTTTGATATTTTTTTAGTACAGTTTCACACTTTTACCTCTTTTGAAGAAAAATCATAAACGGAATCTCAGGCCCAGTTCAATTTAAAAATTTCAAATACGGCCTTATACCTCTTGACACATCATTCTAAAGGAACTTTAGAAGGAAAAAAAGGAAGGAAAAAAATGTATAGATGTACTCCGGATTAACAGTTTTAAATCGTATCGCTCAATGGCATATACAGGCAAGTATTTATAAAGTGATTATTGATTATCAGATTCATTTGATTAAACATAGCATTTATTACGCCAATTAATTAATAATCCTAATAAGTGATCTCTTTAATTGTATAAAAAAGGCCCTACTTAATCGGTTTTATGTAAACGTCTGATTTTTAAATAATAAAACCGTATTTTATTTTTATTTCATTTAATGGACACGCTTATAATTATTGTCAGTTTAACCCTTCATTCTACTCCAATTCGATCAAAAGCTGGTCAATTTTTTTTGCTGTTTTTTTCTTTTAAATTGTACCGAGAGAAATGTTTCTGGAACCGTGTGAAACCCACTTCGGCACTATTTACATGTTTGCTTATAAATTTGACAAGGGTCATTTAGACCTACCGCCGCCCCTGGAAGGGCAGCCTTTTTCACCAATATCAATTACGCGGAGTGGTCTGGAGCTCAATTTGCAAATAAACTCGAATACGAAATGCACATAGAGAATTTTATTTGTTACACTTTGTACCTATTTATAATTAAAACCTTAATTTTTTTCTTCATTTTCTGCTTCCTTTAACTTATTATGTACTACTTCGTTACTGAAACCTTAAACGACAATTTGTTCATTGTTCTAGATCATTCCTTATTGACTTTTTTTTCTAAAAGATATCAGTTTACTAAAGCATGATCTTAAATATGCTTCTTTTTTATGTAGACATCGTACATCCCTACTCATTTCAAACACCGATATAGCTGGAAATCAAATTAGTTCATTGTTGTTGACGGCTCATTCGTGAATGTATAACCGATTTTTATGGTTTTTGTATGAATTAAAACTTTAACTAGTTTATGGTTTTCAAATGTACTCATTCGTTTCATGTTTCCCCCCCCCATGGTGCCGGTGTTTTTGAAAAAAGCCCATTTGTAAGTATGTCGGGTTCGAATGCAGGGCCGCTGGATTCGAACCCGGGACCTTGACCTTACAGTGGTGAGCGCCGTGTCAAAGACGAAACCATGCGGCCACCGACCCACTCCATTAGTTCATTATTGTTGACGAAGTGAATATATTACTGTTTTTATTGCACTTCTAAGAGATATCAGCTTAGTTAAACTAATGCACGGTATCAAATCTTGTTTTCGATGTGGATAACATATATGGATACTCTCCAATTTGAAACACCGAATACCTCCAAATCAAATTAGTTCATTGCGGTAGAAAAGGCCTTAGTGACTTTTTTTATAGTTTATCTAAGAGATATTAATTTAATTAAAATATTGAATGGTCTCAAGCATAGTTGTTTCTGTCGATGACATCGTACATTTCTTCTCATCCACTTAACACATGTTATTACCGAAATCGATATAGTTCATTGTTACAGAGAAGTCCTTATTGTTTATTTTATTTGTTTTTGTGTTTTAAAGTTCGGTTATTCTATCTAAAACCAAAATAAGAAAAAACTTGGTTTGATTAAGGCAGTAGGTGAAAACATAACACTCGAATTAATTATTTTACTATATTGGGAGCGATGGTTTAGGCATTGACACGGCGCTCATCACTGTAAGGTAAAGGTCCCGGGTTCGAATCCAGCGGCCCTGCATTCTTACCCGACATACTTAAAAATTAGCTTTTTTCCAAAAACACCCTCCGTCTAACAGTCACAACCTTGTGCTTAAACTACCCTCGTAAAAGAGTTTCCTATATTTGAGATTCATGAGTGATATCAAAACCGTGATTCGATTGTGTATCCTGTATAACTAATCCTAGAATATTCACACTTACCAATCAATTATTTACAAATCGTTAAAAAAAAACAGACCAGCCGAAAGGTGGTATAATTTGTTCTGCAAATTTTGACATTATTTTCCCCCCAGTTTATTGAGTCCATGAACAGATGAGTTCACAATTTCGATTCCATCCTCTAATATACCTACAATTCTCGTCAACGTGGAAATCAGATAGGTTTGTCAGATCGGCCCTATTCGGGCCGCTTGCTGATAACAACTTGCAGCCTGCTAACTTTTCCCAGCTTCCTTTCAAAGCATCTCCATTCAATTAATAAATAGTTTCTGTCTGGGTGGCATTAAATTATTTATTACAAGTAATTATAATATACATTTTGATTGATGGTTGAATGTTTAATTTTAAAGAACGGGAAGAAAACTGAGGTATAAGGAGTAATACTAAATCAGGTCATGTGATCAATTGCACGAAATTTCTTTCGCTGATTTCCTATATTTCACTGTTACCGTTTAATCATTGAATGAATTTTAAAAATTCCATCTTACTTTTGTTTTAATTTCCTCCTGTAGTCTGCGGGATGAGGCACCTGTAGTTGAACCTTACCGATAATCTTGGTCTGCCTATACTGTTTTTATGTCCGAGTTTTGTTTATTCAACTGTTGATCACTTATGTGTAGTTTCCGTTATTTGCGCAATGATTTTTACTGTCGTTAGTTCTTTTTTTGTATTTCATTTTTGTTAATAGCACTGTTTTTAGTCTGTGGTGTGTTTTAGTGCTGCCATTTTGTTTTTGAGGGGTTAACTTGTGTCTACTTCTACAGTGTCCTCCCTTGTTTTTTCTGTTTATGTCGAATTGTGTTTGTTGTCTGTTTTAGTGGTAGTTAGGTCTAAGAAATTCATACAGTCATTGTTTTCTATTTCTGTCTTGAATTGTATGTTTTTCTACTTTTTTTATGAGTTCAGGTCTGAAAGTGTGTAGTTTATGTTCTTGACGTCTGTTATGGCATGTTTTATGCTACAGTTTTCCACTCTAAAAATCATAGCGATTGAACAATGCGCCAGAGAAATAAAAAAGGCTAGGAATACATTCCCGGAAGATAGCCGTTTTATATTACAGCCAGCCTGCACTTAGGGCCTTAGCCTCATGCGTGGAGGCCCCGACGGAAGTCAGTGACACTAATTACCTGACCCTGGCATGGATCTCCGGAGATAAGGGGCATAGAGGCAACGATAAAGTTGACCCTTTCAGCCCAAAACCTTACTGGGGCTTAGCAGCCTACCACGAATGAGGATCTTAAAATGGATCCTTAATAAGTCCAAGACCTGGTGGAACAATACCACAGGTATGAGGCACGCGGTCCATAGGACGGCCATCGGTCAAACTTACAAAAGAATTACTGGAAGGCAACTGCAACCGAACGAGAAAAACAACAAGCATATCCTACACCAAGGAGCCGCTGGGAAAGCTGGCCAGTGAGTTATAAATAACAAGAGAGCACAGTAGATTTAATCAGGTCGAGGTGCAGTAGGCATTGTAGCCACCTTTGTTATCCATATCCCTTATTGCGCATGTTTGTGTTTAGAAGTATCTCTTCTATTTTTTTAAAAATTTTTTACTGCTATGGCTCCTAATTGTTCAGCTAATGAAATAGTCTGATGCTGTAATAATAGTTGGTCAGTGCAAAGGAAATTATGCTGCTAGGTCCTATCAGGAATGTTACCCATGCACTCTTATTCTTGTCATTAAATATTTTCGGCTGGTCGCTAAAACCAGGGAGAAAAGTTCGACTGGTACGTTCTTTCAATCACCAAACATACTGATGATCAATATTTTATATGGGTTGTTCTTTTTTATTTTGTCTGTATAAAGAGACTGTGTTTTAAACAGGACCCTGTATTTATACGTAAATTTTTAATCAAATGATTTGGTACAATGCTGCCAATCTTGCTGAATCAACTTGCATCAGTTACATTATTTAATTCCTATATAATTAGACATATTATCCTTTGTATACGTTGACTTTCTGTGTCAAAGGGGGCTATGTATCGGGAAGATTATTTTCGCCTTCATTTCGCGAAAAGATGTACAAAATTCCAAATCGAAACTTTTCGTGATACTGAGTTAGAAATGCATTTATTTATTTTTTTTAAACACAATTATTTTCTATCCGATTGTATCATTTTCTTTACCAAACCGATATAGACCATTTGAGTACCTGATTCTTCTTACAATTTTTGCAAATTGTGTGGCTCTAGCTGTATACACGCCTTACCCCAATGCTGATTCAAACAGCACAAATGCCTACTTGGTTAGTAATTAATTATACACCAATTTATTAAATTATAAATAGCAAATAATTTGAGTTATAATTCTTTCTGTTTTAGGAAAAAATAGAATACATATTTTTAGTTATTTTTACCGTAGAATGTATTATGAAAATCATTGCCTATGGTTTTGTGGCGCATTCAGGAGCTTATTTACGAAACGGATGGAATTTATTAGATTTTACAATTGTAGTTATAGGGTAAGTATAATAAAATTATATTGATACAATTTTTTAAACTCATTTTGCAATTTTAAACCTTTTGAGCTTTTATTGTTATTAATAAATAATATATAATTTAAATATCAAATTAATATTTCTTTTTGTTTGGAATATTTTTTTTTCTTTTTTTACAGTATGATAAGTACAGCTTTATCCAATTTAATGAAAGAAGGGTTCGATGTAAAGGCGTTACGAGCCTTTCGTGTTTTAAGGCCGCTAAGGCTGGTATCTGGGGTGCCAAGTAAGTATGAACAATGCAACAATTTCTTCTGAAAATAATTCTAAACTTTATTTATATCAAATGTCCGTCATTTTTTTTATATTTATTTTTAGGTTTACAAGTTGTTTTGAATTCAATTCTCCGTGCCATGGTGCCTTTATTGCATATTGCACTGCTAGTACTTTTTGTAATTATAATATATGCGATCATAGGTTTGGAACTTTTTTCTGGAACTTTGCATAAAACCTGTTATAAAAATGGAACAGGTAAGTTTAATCAGTATTATTTTAGCCAAATAGTATTTTATAGATGACAAATATGGTTCAATAAATCTCATTTCTTCTAAGAAGTTGACGGTTTTTACTGGCGTGCTAGTCATTACAAGCTCCTTACATTTGTTTTTTCCATCCTGTGTTCTTTCCTTGTATCGAGTATCTGCTTAATAGAAAAATATGAAACATGCACGTACTCTCAGAAAGGCAGCCACTAAATTTGTATGCTTTCAAATCCTAACTTGCCTGGACTCTTGAAAACCTGCTTGTTCTAATGCCATGAGTGAGGGCTACCTCTTTTTTTCTTTTTTCTTTTTTTTTTTTTTTTTTTGTACGGTTGGTCAACCTGTTTATTTCCTTCTTTACCGTCATGTCCAGAACCCACTTTAAGCTAATCTTATCATGTTTTCCTAGAGACATTAGGCAATTCAGGCATCCCAGAGTTAATTAGGGGATGCCCATGGTCTGGTGTACCCTGTACATAGTCAACTGTTCTGTTTTTATCCATCCTCTCCATGGCCCAGTTTGACCAACAGTTTGACTTATTTCAATTTGTTGTTCATTGTGGCCCATCGTTCTGCCAATCTTCCCAGTATAAATTTTTGGATTCCGCCAGGCTGACAGGGGTCTGGGTCATGTGGAGGCATAGTTGCTGCTAATTTGGCAACTCGGTCAGCGTTCTTTTTACGTTGTATGTCTACATGGCCTGGAGTCCAGGCAATTACGACTTCTTTTCTTTTGTGTAGAGATTAGTGACCGTTAACGGATAATTATTCAAATATCGTGAGATGTGGTCTGGTGTGATGTAGGTATCAGAAAAACATTTTCTTTATCGTGCCAACGTTTCGATCTTTTATTGAGATCATCTTCAGGGCCTGGGATTTACAAACATAATTTACATTTAGAAAATACATATAGAATATGGAATTTATACAATGCAAAAATTATATTTTATATTCTATCAAAGTATTTCTACTCACTCAAAGTGTTTGTCTTCTGTGTAATTGTGCCATGTCGTGTTGAGAGTGCCAGTGAAATTTTACTGTTTCATGTTTATATATGTTTGATTTTGAAGTGGTAGGGAAGGAAGTGGGTATAGAAAAGACAATTTTGTATAGGTCGTCGGCTTCTTTGAGGTGAAAAGAGCCGACAAAGGGAAACAATGTGTTGGTAATGTTTCGGCCACTTTATTCTTTCAGGATTATGTAGAAAGGGATAAATGGGAAAAGGAAAATTAGATTGTTGGACAATTAGACTATGCGAAAAATATTTGATGTGTGGAATGTAATGTGATGATACATGTATGTTATCTGTATTGAATTTGATTAATGATGTTGTAAATCCCAGGCCCTGAAGATGATCTCAATAAAAGATCGAAACGTTGGCACGATAAAGAAAATGTTTTTCTGATACCTACATCACACCAGACCGCATCTCACGATATTTGAATAATCTTCTTTTCTTTGTTTATTTATTTCACATATTTTGTGTTGCAGTGTCTTATTCTTTGAGAGGTAGGAATTTTTCCTTATTTATATTAGAGGGAGTTTCTTCTTTCTTCAGGTTCACTATATCAACATGTATGGGGAATAAAGGGACCATCTATGGTTCCTTTCCTGATTCCCTAATTTCTAGAACTTTGGGAACCGTTGCTTCCCTTGTGACCAGTATTTCTTTTATTCTGATTCTCTGTGACCTGGTATGGGTTCTTAGTTGGGTTTATCTTCCTTGCAGGCTTGATCGAACAATACATGGTGTAAAACGTGCTATAGCCCAGATACTAACACAATAGTTTAATGAAAATTGTATTCTCTGGTCGCAGGGGGCAGGATCCCAGCATCCAGATACTGTTTCCTTAGCTACTCCGGAAAGCTCCTGTTGCAAGTCTTTTCCTGTGATGTAATCTAGCTTTTATATACAATATACCATTCCTAGTAGATAATTTTGTAAACCCGAGTTTAAACACCTGAAGCAGTACTTGTCTTGAAGCTCCCCTTTTAAAATTACTCAAAAATTTCATAACAATAAGAACTTCTTTTTTTTATTGCTGTATAATCTATGTACTATTGTCATCAAAGTTTACTATAAAATTTTAGGCCAAGGTATCATACATTTTCCTCATACTTTAGGACATTTCTTGTATTGCTAGAGATGGGGGGGGGTCATACGTTGTCTCCTCAACTTGCAAGAATGCATAGCTTGCGTTTTGGCCCCTGAGAACACGAATCCTATAACCTCAACTGCAGTAACAACCGTATTTATAGCATACAGTATTTTTTCTTAATATTTCTTCTATATCCCTTCTAGAAAGAAAGACTGTTATGCCATCTACATACAATGATCACTTTATCGGAGCTTCTACGTTATTAGCAATCCCAAATAACATCATGTACAGTACCCATTCTTGAGGGATTGGGAAAGCACATCATTCATGCTCATAAATGCATTTATATAGGGTTCAATTTCAAACCTACATAATTATAATGTAAGGAGATGACTCACCTACTTATCATACCTGCATTCATAATGATTAAGTAAACTGGATCTACATTCACACTTAATTTTTCATATTTATTGTTGTTATTTATAATATATAATGCATCACAAATATTTTAGATGAGACAATGGATGATCCACATCCTTGTAGCTCTATTGAAGGTGCTGGTTATCAGTGTAATGAAGTTTCGAGTGAATATGTTTGCCTCGATGGGTGGGAAGGACCAAATTTTGGTATAACCAATTTTGATAACTTTGGATTAGCTATGCTGACAGTTTTCCAATGTATTACTCTTGAAGGATGGACTGAAGTTTTATATAATGTAAGTATAATTGTTGCACTGATCCGCAGTCTTTTTTGGCAGTGGGATGCATTAAATTTAATTATATTAAATAATAGTTGATATAATGACTCTAAATTGAAGTAAAGGCAACATAAAAAGCCTTATAAAATTGTCAAGATTTTATTTTTTAATTTCAGATAGAAGATTCTTTGGGGAATACTTGGCAATGGATGTACTTTATATCTATGGTAATTCTTGGAGCTTTCTTCGTAATGAACCTAATTCTTGGTGTCCTCAGCGGGTAATTAATAGAAAAACGCTAATAAAATAAATTTTGTACCGATTAATATTTTATTTTCTAGAGAGTTCTCAAAAGAAAGAGAAAAGGCGAAAGCAAGAGGAGATTTTCACAAATTGCGAGAAAAACAACAACTAGAAGAAGATTTAAGAGGCTATTTAGACTGGATAACTCAAGCGGAAGATATTGAACCTGAAGGAGAAGATAGGAAACGTAACGCTGATTCAAAAAGTATGACAAACATTTGTTTTTTTAATTTTTAAATTATGTTTAGGAATCAGAATCTTAATGTCTTCATTATAAATTTAAAAAAATCAAGTAAACTGTCTTAGTGCAAATATTCTTTGTGTGCTCTACCATAGTATATCGCATGCATCTCTTACATTTCTACAGTTTGTTGTTTATTCGTTCAATGATTTCTGACCGTCTGTAATTTCATGGGCCAAACCATGCCCATCACCCAGCATTGTTGAGCCCATCACCTCTGTAATTAATCTTTAGTAAGGTATTGGTCGAGATAAAAAAATCTGTTTCGAGCGGGATTCGAACCCACGTACTTTGGCTAAATACGCTGACGCTCTTCCACTTCAATTCACTCAAACCCCAACTCCCCGCTTCAATCTACCTTTTCGAAATTTCCCTTTTTTCTACCATTTCTCAAATATCACGATAGCTCAATTGGTAGAGCAGCGGCGTATTTAGACGAAGGTCGTGGGTTCGAATCCCGCCTGTGACACTGACTTTTTTTCATCTCGACCAATACCTTACATAAGGATTAATAAATTGAAAGCTATTATTTTTATTATTATTTATTACTTTGCTACACATTGACATATGCCATGTCTTCCAGGTTTCAAGGAAATAAAAAATTTGTACTGATTCTATATGAACAATGTCTTGCCCTTCTGTTGAACCAACTGTTGAACTCAATAATTGATAAACACTCTCGATATGTTGATGCCCAAATATTAATTTTCTACCTTTTAATGCAGATAAAAGCAATCCAGAGACAGAGTCAGCCGATAGATTAGAGGGAGATGAAGGTGAAAAACAAGATTCATGGTTTGTTAAGAAAAAGAAAGATTTCGACAGGTATGCTCTCAACACTACAATGAATTTTGAACGTTTTTAATTAATCTCAGTCAATGTAAAATTTACTACGGTGCCTAACTGTTTAAAAAGAAACTAACTAGTTTTGTAATGAAATTAGGTTCTTAATACAATTTTTTATTACAGGGTAAATAGAAGAATGAGAAGAGCTTGTAGAAAATCGGTCAAATCTCAAGCATTTTATTGGCTTATTATAGTGTTGGTATTTTTAAATACTGGAGTACTAGCAACAGAACATTATAACCAGCCGGCATGGTTAGACCAATTTCAAGGTATTAAATTTATAATGTACATAGTCGTTTGTCATCTCCATTAAAAAACAAATAATAAATTCATTAATAAAAAATGATGACATTGTGGTGTTTAGATGGACTAATTGACAATATTAACTAACAACTGTTAATTAATGAAAATTTATATAAAAAGTGAATATTATTAATTTTTTTTTTCTTTTTCAGAAATAACTAATATATTTTTTGTTGCTCTATTTACAATGGAAATGTTATTGAAAATGTACAGTTTAGGATTTCAGGTATGACTTTCCATAACAAACTCCGCTATGTTGAAAATACATTAACAGGCAAAAAAATCCCTCCCATTTGTAAATATTGTTCTTTTCTTCTTCTTTTTTTTATGTTAAATCTACAGTTTTTCTACTTTTAATAATTGAGTATATTTGTTATCAAAAAGTAAAACAACAATAGCTCAGAAAAATTAAAAGGGTTTGGTTTGGAATGGTTAGGTTAGGTAGGGTTAGGAATTGATTAGGTTAGGTTAGATATGGAGTTAGAGTTATAATAATAATAATAATAATAATCTATTTCAACATGTTTATTGTGTTTAATTTGTTTAATTACAAAGGATTACATTATATCATGTATGAAACTTCATCAGAGCTTAATAATTAGAATAAGTATTTCATACTTTCTATCAGCCAAGAAATGTGTCTTTTCTGATGGTTAGACCATTCTTTATGAAGAGGCCTTTCAAGATTCCAACAAGCATCATGAAGGGCAGCATGCGCTCTTACTCATTGCATAAGCTCCCTGTTCGATTTAAGTAAGGAGAACATCCTGGCAAGGTTAAGACACTGACGTGGTCTCCCAGAAAGGCCTATACCAGCTCCATTTGGACAGGCATTATTGTACATAGGAATAGGATATTCTTTGATATCATTGAGATTCCAAAATATAATCCACATAATGATCGATCAGTCGACTAATATCCTCCAACAACAACAACTCTGCAAAAGTGAAGCCATGAAACTTCAATTCAGCTTCTCTGATAGATCATCAAAAAGCCGTTAACACATATTCATTTAATCTTCTTAGGTCAGTTCAGAAGTTTGTACTCCTCAAACTTCCTGGAGCGCAGATGAATCACATGAATAACAGATACTGCAGAATGCCCAGAACTTTGCCTTCTATGTTAAGACTCAGTTTGCTTGCGCAGTGACTAACAGCTTCACACAGTAGGGATCGATGGCATTCGCTGCATATTTTGCCCTTATCCCCAGCGCTGAAATTCAAAAAGCATAAATTTTTACTTAAACATAACAAGATTACACAAAATAAAGGCGATTTATTGATTTAATTAGAGCTCAAATGAGACTAAATAAATATTTATTAAAAGCAAACATTGTGAACGGAATCCTGAACTAATAACTCATATTCAACCCTAACCTTCCGTCAGTGATAATCCCAAGTAGAACAAGCATAAATAAACATTTATTGTTAAAACTGAGAAAAAATTATCAACAGAATATTTAAATGTCCAGAAAACGAAAAACAACAAGTGGGCAGAATTTTTAGCCTGTTATTGTGCATATTATTATTTGAAAATTTAAAAATATATTTATTCTTTTCTTTTTTGCATCAAATTAAAAAGCAAGTAATGTTAACATTAAGCTCAAATTTACTTTCATCAAGTCAGTCCCTTACCTATGGATATTTCATTTATTTTATTTATTTTTTTTTTTTTTTAATTTTGCATTAATATCAAAATTAGCTTAATTTTGCCATGTAATGCCTGCAGAAAGATTTTTAACAAGACTGAGTCAAAATTCATCAAAGAGGTTTACAAATAAATTAGATGAATAGATTAATATTTTTGCCTACATCATTGTTTGCAATGACAATTTTGTTTTTAATATTTTCAGGGTTATTTTGTATCTTTATTCAATCGGTTTGATTGTTTTGTCGTAATTGGAAGCATAGGAGAAATGGTGCTCACAAGAACAGATGTGATGCCCCCTCTAGGAGTGTCTGTGCTTAGATGTGTCAGGCTACTGAGGGTATTTAAAGTTACCAAGTAAGATTTATTTGATTATCTACATTAATATAATTTTGTAATTAACAAGAATCTGATAAGAAAGACAACAGTATTTGTAATAAAAAAATTATCTAAATGCCAAACAAGATTGTACACTTTATGGAAAAACATTGAAATTTTGCTACCCATCCCTAACCTAACCCTATCTAACCTCACCATAACTCCAACCTATCCTAACCCAATCCATCTGGCAGCACGAAAATGTTCACATAAAAAACTTGTGAAGCCAGTCCAAAAACAAATCCATGTTAAAACTTCCTCTTTCAAAACATATTCTGCTTGTAGTTTTAACTAATATTACATTTCATCAAAATGTTTAAATTCATAAAAAAATTTATATCGATAAATTATGTTTGTGTAATACAATAGAATGTAATGTTTACAGGTATTGGAGGTCACTCTCAAATTTAGTCGCCTCTCTACTCAATTCAATTCAGTCTATAGCCTCACTGCTGCTTCTACTTTTCCTGTTTATTGTGATATTTGCTCTACTAGGAATGCAAGTTTTTGGGGGCCGGTTTAACTTTGATAAATCAAAAGAGAAACCAAGGCACAATTTTGACAGTTTTTGGCAAAGCCTTTTGACTGTATTTCAGGTATATTTCTTTTAAATTTGTTCTTTGTTTTATCCAAACAAGTAAGTGTTTTTTTCCCTTGGGCTAATGTATTTTTCTTTTCCAGATATTAACTGGTGAAGACTGGAATGTTGTGATGTACGATGGAATACGAGCTTATGGTGGTGTTTCATCAATAGGCATATTAGCATGCATTTATTTCATAATATTGTTTATCTGTGGTAATTGTATCCTTTTCAAAAAAAATATTACGATTTAGTGAGAGAGATAGCCAAATCAAAATTACCGTCAGTAAAACCCTACTTGTTGGATTACACTAGCATTGATCATCGAGGATTGATAATTATTATCTATTGTTTAATGTAGCTTTTCATTGATGAGCAAGTCTTTATATACAAACAATTTTTTAAATATTAGGCAGAAAAAATATATTAAATTGTTATGATCATATAAATCACTAACGTCCAACAGCAAAAAATTGCAAAGCATATCTGCTTTAAAAAAAAAAAAAATAGAATCAAATTTTAAAATGTCTACATCCTTAACTGATTGAACAAAGATATTTTATTAAATGTTTTCTTGGCTATTGCCGTTGACAATTTAGCTGATGCAGAATCATTAACTGCAATAGAGAAAGAAGAAGACGAAGAGGTAATTTTGTTGTATTTAACCATTTCAAACTGCGGCTGGGCCGGGCCTGGCCGGGCGGGCGGTGCGCTGGCTGGATGGACGCTTTTGGCCCCTCGGACGAGTTTGGCCCCGGATTGTGGGATGGATGCGGACTCTTCCATGGGCCCTAGGTGCCGTGTAGATGGTCTTTATCCGCATCCATCTGGAACAATCTGTGACAGAGCAAAAGAAGGCCCTTAATCAGAAGAGGGGCCTTGGCGTCCTTCCCGGTCGGCGCTCGTGGCGTTCGGTCTCGGCGGGGTCGGGCTGTGGACTGTCCGCGGGAACCACTAACATGAATGGCTAGATGTACTAATGTACAAGGCCAAGAAAAAAAAAGAAAAAAAAAACCATTTCAAATAGTATTTAAATAAAATTTGTATGCAAATTTCCGCAAATATGTGACAATACTTTTTTTAAATTTGATTATAAATATTAAAAATAAGATTAACCGGCAGCCGGTGGCCACACTGGTTAGAGCTGGTTAGAGAATTGACATGGTGACTCATGACTGTAAGGGCCCGGGTTCAAATCTCAGCAGCTTTGATTTCAAACCGAGTGATTTTAAAATGGAATTTTTATTTTCAAAACAACTAGAGCCCTGGGTTAGATAATATGATCTCTACTGTTGTGAACGCCTGTAAATACATAAATCAATTTATTTAATTAAAAAATAAAATAAATAAAAATATTAAGGTAAGCTATGAATTTTACATTTAATAATTAATTGCACAAATATTTTTTATCGAATGCTAAATAACTTCTACTTACTTTTGAATGAAGTTAAAATTGTTTAACGATACTGTCTAATTTGTTTTACTCGGATTTAACAAAAACACTTACCTACTTGGTTCAATAAAATGATAAAATTTCAACTTTGATTTTTTTTTTCTTAGATATATTTTGCATTGATATGTTTCTTTATTGATGTATGATTTAAAGGCTGAAAAACAAGAAATGTCTAAAAGTGCTTCCCCCGCTAGAGATGAGTGGGGAGAGGAAGAGGAAAGAGAAAGACACAGTGGCGAGGAAGAATTAGAAGGCCAAGAAGAATTTCAAGAAAGAATTGAAGAAGGGTAAATGAACACACAAAAACAAACTTGTTCACTGTTTACATTCTTTTCAACATAAATGATCAAAGGAATTATGCTATCATCAAAATACTTCCTATAATTTTAGTTCAGTTAAAGAAGAGGGTAGCGCCAAAGTTCGAGTAGAAGAAGAGGAAGAGGAAGAAGAATATCATTATGATGAAGAAAACGACCAGCATGGTATGTTGGATTAATGGGAATATTGAATTACTATTGGATTGTAAATGGAAGTTTCTACAGCCAAGGTTATTGAGCAAAATGTAATATTTGTTTTGTCACTATTGGGCAAAATATTTATTTCGACTAGAGATTGTTTTCTACAATTTTGAGTGAATGTATGTATTCATACATTTCAAGAAAATTGAAGTTAAACTTAATCAGAAAAAGAATTAAAATATTTCTATAAATAATAACAAAATAATTCTATATACACTGACAGGCCAAAAATTATGCGCACTTTGTGTTTGTTTTGACCAAAACAATCCCTTTATTCTGTGTATTCATGTTAAGTTTAAGTAACAATTTAAATTTTTGAATTTCAAAACGGTTTTTAATGCAAAGGCAGAATATACAGTGAATGCCATCAATCCCTACCAAACTGTGCGAAGCTGTTAGTTGTTGTGTACAGTGTCTGTTATTCATGCAATTCATCAGCTCCAGGAAGTTAATGGCTTTTCGCTCTATCGGAGGAGCCAGAACATCCTAAGTTTCAAGGCTTCACTTTTCCCGAGAACACTTTGGTCTTTAGACAGTGGTCAGCATGCTCATGATGATTTCACATGGGCGTTGGAGAAGACAAAATGAGTGTTGTACAGATGTAATTTTCCCAGAACATTTCAAGGTTACTCTTTAATGATTTAAGAAAGGAAATCTAACGGAGTGCCGTACAGAATGTTGTTCATGGAGAGTCAAAGAGCTGCTTGCTACATAGATGACATTGCAATCTCAGGTGGTGTTGATTCTCAATGACATCAGTAAACATCCTTGCATGATAAGAAATAATAATTAGCAGTTTCTGGAAGACTATAACATTAGCGTCTCAACCTGGCTAGCTTGGGAAACGAGTAGTCGCTTATGCAGTCCTTCCTGGTCCACTTTAGAACCATTAAAGGACTTCTTGAAGAACAGGCTAACATCCAGCTGACATTTCTCAGCCGGCAGAAAATATGTCAAGACATCTTAAAGATGTTATTAATTCAAGATGAGGAACGCATTATTAGAAAGCTAAAAATATGAAAAAATACCCACTTTCATATTTTCTCCGCTTTCGGGGAAAAACAGAATTAAGGATATATAACCTAGCTCTAATCCCAGCCTTACCCCTCCCTAACCCTAACCCATACTCTTACTACTCTTAACCTTACTAACTAAACAAAATATACTCAATTATTGAAAGTAGAAAAGCTTTATAAATTTAAAACGAAATGCATAAATAAAAAAAAATAATAATAATGAATAAAAACCGATGTTTACAAGTGGGAGGGATTTTTTGTCTGTCAGTTGTAATAGAACATGTGAATTCATTAGGAAACATGGAGATTATTTTGAGCATGCTTATTAATTTTGATTTTGATAAAAACGCAATAAGAGTTATAATTATAAGTTTAAACCCTTTGCACAAAAATAGATTTTGTGAAGATAAATTAAGTGTTAGTTACTCTTGTACAGCCCACACTTTCTAGCACTCAATCGTTCACTCAAAACTTCACAATTAATTGCATATTTTATTATCTATATTTTAAATTAAATAATTATGAATAAACAATATTTTTTTCATTGGTGTAACAATTGTAGAATAATGTAGCCTTCAATTTGTATTTTGAATGCTAATTTTTAGATGCAAATTTTTAAATAATAAGAGGATGGTGTCTTGATACATTTTGCAAGGGTTTCTTAAAGATTTATTAAATTCCAACAACCACCAAAAATGTTAAATAAGTAGATAAGAGTAAGATTTCAGAACATGAAAAATTCACATTAAAATACATAAATATAATACAATCGACTGTGAACATAAAACTCTATATTTAATTATATGTTACTTTATAATTTGGTCATTACTGATCATTTTGGTCTGCTTTGGCATGTCAAACACATTTTGCCATCTTCAGTGTGTCTGGTATAGACCGTCAAAAATAGTGAAATGCTGAAACTTGACGAACAACACAGTGAAGTAGGTAGACCAAAATAATTGATAACAACCAAATTAAAGGTTCATCGCCTCATAGACTAGATAAAAAAAAAAAATTCACAATTTATGTGATAATTGCTCAGAATATTTTAGAAAATTTGCTTACAGCAAAATATATATATTATATATATCTTTAAATTGACAAATTGGGATTATGGTGTTCCACATCTGTTAAATACACGATAAATAATTTATTTTTTTTAAAAATGAATAGAAAAGATACTGTAAAGTAATTCTTTCAATCTACAATCAGGGCGGAAACAACGTCCATCAGCGGTTCCTCGCAGGATGTCTGAGTCAAGTGATAAAATACAAACAAAGCCTCTTCCACAGGCATCAGCATTCTTTATATTTTCAAAAGATAACAGGTGTGTTCCCCAAACCCATCGGTTGACCGCACAAATTTGAGATTTGACACTGTTTCCTTGTAACATCTTCCTTTGTGTATTTTTCTGGTACTTCTACCAAAATTGGTGTATAATTCAATAATTAAATTAATGCTTTTTTTGTTTCTCAACGCTTAAATGGCTAATAACATTGGATGATTAAGGAAACTGTGACAATATCACATTTGCATGATAGGAATGAATGAGTATGCTGCAATGTTTTAGCTAGTTTTTAAAATTTGCCATATTGAATATTCAATCCGGAGGGGCATCGATTGTTGGTAGTTTAGAATGTTCAGTTATTTTCTGTTGCATGGTAGATATGGAGGAATTAGAAGAAGGTGTTACCGCTAGACCAAGAAGGCTCTCTGAGTACAATATGGCAACCAAACAACAGCCTATTCCAGCTGCATCCTCTTTCTTCTTATTTTCTAGAACCAACAGGTGATCATCAGTCATTACTATAGTTCATATAGTATATAAAACAATACAAGACATTGTAAATATCTTTGCAAACTTCAGTAGTATTCATTGTTCAATTGTGCCTTTTTTAAGTTGGAAACTAAAATAAAGTAAAAGCAGTACACATCATAACAATTTTTTTTGTTTTAATTAAATTCTCTATAGAAGGGTTTTTACAGTCGTATTTACTGAGTGATGTAGTCTTTTATGTTTTCAAAAGAAAGAAGAAGGTGTTGTTTGAAGCAGATAGAGCAACAAAAGTAATCATAGTCAATTTTTAGTGCATTTAATCATAGCAATGGTGACTATAGTGATAGTATTAGAACTAACAATGACAAAAATAAGGTTTTGCTTGATAACTTTTTAGAATAGACTAATTCTTATATGTTTCAATGTTTTTACTATTTTATTTCGAAATTTTCTTACAATCAAACTCAAAAGAGTTATTCATTGGGCCAATTTTTAAAAATTTATTTATGTGAAACATTTATAAAAATAATCATACGTATATTTTACAATATTAGCGACGGAAGTCCCCCCCTCAGATAGTTTTAATCCTCTTGTTATGGTGAGTTTCTAAATAAATAGTCAGTCAATTGGATATTTTAGAAGAATGTGTGAATTTAAAGTAATAAAGCAGATACTTCTTTTTTTTTTTTTTTTTTTTCAATTGTGATATTGAAACAATTTGTCCATAATTGGTTTTTACAAATGGATGTTTTTGTAAACGATGCAAGCGTATCGAATGAATTGTAATGATTATAATAAAAATTGCATGTTTTTTGCTTTTATATACTAATTACAATTAATTATAATTCATTTTAATATTCAATTGCATTGCTAACATTTTGTAAAATAAACTTTTCATTTAAATAGATTGACTATATATTTTGAATAATTTTTAACTTAAAAGTGCACGCTATTTATTAATCCATGTTCAAAATTTACACCATTAGAACATTTGAATAGATCCAACTGATATTTCGCTTTTTTTTATTTATTTATTTTTTTTATTTTTTTATTTTTTTTTGGTATGTTATCAGATTACAATGTTCTCTTTATATATTGTGTTTCAATGATTTGTATAATTTTGTTAAATTCCTAAAAGCATTTTTCTTTTAACTTTACTTGTACTAAAAGTATTTTATAAAAATATTTTTGAAATACTCAGATGAATTTTAGAATAAATTATAACTGAAACTAACTGATTAGACTTTAAATTTTTTTTTTTAATAAATATTATTTATACAGATTCCGGGTATTCTGTCATTGGTTCTGCAACCACAGCTACTTTGGAAATGTCATATTAGTTTGTATTATGGTTTCTTCTGCTCTACTAGCAGCTGAAGACCCACTAAGAGCTGATTCCCCAAGAAACAAAGTAATACAATTTAGGCCATAATTTAGGGTGGCGTTTAATTACTGTATTCTATTTTCCAGGTATTGGTGTACTTTGACTATTTCTTCACAAGTGTCTTTACAATAGAAATATGTTTGAAAATGATTTCTTACGGCGCTTTTTTACACGACGGTGCATTTTGTCGATCAGCGTTTAATCTACTTGACTTACTCGTTGTTTGCGTATCTCTTGTCTCAATGTTTTTCAGGTAAGCATAATATAAAATCTGTCCTACAGAAAAAAATTTGTAATAAGAAGCCAAATATTTTTTTTTTTCACAAATGATTTATTAACTAAACTAACCAAATTTTCAGTTCAGGAGCGATTTCTGTTGTAAAGATTTTAAGAGTGCTCAGAGTTTTGCGCCCACTGCGTGCAATTAATCGAGCTAAAGGATTGAAAGTAAGTATATTTTAAATTTTACATGCAACATTGATTAGGATAAACTTGTACTGGAACAACTACTGCAATAAGATTGTACAGGCAGGTCAAATAATTGATGATACATATTTTTCAATCATTATGACTTGTATCATTGAATTATTTTGAAGTATTTTTAATCAATAAATGCATACAGATTTATTTTGCAGGCTGAAATTTTAATTTTTTTTTTTCTAATGTCACATCGATAAATAAGCACTTTAAATAGGAAGGTTTCGCCAAAAGTCAGAATTTCTTTTATTTTAATGGTATTGCCTGTCCTTATAGTTAAATGTTTCAACGTATCTTAATCCTCAACGCCGCAGGTCTGTTGTCATACAGGTTATTCCATAGCTATTTTTTTTTTCGGTTTTGCACTAGCCACATGCCAATGTAAATCTCAAACGGCATTTTCAAGTCGTAATATGTTGTCTCTCAAATTTCTGCTTTCAGTTTCACGTAAGTTCATCATTTCTGTTAGTGAGTCTGTGAGAAGTATCTGTGGCGCTCGAAATTTCAAAGCGTACGGCCATTTTCCATATTGTCTTTTTGCAGTGGATTAGTAAGTTTTTCTAACTCTTTTCCACTTGTAGAAAGACAAATAATAGAAAGGACTAGTGAGTAAAGCAATTCCTGTCATACAGACTTAACATCCGACTATCCGCTGGGTGTTGTGGACGTGGGTCAAATCACTTAAAAACAAAAAAAAATTGTATTATTCGGATTTAAAAAAAACCTTGGGATATGCCAGTATAATTAAGTTAAAAATAATCAGTAAATATTGAATAATTGGGATTGACTTGTTGAGTAAATTGCACCCGTGACCTAGACATAGAAACCTGTGGCATTAAGGATTAAAAATTAGAGACGATACTAATCTACTTTTCATTTTCTTTCTTTTCTTAGCCTTTTATATATATATGCAAATTTTTTAAAAATTTCTTTGTACTGTTATAAATCTAATCATTAAACAAATGTAGATTTACTAAATGATAACAAATGATCAGTTGATTTATAAAGGATATTATTACTACTTAATTCATTCTACTGGAATATTCTTCGCCTTTAATTTCAAATAGTACTTTCTGGAATGTTTAAACGTTTTTGTATATTAATAGCACATATAATGTGCGATCGTGATGTTATATTCTGAAAAAACAACACTAAGCATTAGATACAATTAAAGATTTATGAATCATTAAATTGGTAATAAAATTGAATGTTCTAAGTTTTCTAAACATTAAGATGTAATTACTATTGAAGTATATATGAATAATCAAACTTAGCAGGTAGATTTAAGGAATAGTTGTTGCATTGAAAAGTTAACTCGTCGTCAGAATTTGTTTGAGGTCACATTGCGGTCAACAGCGATGGATTTAGCTCATTTACAAATTTATATTTTAAAAAGCAAGATTTTTAATTTTTATATGCGTCCTTTTGTTTTTGTTTAATTATGAATTGTTGCTATATCGACGAAATTTACCATTGGGGGGATCACGGTAGCAGACTTGTGTGTGGAAGACTCTTGGCTCGTAGACGCCACGGTTGTGAATTTGATTTCCACGGTCACCTCTGGAATTTTCTTTCCTGTTTCCCCCTCCTCCCAAAAAAAAAAAAATATATATATGGAATCTGTCCAATACTTAAAGCGTAAGACCAATTTAAAAAAAAAAAAAAAAATCCAATTGAAACTACACTGACATGCAAAATGTCTCTCCCACTTGCAAATATTGTTCTTTGTTGATAATTTTTTATATCTATTTTGTTTTAAATTTACAAAGTTTTTCTACTTTAATAATTGAGCGTATTTTGTTTCAAAAAGGAAAACAATAATTGCTCAGACAATCAAAATGGTTTGATTAGGCTAGCTAAGGTTAGAGACAGATAGCATTAGGCTAGGGATGGGGTTAAGTAAGAGTTAGGGTTCAGTAAAGTTAGGTTAGTTAGGATAAAATTATGGTAAGGTTACATATCTACCTTTTTTTTTTAACAAATCAGAGAAAATATGCAAGTGGAAAGTGCCATATTTACTACATTTTTATCTTCCTATTATCACTTTCCTCCTCTTGTTAATAGAAGACGCCATGGCCATTAATCCACTCTTCATGCCCCCTTTTAAGACTCTAAAGTGAATCAGGAAAGGTTGCACATGCACTTACTCATCTCCTGAGCACATACCCTGTCATGAGATTTAAGAGAGGAAAATGAGGTGGCAAGGTGAAGACACTAGTGTTGCTGCCTTCCAGAATGGTTTGGCCCATACAAGCAACATGTAGATGGGCAATTGGAAATACAAATCAGATAATCGTTGATATAATTGGGAATGGAGGTCACACATGATTTCCAAAATGTAGTCTCCATAGGCCATTCTCAAAACAGCCAATTCTGAACGACCCATTTTGAGATCATTAAGCAAATCTAGACTCATCCTTACTATGTTGTGGTCAATCCAGCTCTGACGGGGAAAAATCCATTTTAACCGTTCTTTAGGAGGTTTGTACTTCTTGAACTTCCTGGAGTCGAAAACGATGAACATCAAGTGGGCAGAATTTTTCGCATGTCAGTGTATTATGAATCCCAGTCATTGAATGCTGTACTTCGTTACCAATCAATTTTTTTTTTGTTTTTTTTTCTTGTCAATTTGGAAAGTAAAAGGATACAAAAGTGAAAATATTCTTACGTTTGAATGATACCACAATTGGCAACATAATCCAAAAAGGAGAAAATAAAGGGTGGGTTTTATATTTATGAAGACCTACTATGATATTGCACGACCATGGTTGAAATTTATGGTATTTAATAGCAAAGTAGGTACTTTAAACATTTTTTTAAATCACTCGGTTTTTAAATATTTGTTTTATACCACATATTTTTCAATGTACTTGTATCAAAGAAATATTATTTTTAACTCCTCTCTTAACTTTGTATAACATAATTACTCATTTTATACAATTATTATGATTTTTTTTTTATAAGTTCTTCCTCACTTATTGTAAAGAATTGGAAAGTTTTCTCTTTGTAATGTTTGCACGACATGCAAAAGGATAACGAATTTTGGTGAATTTTAATAAAGTATAAAAATAAGGAAAAAAATAAAGTACTACACAGTACTTAGATGTGTTCAAGATAAACGCAATCGATGTGAAGCTTTGACTGTACGTTATTGAGGACGCTTCGAATGTGAATGTTGATTTTTTTTTTTAAAGATTATCTCAGCCAATGAACACCTATATCATCATTGAAATGTATTTTATAATTTACTTTTTGTTTTTATTACAATTTCAAGTTTTCAGAAGATGATTAATGTTGGCCCATCATGTAATGTTTAGCATGTAGTGCAGTGTGTGATAGTCGCAGTAAAAACTATTGGGAACATTGTGCTGGTAACGTGCCTTCTCCAGTTCATGTTTGCTGTAATAGGAGTACAATTGTTCAAGGTAGGGCTGAACGCCTGCGCCCCCACCTGTGCAAACCACCACAAAAATTTTGCCATGCATTTCTGCTCATCTCTTCTGTTTTGCCCTTCCTCAACACTAAATTCCAGAGTGGATACAACTATTTCTATATTGACAAACCCTTTCAACAATATTGTTATCGCTTTTTAACTTTGAATACCAATACGGAAGATATTAATACATTAATAGATTTGTGAATTTTTTTTTTTCTTTTACTTAAAAAAAAACTATGAGTCAATAGTCTTATGATTTTTTTTTTTTTTTCAAAACAGGATTAGTATCACCAGTACATCCAATGTAGACCTAGAAATCCCTTCACCTATTAAACTAATGTATTATACACAAATGTTTATTTCTACCATACCGGGTTTTTACATTTTGCCTTTCTTGAAGTTTCAATGTTAAACGTGTAAATTGAGACAAAAATGAAACAGAGAGGATGCAACCGATTTTCAGATACATTTTTAGTTAAACACTTCCAATATTAATTATATCCTCACTAATAGAAATTTTACTATTTATCATCAACATAAACTCATTGTCACAATTCTAAACACTAACTAATATTACTGCTCTACTTTTGGCTTGTTTGGTTTGGAGTGAGTTTATGGTTTTGGTTTTGTTTTAAGTTTCTATTGAAATTTTGGTAGGAATTACATATTCAGTACAAGCGTTATAAGTTTTTTTTTTACATTCTTATGTACTTTCATACACATTAGTTAGTGTACAAATGTATTTTTAAAATATCCCATTATTATAGGGGTTCCGTTCAATTGTTTTATTTAAAGTTGTATACAGAGTTTATAAAAGTTGTATAATACGAGCAATTTAAAGGAAATATTACTAAGAACTTGAATGTAAATACAGTTTTGTCAATCATTAATTTGTTAGGTATCGATTTAATTTTTACTTAGTGCCTAGAGAAATTGATTATCTTTATAGCCCAAATTATTTAACATCTTTTGTTACAGCTTAGCAGCCATTTGTTTAAAACAAAAATCTCACAATTTGGCTGTACTGTTGAGCTATCTAACAAAACTTTCATGCAACCAGCTTTTAACCATTTCTTTTTATACTGTAACAGTTGGGGAAAAAAATGTAAATAAATTCGATATCAAATTGTTAAATCCCCATTGGGTTTTAGACTGCAGCGAATTCCATATAATTTCTATGATTTGAAAAAAAAAAAAAAAAAAATGAAAATAAGTTTTTTTTCTGTCAATGCCCAATAGTTGTAACCAGGTAAAAGCAATTTATTTTTCAAACGCAATTACGCACTGCTTTTTACAAATTATTCACGTTTTCAACAAACCGCCTAAAATGCACCAAGAACATAACAAGTTTGTCTTTTATACTTTTGAATAGTAAATCGAGTGTACATAAATAGCCAGTTGAAAAACGCATTCTATGCACATGTAACAAGTGGTTTTAAGCTACAGCATGATTATATGTAAAATTCAATTCTGAAATATCACTTCTTTTTTTTTAACCAGACGCATATTGAAATAGTACAATTAGGAAATTACTATGGCTCCAAATTGTAATACTAGTCATTAACAACTAGATATTTGTATTAGATAACACCCAAATTATGAATTATTTGTATCTAACTAACAAGGGAAGTGGACAGACTGAAGATAACAGATTTTAACGAAACCTTTTTTTGGTGACTAGGTCACAGTTCAATTTTCCGCCTTTCGTGTACAATTTATATCAAGGCTTTTAATATCATTGGGGGGGGGGGGTTATTGAACCTTTTCTTTTTAGAAAGAAAGAAAGTTGATATTTGTTTTCTGAATTCCAAAACAAATTTTCGAGAAGATCAAAAAAATTTTATTTTTCTTCCCTTCCACATGTTTTAATTTTTTTTTTTTCTTTATCTAAAATTATAAAAACAGACATAACTTTGAAACATCTCTGTCGATCTTCAGGAAGTGTTGAAAAAATTCAGAACACTACAAACTAAATGTAATGGCATAAACTTGGCATAAATCAATTAGAACCGGAAATATAAAATAAACAGTTTCAGGAGGTTTTGTTGATATCCTTATTTTTTGGACTGGTAATAACACAGCCTAAAGTCCAGAAGTTTTTCACCTTGCTCCAGAGTTTTTACTGGATGCTTCTGATTTTTCTAACATTTTATACTTATACCTAATCTCATTTAATACGAACATAAAATTAAAAAAAAAAAAAAAAGACTGACATGTCATAAGTCTGAAATATATGCACAATAAAGAAAACCATATTTAAATTATTTTAAAAATATATATATTTCTTGGCTGCTAGGGCCTGTTGGCAAGAATGCCTGTAGATATGGTAAATATTTGATCTAGTATCACCCCAAAAAAAAATTCATTAAAATCTGTGACGCCACGTCCGTAGCTTCCTCTTGTTTTACTGTGCATTACTACTGAGCAATAATTAATTGTGGTGCATAAGTAAACAAGTATGAATGTAAAAAATAAATAAATAATAATAATAAGTTGCTGGCACTTAGGTAAAAATGGAGTACAAAAAATTAATGATGATGGCAAGTTTATATTTGTTAAAAAGAAAGCTCCATTCACATGAAAACATTGAGTATATTGACTCTCAAAGACACTTCTTACATATTATTTACTGTATCTTGTCAAAAGTGTTATCTTTTGTTATTATTAAACTGTATATTTATTTCATCAAATTGTTTAATAATACTTTCTTAAGGTGATTTTTTTAAAATTATTACAATGTATCTTTTAATTTATATAATTCTGATATCAGTCATATACATTGAGGTATATAACACAACATTACAGCCCTGTTAAGAGATTCGCCTGCTGAAAAGTATGCAGTATTAAGATATTTATACTGTATGTTAAGAAAAAGGATAAAACACATATGTAAAAAAAAATTTATTATGAGTACTATAACATACTTTTATATACTATCCGTATTCAAAGTAACATTAGGCTTTGCTGTATTCAAAATGTAAATTTTTCTTGTGTATGAAATTTTTAGATATTCAATTTGTTTTTTGCAAATAATTTTAATGAATCAAAAGACAAGAAATCATCATTTAAAAAATAGTAGCAAGCTATAAATTTACAATTAATGAGGCAAAATGTTTTTTAAATTTTGTTTGAAAATTGTATGAATTTTTATTATTATTATATAATTTTTTTACTGCAAGATCACACTGAATTATAAGAAGACAAACTGTAATAAAGTGTAATTTTTGAGTTTTTGAATTAAAAGTTGTTCATGTAATTGTAGATCTAATTTCTTTTATGGAACTTAACAATCAGTTGTTGTTTTTATTTCAAAAATTGTGTTTCAGGACTACTACATCCTCTCCTCAGCGGTGACCTACCCTGAGACTGGAAAAATGTCAGTTCATATCATTCTTAAAATATACACATTTGTTGAAATAAAAGCAATAACTGGTTGGTGTTAAGTTCGATAAAAGTAACTCAATCTACAAACCATAATGTTGATTATTGGTCAAGGAGTCAGCCAAGGAAAAAGAAATATTATATATATTATATTAAAAATATATATAAAAAATATTGTAATTTTTGATATCTTAAAAACAACAATTGCTGCTGAAACAAAAGTTTTATGATTCTTCTCATCTCACTCACTAAAAGAATGTCCACAAATTATACCAACAAAATGGACCTTAATTTGCCATAAGGAATTTAGCAAGTTTTTGATCTTTAATATAATTAAACCTCATAATGTGCACAGCTGATATATAATGCCATTGGCATCATTTAAATAATTAAAAAACTTATAAATAAAATTAAATATAGAGGTTTGCAATATAGAATCACTAAATTGAAAGGATATGTAATGTGCACTTTTCCATCGGATTCCCTAGTTTATAGTTAATTTAATTGCAGAGCATTTCTGTTTTCAAATAAAACTATAGGCAATTCTGTCAAGGTTTTAGTTTATAACATTGTTATCATCTCAGGTAGGCACATATGCCGAGGTTTTAGTTTAAAATATTGTTATCATCTCAGGTAGGCAATTATGCCGAGGTTTTAGTTTAAAACATTGTTATCATCTCAGGTAGGCAATTATGCCGAGGTTTTAGTTGAAAACATTGTTATCATCTCAGGTAGGCAATTATGCCGAGGTTTTAGTTTAAAACATTGTTATCATCTCAGGTAGGCAATTATGCCGAGGTTTTAGTTTATAACATTGTTATCATCTCAGGTAGCCAATTATGCCGAGGTTTTAGTTTAAAACATTGTTATCATCTCAGGTAGGCAATTATGCCGAGGTTTTAGTTGAAAACATTGTTATCATCTCAGGTAGACAATTATGCCGAGGTTTTAATTGGTAAAATTACTACAACCTCAGGTATTCTTAAAAAAACAACTTTTGAATACAATTATTTGTTCCTTAGCATGAATAGTAATAAATAATAACAACAGTAGAAATTTGTAAAAATGGCATAGTTGATCCGCTCTTCCAGATGCCATTAAGAATTGAAATTTTTCCATAAGGTAGTGCCGCAAAAATACAATGAAATTGAAAAATGCATTTCACATCCGTTACTTTTACATGGGCCCAAATCAAGAATTACAACGTTTTTTGTATATAAAAATACTGATTTCTTCTTCTTCTCTGGCCGACTCCTTGACCAGTAATCAGTACAAGTGTAAACAATAATAATTTATACATTAAAAACAAACATTTATTATTCAGTGAGTTGGCAATCGGAGAGTGATCAATAATCTTTAATTCCCCTGTAAGAAAAAATTTATTTTTCTTTCAAAGACATGGTTTTTTAATTTGCATTGCAACAAAAATTTCTTGTTGCAATAGTGAAATAGGCTTGAAGAATAAAGTCATTGTGACATTTAAAAGAACAACTGGTAACATTTAAAGATTTAAACATTATTTTACAGAAGTATGTTTTTGTTATTGAAAACTATATAATTACTTGAGCATTTTATTTTAATGATTTTTTTTCACAAATACAAAAATCTTATTTTCTGTATTAACATATTCCATTTTGTGTTTTTAACGAGTTGGTTTTTCTAAAGCCATTAAAAGTTTTTCATTGTATGAAGATCATTTTAATGGCAAACCCTGTAAGACAAAGCTTGAATTCGTCAAATAATTTGTTAATCTTGATCTCATTCCGTTAGTCTGGTAAGAAAATTGTACAAATTCACTTCACTTATGTTGAATTGATCATTCCGCTTAGAAATGGTTGAAATATAAGTCGACATATTCAATTATTATGCATTTGTTTTATACATTTTTTTTTGTCAGTTTCACCTATCAAGGTGCATTAAAAAAAAAAAAAAAAAAAAAAACTCCAGAAAAATAATGGTTATAAAACTTTAACTATTTAATGTTAGCTATAGTTCTACAGAATTAGATTTGTTTTTCCAATCCATTCTTTCCCGGATGTTTCTTTCCTTGTTTGTAGTACGTAGTCAAATGCGTGATAGTTGCGATAAAGACCATAGGAAATATCATGCTGGTAACATATCTACTCCAATTCATGTTTGCTGTCATAGGAGTCCAACTTTTTAAGGTAACTGGGCATTTCTTAATGGTCAAAAAACAAATTTCTCTTATCTCATGTTATTATGTCTTTTTCTCATCAATTATCTATCTCTTTCACTCTATCCGCCTTCTTCTGTAAATTTGTGCACGACCGCTTATTTATCAAATCATTAGATTTTTCAACTCATTTTGAATAGTATTTTAGATAATTTTTTTTTTTTAATCTTTATTATTTGAAATGAGTTACAGTTAAACGGCTGGCAAATCGCTTAAGCACTCTTTTCTTTTTTTCGTACTTTTCTCACTGGAAAATATGCATGGCCGTAAATACGCATAGTAGTAGATGTGGTTTCACTTTATATACTGTCTTTAAGTTCAAATAACACAATTTTCAGTGATAAAACAATCATTAACCAAACTTTTCCAATAGAACAGTGATTAATACTAACACACAGCACAAATTTTAACTACATAATATGAAATACGGACTAAATTCATGTAAATAGATTAGACATGTTAGTTAAAATGAATGTAAAAAAAAAAAAATTATGTGCGATATTACCTAGATTATGCTACCTACTACCACTTCTTTAAATGGTAAAAAATAACACTTCTACACTATTGCAAATTTCACAGAAATCAGCTCCTAATACAAAATTTCAATCGTTCATAACAAAATACTATGGAGTTTTCATTTAGGTTTATAGTGTTCTAAGTAAAACAAACTCGTTTTCCTGCCGTTCACAGTGAAAACAAGCTTTAATTGTTTTTATTACAATTTTTTGGCTTACAATTTCCCTTTAACTACAATTGGATCGTAATTTGAACACTATTAGGTAAAAACCATGTATCGGTTCTAAGATTCGCCCGAAAATGTTTGTAATGTAGTCATAAGATTTTAATACATCAAATATTAGCCGAACATTTGGTATTATATGCATGTTTGCATAAAATATTGGTATATTTTATTGAAGACACTTTTTTTTTTTTTTTTTTTTTTAATTTCTCGTCAATTTTATTTTTACTTTGTTAATAATTCCAGTATTACATTTTCTTTCCTTTTTAATTGTGTTTCATTTTTTTGTATAATTTTTGAAAATTAATTTAAGGATTTTAAATATGTTTATTATTCAGTTTTTCCTTTCTTTTTTTTATAATGATCTACTTGGGACAGTTTATGATTATATTTAAAAAAATTTAAACAAGAAAGTTCTATTGTTTTTTATTAAACAATTCTACTTATTTTATTGTACAATTTGTTCTTACAGATGATTTTGTTATACTGTTTTGTTTATTGTTTAAAAAATTGTCCATTAAATAGTATAAATTATTTAAATATTGCATTTTAGTTATAGTTTTTAAAGTTATAGTTACTGGCTGTGATGGGTATGATTAAGTAAAATACCTTCTTTTTTTCCTCAGTTAAGAATGTTAATTTATTCAAACAGAGGATATAAATGATTTTACTTTCAACCAAAGTTAGAGAACATACAATGTATATGTTTTATTTTTTAAATATTTAATAATTGCATTAGGCTAAGCCGCTAAACTCAGTTCTAAAAGTTGTTATTTAATACAAATATACAAGAATAAAATTGATGCGAACAAACTTTTTACTGTTTTATTATTGATTTTGGAAAGAATGTCATTATGCAGGCTTTCCCTTGTAGGTTTATCTCAACATTAAAACATCCCCCTGTTACTTTTCAAAGCTAAGCATACTTTTAAGTAGTTAGCTGGCTTAAAGACTACAATTTTAATGTCCCGATTTAATGCTCTCCTGTTCCTCTATATAAGCTTCCTTTCCTCTATTACGAACTTTACAAAAAGATTTCTATTACAATGGAAAAAAATATCTTGGACCTTGCTTATTTTTTTGAAATTTTTACCCTGTGGTGAGACAGAAGGTTTGCAGAAAATATTAAATGTAACTAAACTACACCGCTTATTCCATATTTATTATATTGTGAGTGTTCCGCCAGATAAAAAAAAAAGTCATTTTAACAGTAGGAATAGGTAAAATCCTTGTAATAATTTGCTGTTAATTAAGTGTTTATATTGTTAGCATGCATTGAAGTTTTTTTTTATTGAGAATTGCCAGGATATTTTAAAAATATTGTAATAATTTTTAAGTTTTTGCCTTGCCTCAAAATTGTTTATAATTACAGTGCAGCTCAATTGTATATGCAATCGTAATCTTTCCAGTACCATTATTTTGTTATACATTATGCATGTTTTTATTTACTAGTATTTCTTCTGTTTAGTGTAATGTAATGGTAAGTGTCAACAGGTTTTTATAACCTATTTCAAAATATGTAATTTATATATTGTAAATAAGTTTGTTTTTTTTTTTTTTTTTTGCTTAAGATTTATACTAATATTTGTATAATACTTCCAGACAAACATACAAAACAGAAATATTTAACACCCCCCCCCATTGAAGTACAATGCTATGCATGTTGCATGAGTGTATATTTTTATGTTTAATCTTATTTAATAAAGTTATTTATTGAAAATTATGTGACTGTATAAAATTTCGTATATAATTTAATTTATTATGAAATATTTTAGATTTGGACATTTTGGATTTTGTTTTAGCATACTTCAACAATTGGTTTGCAGAATATTTGTCGTCCAGTATTTATTTATTGTGACTTATTACATACTAAAATAAAATACCATCATAAAATCTTCGAGAGGTTGCGCGAGGAGCAAAGTTACCCTAGCTCATTTGTTTTTTAAGTTAGTTATATTTCTGTAGGTTTATTATTAACAAAATGCATTAGAAATAAACGTTACACATGTCTACAGAAAACTGACTATATGCTTTACAAAATAAATTAAACGATGAAAAATTTGTTACTGTTGTTTGGTTGGTGTGTTTCAAAAACACTGACACTTCTAGAGTTCGTACAACTTCGTAGTTGAAATAATTCTGTAAAAATGTTAAGTAGGTTGAAGGTTAGGTTAGGTCAAGTTGAGTTGAATTTGGTTAGTGTTAGAGACAGGTTAGTTGGTTGGAGTTAGGGACAGTTTAGGTTTGGTGAGGTTAGTAGCCAGCCCATTTGTTTGTTAAATTATTTATATTGCTGTAGGGTTATTATTTTCAAAATGAATATAAAACAAATGTTAAACATAGAAAAACGTTTTTATTTGCTGATACCAGTAATTAAGTGTACAAAAAAAAATTTTTTTTTCCAAAAAAATAAACAATATTTTTGTCATAAATACCAATTGTCTGTTAGATTCTTATTGGAATTTTCAATTACTATCGTATTATGAAGTGAAAGGATGATAAGGGCCAGTAGAAAGATGAGTCCTTACTTATATTTCCGTGTAAAGTGTCTGTATCTCATAAAACTTAGTTTTTTGACACCATATTTAAACCTTTTCATCATATATTCACTTGTTCGTATTTGTATCTTTTAACACTGCTTACAATTATTGACAAAATCAATGTCTATGCGTGAATTCAATCATCAAATGGAAGACGTGCAAAAGATGAAAAATTTTGAAACATTTTCTCTTCCACTTTTGTGAGTTCAATTTTTCCCATCAATTTACTTCTCCCTGGATTAGAAAATAATCTTATAAGCAAACTATGTAAGACAAATAAATTAAAACATACCAGAAAAAATTTCGTATCTCGAGGACGAGTTTTTCTTTGAGGCTCGATTTTGTTCTAACATGGCAGCCATCACCTGCCCATTCTTTCATTACAGTTTATTTTTTAGAAAAGAACAAAGCTAAGTTTTAGTTTTGCGTATTTGTGGTTAAAAAGCAAAGCTCTCGGGTACAAAGCGCGACCGCTCGAAGTTTAAACAAACCTTAGAAATGTATTCCTTAATTATTTATTTTCAAGACGTACACTTTTACTTTGGCATCTTCCTATCAAAATAAACTATTAAATTATATTAATATCCTCACAAATTTTTATAGTTTTGAGTTAGCAGAGAGACATCAGATAAATGTTCATCAAATTAATACAAATTTATTGCAAAATATACCCATATTGTCCCATTTTTTAAGGACTTGGTCACATTAATACTGGAAAAGACAAATAATTTCTGTAAAACAATTTTTTTTAATAAATAAAAATTAACTGGCATTTTATTAGTCAAAGGACTATTTTGCATTATATTACATTTCGAGAATCCACTTTCTAGCTGATCTGTTGTTTTCTATATTTTTATATTTTCAGGGTAAATTCCATCAATGTAACGATGGTTCAAAAATGACAGAATTAGAATGCAGGTTAGTTTTCCTTTTACTATTGTTTTATAATTATATATTTCAATTATTATGTGACTGTAATGGCAGATTTCCTTTGGAAGAAGCCAAAAAAAAATTTTTTTATTTGCATTTTTGGGCTGGTCTACAACAGTCGTACACTACATTTAGCACTTGGAATTTTAAAAAATACATATCACAGCAGTTATGTTTCATTTTAGATCATAATTATAAACTTATCACAAGTATCTCACAAATAAATGTATCGAATGCAGTTAAAAACAAAAAATTTTTTCAGAGGTTCATACATTGAATATGAAGGAGGAGATATCAACAGGCCTACAATATTGGAAAGAGAATGGATGCAAAACAGATTCCATTTCGACAATGTTGCTGAAGCTATGCTGACCCTATTTACTGTGTCTACCTTCGAAGGCTGGCCTGGGTAAATAATATATAAGTGCGCATTAAATATGTTATTTATTTATAATTCTAAATGGGTGGCAAGCCATGAATCACCTAATTTTGATTTGTTGGCAATCTGCGGTTTAAATTCTGAGTCTTATCAGTCCATCCGACAAAATTATGCTACCACAAATATGAATGTTTTTATACGTAAACATATATCACACGTTCACTCATTAAACAGCAAAAAAGTTTTTCGTCCTTTAAAATTTATAGCAACTGACTAAAATGCTTTGGCACACTTTATAGTAGCAGTTATTTAGGCTTGGTTGGGTTGAAACAAATTCTGCAAGATGAAGACAAAGTCATTTCTTATCTTCAAGAAGAAATGTAACTTTAAAAAACCAGGAGTTTGCAACAGCAAAGATTATATCAACCATGGGTTTTTGAATATTGAACGGAACAGGAATGTGAATTATTGAATATTGAAAATATAATATTTTTGAATAAGTATTATACCACATTTTTTAGAAAAAAAATACATTTGTAAGTATGTTGGGTATAAACACACAACATATATTTATGATACAATTACTAAGGTATTTTGATAATTTAATTTCCCTTTGGATTGCATATTCAGCTCAAAAATAATTTTTTTACGCGTTTCACAATGGCAATGGCAAAAGTCATATCAATCTCTGGGGAGCTGTTTTAATTTAAAATTATTAAAAAATGTTAATTGTAAAATGTTGACAAATTCATAGGGTTAAAATAGTAAGTCGATAAAGCTCAATTTCCATTGGATATGTAAACTAACCTGCCCCAAACCCTAACCCTACCAAAACACTAACCCTAACCTATCTTATCCAGTCTCTAACGCTAACCCTAACCCTAACTCACCCTAACATCCTGGCATAATTCATTCTTTACTCTTTATCTAAACTAACTTGTCACTAACCATACTCCTACCTAACCTAACTGATCGCTAACTCAAACCAAACTAGCCTGTCTCTAACCCAAGCAATAGCACTAACCAAATTGAACCCAACCTAACCCTAATCCTATATCACCTTTTTTTTTGTGCGGTTATATGAACCTACATCTGCAACACCCTATTGGCAGTTGAACTTCGAACTCTCCTGTATCACAAGAAATACTATCATCTTGCCCATTTTTACTTATTTTAGAATACATTTTTAAATTAATCTATTACCTCGTATTCTTTTAGAAATTGATAGTAAACCTCACCATCCTTAAATCATTTTTGTCATATACAAGTCATACAACTAATCGAATTGAGGGTCTCTACAATCAACACCATCGTACATTGGCCTCAATCTGATTTCTCACTTTAAAGAATTTGTATTACTTCGAAGAAATATATACTACAGAAGATCCATGTTTATTTCAAAATTCAGATCTTGGGGCTTGACATACATTGCTGTGCTTACTTGTTGTTCCCATGCTGAATTGTTTTTCATAGTTATATGGGAAAATTTTTTTAAATTTAAATATCAGCTAAAACATGTTGTAATTCAGTACAATAAAACATACACAAATATTGAATGATCTTTATTGAGTTGTACATTTAATTTTTTATTGTTTATTTCAGGTTACTTTATGTCTCGATTGATTCCAATGAAGAAGACGTTGGCCCCATACATAATTTCAGGCCTATTGTTGCTGCATATTATATAATATACATTATTATAATAGCATTTTTCATGGTAAATATATTCGTTGGTTTCGTTATTGTTACATTCCAAAATGAAGGTGAGCAAGAATACAAGAACTGCGAACTCGATAAAAATCAGGTAATTAATTTAATTATTGTATGTTTTGAATGATTTTTCATATGGACATATTTTTTTAGCGTAATTGTATTGAGTTTGCATTGAAAGCCAAACCAGTCAGACGGTACATACCGAAACAAAGATTCCAATATAAAGTTTGGTGGTTTGTGACTTCACAACCCTTTGAGTATACTATATTCACCTTAATTATGATAAATACGATTACCCTAGCAATGAAGTTTTATAAACAGCCCGATTTTTACACTGATATTCTTGATGTTCTGAATATCGTATTTAGCGTTGTATTTGCATTAGAGTTTGTATTTAAACTTGCTGCATTTAGGTTTAAGGTTTGTATTCAGAAACTTTTCTTTTCTTTCTTCTTTTTATTTTTTTTTTAATTTTTTTAACCGATAATTATATTTCAGAACTATTTTGGTGATGCCTGGAACGTTTTTGACTTCATTATAGTTTTAGGAAGTTTTATAGATATTATTTACTCAGAACTTAATGTAAGTACAAAAAAAAAGTATACATTTTAAATAAAGTGTTTTGAATGGATTAAAATTTGTTTTGTTATTCAGCCAGGGTCTAGTCTTATATCAATTAATTTTTTCCGCCTCTTTCGTGTCATGAGGCTTGTCAAATTGCTCAGTAGAGGAGAGGGCATAAGAACATTACTCTGGACATTTATTAAATCATTCCAAGCCCTTCCCTATGTCGCATTACTAATCGTAATGCTGTTTTTCATTTATGCTGTGATCGGGATGCAGGTAGGGGTAGAAATGAAAGATACAAAGATGCCATACTCATTGTTACTTTTTTCAATAGGTGTTTGGGAAAATCGCGTTGGACGATGATACATCTATAAATAGGAATAATAATTTCCAAACTTTTCCTCAGGCTGTACTCGTTTTATTTCGTTCAGCCACAGGTGAATTATTTTTTTATTTACAATCTTGTCACACAAAGATTTTTTTTTTTTTTTAGTTTTGTATAATACAAAATGTGAGATCTAACAAATAATGATGTATATAGGTGAGGCTTGGCAAGATATCATGCTTGATTCATCGGCTTGGCCTGATAAAGTGAAATGTGATCCAATGTCAGACGATGTAAATAGCCCTACGTGTGGATCCGATATAGCATTTCCGTATTTTATATCATTTTACGTGCTATGTTCCTTTTTGGTAATTAATTTTGTTTTATCCGACTGATATTTTATTAATAAACTGAAAATACTTTCCCTATGTCATTTGTAGATTATCAACTTATTTGTAGCTGTAATCATGGACAATTTTGATTATCTCACACGAGATTGGTCCATTCTTGGGCCTCATCATCTTGATGAATTTATCCGATTGTGGAGTGAATACGATCCAGATGCAAAAGGTCGTATTAAACATTTAGACGTAGTTACATTACTGCGTAAAATATCACCTCCTTTAGGTTTTGGAAAGCTCTGTCCTCATAGGGTAGCATGTAAGGTAAAACAGCCAAATTTTTATCTAAAAATAAAAACAATAAAAATAAACAAAAATTTATAAATAATGTAATAATGTAACTTTACAGCGCTTAGTGTCTATGAATATGCCACTGAATAGTGATGGTACGGTTTTATTCAATGCCACTCTATTTGCTGTGGTACGAACATCTCTTAGGATAAAAACTGAGGGAAACATTGATGACGCTAATGCAGAATTACGTGCTGTTATAAAGAAAATTTGGAAAAGGACTAGTCCTAAATTGTTGGACCAAGTTGTTCCTCCTCCTGGTGGTAAATATTATTTTATTTTACTTTTTTTTTATGAAAAAATTTGCAGCATATTGTAAAGCAGATGCAATTGAGTTTAAACGTTAAATATCACATTTTTTTCTGGTTTTTACATACAGACACTCTTTACTTCAGTCATTATCACTGTATTGTATTTCACCAATATTAATCACTACTAGCATATCAATTTTATTTCAAACATAATTTATGTAGGTGTTATGTAGGAAAAGAAGGGGTGGTCAAGAATAAGGTATTTTAGAAAAACACCATTTTCATTTTTTTTTTTTTTTTGCCAATTTTTCGACCATTATTTCGGTTATCTTTAGTGCCTGGGTGAATTACAAAACATATCGATTGGAAAAAGTTACAATATAGATTTAAATATAAACTTTGAATCAAGTATTTCGTACTCACATGAAATGTGGTGCTGCTCTTGTGGTGTCGTATTGGTGCTGTGTGAAATTATTGTGAAATTTGAATTGGTATTCTAATGTTTTTATTTTATTGTGACAGGGTGGGGGAAGCGGTAATTTGACACTTGAAAAAAAAATACAACTCTATGTTTCATTAGTTAAATTGTATTTTAATATTTTAGTTGATGATGAGGTGACAGTCGGCAAATTCTACGCCACATTCCTCATTCAGGATTACTTCCGAAGGTTTAAAAAGAGGAAAGAACAAGAGCTTAAAGATGGTGACAAGGAATCTCATAACACAGTTACCCTACAGGTATTGCAATCAATTAACAATTTTCCAATAACATTAAACACTTTAGCGATTAATATAATTGAAATTTATCATTACTGCTCATTTTGATCTGTCCAAGACTGTTAGAACTGTCTAAATGGTGTCCGATAGATTAAACCAAACTTATCAATAATGACCAAATGTTGAATGAATGAATGAATGAAAAAGTACTTTATTACATAAACAAAAGAGAGTAAAAAAAAATTATACATAATCAAAAAGCACATTTCGGCAATGGTTATCAACCGTCTGCCGGAGTCGGATTATACATTTTTAGTAAACAAGGAACAAATTTTTTCTTCTTAAGGAAAAAACAAAAGAAGGAGAGAAAAACTATATAAATAAACTAAAATAATAACATATCTATTTATGCACATATAAATAACCAGGGTGTCTCCTATATACAGTAAGCATTTAATAGTTGAAATAAAAAGACAAGCATTTTCCTGTAGTTCCAGGCTTCCATCGCAAACTTTACCAGATTTAAAGACTCGGGGTTATTTAATAAAGAGATTAGTGCTCTCTCGTCAACGTGGGCAAGCCTATATGCCGTGCTCGGAACTCCGCTAAAACTGGGCATTCTGCTAGAAAACCAAGACAGTCTTCTCGAGCCTGCCTGTTGCAGAGAGAGCACCTATCGGAACTTTTGACTCTTGTGGGGTTATAGTTAAGGTACAGTAACTCGCACCTAATTTTGAAAATCCAGCGAGCTAGCGGAATAGACGGAATTTTAGAAACTTGTGCTATGTTCAAGAAAGGTTGACTAATATTAAGGTCGTTATATAGCAAAAACCTAGAGGAATTTTGGGCATGGAGGAGACATTTCACTGTGTAGATATTATAGATATTATTAATTAATTTTGAGTGTAAACGTGGCCATTCTTTGAAATTGTCCAGGGAAAAGTTGTCATTCAGCTGAAATTGTTGAGCCAAGTTATTCCAGCAAGTGAACCGTGATACGTTGTACCTTACGATTTCCAACGCTGTATTCTTAGGAAGGCGGTAGTTAGGAAGGTTTAGGACCCTGGAACCCCAAGCCTGGGCAATTTCATGTTCATTAGACAACATAAATCTCATAATTAACCTTTTCAGGACTCATGACAAGTTGGCTCGTTTGGGATTATCCGCTCGCCAGACCTTGTGATGAGTTATTTTGTTCTCTCTCTCTCTCTCTCTCTCTCTCTCTCTCTCTCTCTCTCTCTCTC
>CM077101.1:24075194-24098893 GCA_039619505.1 Cimex hemipterus
CTCTCTCTCTCTCTCTCTCTCTCTCTCTCTCTCTCTCTCTCTCTCTATCTCTCTCTCTCTCCCTCCCTCCCTCTCTCTCTCTCATGGCTCATGGCAGTGATTAGGCTGAGGTTGAATCGTCGTGTAACAGACACCTTGGTAATAAATGGATGACAGCACTCATACTAATAAGTACATTCATTCTCAATATGCCCAAAAAAAAAAAAAACACAGATATCTATAAAGAACTATATACAGTAAAAAATCCTATTCAATACACAACAACAAAATAGAACAGGAGACTCAAATACTTGCTACCGTGCTCAAGCACAATCCTCATATTGGGTGGCATTCCTGCACGCTCTCTAGACGAAGCCAAAGAGTGCCACCCTTCAATTAGTTGGTACACGTCAAGCAACCTTTCGCTACATATAAATGGGCATTGGCCCAAAAGTAAGTGTCCGTGTGTCAACCTCGCACGGCCTATCTTTAATTGAGTGAAGATGAACTTTTTTCTACGAGTCAGATCCTCTGAGCGCCACCTTTCGACAGTGCTCGTGAGCAGCCTTGGGACACATTTTACTATTCTAAAATCAGCCCGAAGGGGTTATCTTTTTTGGTAATTTTTTAACAAATTGTGACCATTTTATATGAGCAAGAATTAAAAAAAGGATAGATATTTTTTGGCAGTAATAACATGTAGATCTCTAAGTTAATTTTATATATTGCAAACATTATTATTATTATTGACAATTAATTAATTTGTAGGCAGGGCTCAGGACTCTTCATGATGCTGGCCCTGAATTGAAGCGTGCCATTTCTGGAAATCTTGAAGAGCTTCTCGATGACAATCCAGAACCAATGCACAGGGTATATTTCATTAATGTAATAACCTATCACAACATAAAAGAACATTTTTATTTATCTTTTCAGAGAAATCATTCTCTGTTTGGAAGTGTCTGGTCTTCGATGAGGAGAGGACATGGAGGTTTTAACAGAGCGAAATCGCTAAAGCTAAATTCGTCTAACATTAAGGTAAACTCGCATAATTTATATATAAAATTTGATCCACATGTTTCCACACTGAATATTCTCCGTTTTCTCGTAAACTATCAAATTTTCTCCAAAAAAGATCAAGCTGTTGGAGAAATATTTAATATTGTAGCATGTCTGCAAGGCTATATAAAAGCCTCTACTCAGCAGTATTTCGTTAGACGTATTATAGTCCACTATTGATTGTTTAAAAATAGTTAGTTCAAAATAAAATTATTGACACTACATATTTCAACAGATGAGTCATCTGGACTTACCAGGAAGAAATCTTAGAAAGGTAGCCTCAATTTGCATATGTGATAAATGGATAACTACATTTATTGATCAATTTTTAATTTTTAAAAAAACAAACACTTCATGGTTTATAGTTTTTACATTACCATAAATAAATTCTCTTTATAATTACAAATGGCAACTATTTTGGTTACGAATTTTCATCGTAAATAATGAAAATAAATTATCTAGTCTTTTAGTGAGTGAATATATTTTCAAAAAAATCTTAGATTAGAATATAATTGAATTTATCATTTTTACGAATGAATATCTGTAGTTATTCCATGTTTCTGTAAAATAGTATGGTAGCGGATATTTTTGTAAAGACTACTGGATTTTATAGTTTAAATATTCAATTTCTTTTAGCACTAGCATAGAGGCACAATAGAAAATATAAAAATAGAGCATAAAAAAAATATTATAAAAAGCCAGCAAAGTGTTTATTTAAGGCAGTTTTGGTGGAGGTTTAACTATTTTAAAGAAACGACTCTGTAACAATCAAAATAAATTTAAACGATAGAACATATGATAACAATGCAAATTCATTTTTTTAAGATAATTTATCTTAATTTAACTTGGGTTAATTATTAACTTCATATTTCACCATATTTCTTTAATGAATAATATGGAAATTGACTAAAAGTTAATTATTTATTAGTGAACTTAAGAGTTGTTTTTTTTCAAAATCACATTCCAACGGTAAAGTAAATAGAGACTTCTTACTGGTCAATTAAATAATTAAAATTTAAAAAAATATAATATAATAAATTACATTTGTATTTAACCTTCGAGCGGTCATGCCTGCTGTTTCAACACAAGCTGCACCTGCCAAAGTGGAGGGAACCAAGGCAGCTGAGTGGTTAAGGTGTACTCTACTCTTGGCTAGTAGATCCTGCTGTCGAGAGTTTGATTCGCACCGTCGCCTCTGGATTTTTCTTATTTCACTCAATTTAAGCGTGTTTGTGCCTGTTCCAAAAGCTGAATTAGTAAGGAGTACAATAAGCTGTAAAGTCGCAGGTCTCAGGGTGAAATTCCAGTTCCTGGTATCCATAATATAAAAAGTAAATGAAAATCCCAAACTGGGTGTTCCACAAGGCAGCATCCTAGTTTCCATTCTCTAAATAATACACGTTGCTGAATACTCCTCACATATGTTATTGATACCGCCATCCTTTCGGCAAACCAGGCCCAGTAGTGACCTTCATTGAAATGAGTTTCTTTGATGGAAGAACACTTGCACCCCAGAACCTCAACTTAAATACATATTGCCAGTTCCCAAAATGTAACCAGAAAGGAGAACCTGCAGTGGTCAAGGGAATTTCCTACAGATCCTTGTATACATAATCTTTAAAAAAAGTGTTCCACAAGGCCGCATCTTTTATCTTATTCTCTATGCAATATACTCTGCGTACAGTTCTTCTCAAATATATGCTCAATAATGCCAGCCTTTCAGCAAACCCAGACCTTCAGAAAACAAGAGGACCATCTCTCCTGTTTAGAAGAATGGTTCAAAGAAATAAACGAAACAAAATCCCAGCAAATAACTTTCACTTAATGTGAATTCAACTGGTGTAAAACCTAAAACAACCAAAAAGAAACTTCTGGTAGATAGTGGTAGCACATATATTTTCCATCCCTGTACTGTATGTCTGAAACGTTTTTGCAGCCACTTTTGCAAGTTGAGAAAAATGTTTCGATGAATCCAATAGGCTAAAGAATATTTCTTGGATTTTTGCTATTTCAGTAAATTATAGGATTAGTAATAATCTCGTTAGTAAATTGTGCAAGATAGTTAAATTAAGAAATGCCTTGTAAAAATTAGATGGCGTAAATATAAATAATAGATAGTGGAAAAATAATAGCGGATAGGCCACACACGTGTCACTCACGGGTACCTGTTGGTTGGCACGAGTCGACCTAGGTGCCCAGCATGCCAAGTAGAGAGGCTCACCGTGCCGCACGTGTTGGAGGGTTGTCGCAGCTTGGCCCTTTATAGGGACCGTAATGGAATACCGCCTGGTTATACGAGAATGCTCGAGGGCAGCGAATTCAAGGACAAACTTTTTAGGTTTCTTAGAGACATCGGGATTATGGGTTGTATATAGAGGGGTATTTAGTTTATAGGTTAAGGTTTGTATTTGGTTTCTGGTAGAATAGAAGTATGTTGGCGGCAGTGCAGCATATCATTTCAAACCTCCACCTATGCTCTGTAAAGCCGGGTCGGGGCGGAATATCGAGTACCCTCCGACCCTGACTCTAGATAGAGGATAGGCATGTGTATATAGTGGTATGAATGTATTTATTGTATGAGTGTGTGTGTGAATGACTAGTTTTAGGGAACGTAAGGGCGCCGAAATGACCAAAGAAGTCGATGGCGCCCGACCAGAGCCCAACCTCAGAGTCGCTTATGCACCAAGGTGGGTGACTCCCCCTCATCTATCAGGGAGAGGCCAAAGACCTCTTAGGAGGCCTCACAATTCTAATTCTAATTCTAGTGGAAAAATATTAAAATAGATGATTGAAAAAAAATTTGTTTTTCTCTTTGAAGTTGTGCACTATATATGAATGGCTATCTGCCACTTCTTATATCTCATTTGTCAGAGATTATTTTTAGAATTGATCAAGGTTAGGGGATTCAGTTTTGCAAAATGTAAAGAAAACCACTTACAGTAAGGTAAACAACAACCAGTAAAGGTGAACACGTAATTACACTGAGATACAAAACTATTCCATAGTGACCGCTCAAAGGTTAACTTGATTAACTTGTAGATTGTGTTGAGCAAAAATAACTTTTAACATGAATCTGGCGTCGTTTTCTGTCAAAATAGTTAAATTTATTTAACCATTAACAAGCAAGGATAAACCATGTATATCTTTTTTTTTTTTTTTATTGCCTAAACCTACACTGCCTACACATTTCTTTTAAACACTAAATTGAGATAGCAGATTCATTATAGAATTTTTTTTGTGTGTTGATTTTTTATTTAGGTGATGCTGAGTAGTGCTTATTGAATACAATAAAGATTTTTGAATGATAACATATTTTCGTTTTATATTTTTGTTTATATGAAAGTTTACTACTGGTAACTGATAATTCATCCAAATTTTTTTTAAAAATCCAATCTTTAAAAGAAAAACTGTTGTTTTTTCATTTTCATAATTTAATCAAAGAATTGAGTTACATTTTATATACTTTTTATTGATATTACTAATAAACAGTGTGAGGATGTATTCGTTAGCCTTTGATTGTAATTCTTTGGGCGTTAGCAAATTTTGATGATTTCTTCCACAAAAAAAAGGGCCCAAAATTTTCTAACGTTCAAAGAGTTTAACGTTTAATGCCACAGGTTGCCATGTCTTGGTCTAGGCAAAAGGTGCGTTTCTCAAATTTTAACAGTTAATAATTTCTAAATTATTCAGCATTTACTAATTTTTCAACATTCAAAAGTGTAAATTTATTTAAATACGGTTGATGGATAGTAGTGAGTTATATGTATAAAACCTAATTATTAATAAACAATATGGAAAAATTTAAAAAGATAATGAAAACTTTCTGTAGAAGATGAAAAAGGCAAATTTGGAAGGCAGAATCCTGACCAATTTGTGTTGACCTTTGAACCGATAATTGTGCCAAAAATGAAATATCTCATATGCGACTTGCAAACTGTGGCGTTGACAGTTAAAATTTCATTTTTTGTTGAAGCTTGAAAATTTATCATCATACACAACTTAATTAATTAATAAATATTTTTCCTCCTAATTTTATCTCTTATATAAAAGAGAGATTTGTTTTTTAACGATCAATAAACATTTTTTAAAGCTTTGCTTTATCCATTTATTTTAAAGGGAAAATTTGCAGTAGGCATGCCTTCATTTTATCGATTAATAAGTTTTTAAAATGGAAAATTGTTAAATAATATGTATTAGAAAAGTGACTGGGCATTACAATCAATTTTCCTAAGTTTAGTAGATTATCTTTTTTATATTTCTTGTAATGTTGTAAAAAAATACGTAAGTTTATGTACTACTAGTTGGTAAATATCAAATTACAATACATTAGTTCACACTAATCTCAACAAATGACAATAATAAGTGTTAGTGGTGTAATAATCTGTATTAAAATTTAATTACCTTATCAGTAAATGTTATAAACACTACAGAATTTTCATTTGCTTTATAATAATGATTTATTATTAGCCAGGGGAGGGTAGCCGCAACAGTTAGGGACAAGTTAGTTTATGTTAGAATAAGGGGCGGGTTAAGTTAGGTAGGGTTGGGGTTAATTTTAGTATTTGGTATGATAGGGTTAGGGATGGGTTAGGTTACATATGCAATGGAAATTGAGTTTTATCAACTTACTACTTTAACACCTATGAATTTTTCAACACTTTTTAATAAATAAAATCAGTTTGTCATTAACCTGTGCATCTGGATAAGAGGTTATAACAACATATCTATGATTGCAAAACACCCAAACAAAATCCTACAGCACTGGCTACCCACTATTTTGAACACGAACACAATTTCAACAATCCACAAATATTAAACGCAGAACAAAACAACCTAAATGTAAATTTTTAGAGGTTTAAATCAACAGCTTCAATTAAAGAACAGACACGTGTAAACTCAAATGCAGCTACATTACGAAAGATATAATACGGTATATAAAATAATCATTACACACCACGCATCAAACAATTGTAGTGAGTTTAAATTTCCAACAATTTATCTTTCCTTTTCCTAATAATCCGTCTATATCCTGAATGGCTAATCACAGGCCCGAATGACAAACAAATACATTTTTTCCATTGTTGGTCCCTTTTACGTCAAAAAAGCCGACTCTTCATAGAAAAACCAATTTCTATCCCTACCTCCTTCCCCGCCCCTTTAAAAGCAAACTTATAAACAAAAAACATTAAAATCTTATTAACACTCTCAACATGACACACCACGACTACGCAGAAAACACTTTGAGTGAGTACAAATACTTCGATAAAATCTAAAATTTCCATATTGAATACCTCACTGTAAAATTTTATATGTGATATGTATTTGTATAATTTAAACAATATTTATGAATCCCACGCTCTGAAGATGATCTCAATAAAGATTGAAACGTTGGCCTGATAAAGAAAACCTTTTTCTAACCTATATCACACCAGACTGCATCTCACAATCTTTAAATAATCACTAACTTTAATATTTATTATTTTTGTTTACATAAAGTGTAGTTTTCTATTAAGGTTCGTATTGATAGATTTGTTTGTATGATCAGTTTTTGTACTTAATTTTTATTTCTGTTTTTGAATGTAGATATGACTTGTTTGTTCATTCTTTTAACAAAGTTTTCACATAAGTGAATTATACTGCCATTTAATTTGTGTATTAAAATTACTCCCACACAGTAAAATAATTATAAATAATTTGTATTCCAGTTATTGCAGTTTTAAACAACTGAATGTTCGCTATTTTGATCTCAAGAATAACACAAGTTTAGTTTAATATAAGCATTTTGTTTATTTTATAGAAAGTAGCTGAAGGTTTTAATAAATAGCAAACTCTAAATGAGCTATTTATTCTCATATTTTGCTTTTCACAGCTACTGTCATGTGCATGAATTAAGCGATTTAGCACAGAGCTATCTGGTTGCTAATGCATGTAAGAAATAAAGTATTCTTTTGTTATAAGTTTTGTATCTAGTTGATGAAACTTATTACAACACTGTATAAAAATGTATACATACACTAATTTTCCATAATAGAAAATGTATTTTAACCTGTTTAATATTTTAGGTTTCGCCAACCAACTCTATAGATTATCTACCATTCAGTTCGTTGCAAAAGACGGTCACTGATGGGATGAACCATATTACAAATCTTACCAGGAATACGTTGATACCTCAACTGTCGTAAGTTCTGTGAAACTATTTTTTTTTTTTTTTTTTAACTTAATAAATTTTTCCATCCATTCTGAAAAGGTTATACCATATGTGCCAATGTCTCTGGTCTCTCCTTAGAGAATGAGTTTCCGCCTCTGTCCACTTTTTAGGTTGTAGGTCAGTGGGCAGTGGCTTTATAATACTCCTAAAATCTTGCCAAGCCCAGATAGATAAATACATTCGTTTTTGATGACCGCGACGGCTGAGCGGTTAGGGCATCCGACTCGTATTTGCCACGCTAGCGATTCGGGGTTCGAATTCCTTCAGACTTCGTGGATTTTTAATGTATTATAATATGAAAAATGTATTGTAATGTGTCGCCCGCAACCATCAACTTGGATGTTAAAGAGATTAAGCCCCCCTATATGTCAGGAATTACTTTACTTTTGAGATCTCTTGCCTTGCCTTATACTTGATACTTTTGCCCAATTCTTGATTTTTTTTTTTCTTTTTCCAGCTCCAACTTTAGCACATTCTATGGTGTGCAAGCTGTGGTTTCGGAGTCATTCAATTTGTGTCCTTTTATAACCACATCATAATGTTTTTTGTAGGGCCGTTTGAATATTTAAGCACTCTGACTAGTTTCAAAGCAAAAAGTTAACTTATAGCTTATAACTGCGTGACTATCCAAAAGTGGGTAAAACCATGAATTTTGTCATATTCGTTTTTATCAACTCCTGTGCACTGAAATGGATTGCCTCGCCCCAGTATAAGGGGTTTTTCTTGAGTGTTATCAAGCCTCCTTTATTCCTACACCTACTCCATCCATCTTTGAACCGTCGGTATACCATATTAGGGCTCTTTCCTGAAATTTCAGGTTGTACAGATCTTTCTTTGGCTTGTGGTCAGCCTGTATCCTTTTATACCTTCATATCCTGGAACCCATATCAAGGTTAGGAAATTTAGGTACTCTCAGACTAGGCTGGAGCTGAAAGCTTTTATAACTTCCTGACAGTCTAAAGTATGTAAATCCATGAATCTTTCGGTTCATTTTTTTATAAATTCCTGTGCACTGAGTTGGATTGCATGGTCCTCAGCTTGGAATACCACTGCAACCAGTCCAAGGGGTTTATTCAGCCCCTTTCTGAAATTTCAGGTTACCTTTCGTCCTAAGATCTGTTATATCTATGGCCACTTGGAATGGTCTGTCAAAGTTGAGCCGCCATCACATTTGGTCATTATAACGCATCTCATAAAATATGTTAATCATTTAAATGTATGTTTTTGATAAAAATTTATAAATAACTTCTTCCTGCAAGTTAAGAAATATTCTAAAGGAATGACAGTGTTCTATCTATTTGAATATAATTTTTATTTATATTTATATTTTTTTTTTCTTTAGAGGAATGCAAGAGTCTCATTATGACGATGGCATCCCATTACGCTCTTTACCAGGTGGAAATTTAGAACCAGATAGAACGTACAGACCGTTTCAAGCCATGGAGTAAGTTCATTTTTCAACTGGTCAATTTCACCTATAGAAACTAGTAGTTTTACAACCATAATTCCATTCATTAAATATTTAAACCCGAAATTCCATATTTCCATGCCATCAGGGAAATAAAGGAACTTAAAGAAGGCAAAGACACAACGTTGTCTATAAGGTTTGTATAAATAGCACGAATAACGCTTATTCAAGTAAAAATATACATAAGAAAATAAATGGAAGAATTTAAATGTGCCAATGAAAAAAAAAAATACAAACGTACGATCCATCATTTCCGACAAAATGTAAAACATGAGTACACATTTTGTTTGTAATCCTTCCCATTGTAGAACCAAGTTAATTTTTTCAAAGTGATTTATTCATGAACATTTCTGTGATACAGGGCCAGGTAGAGGAGCAAAATATTTAAAAACTGTATAAATTACAAATTAATTATTTAATCTACATTTAATTCGTGTAACAACTCTTGTCGGGTCAATCCAATACTTGATACTTTCAGTATATAATATATTAAGATACCCAGCATAATTTTTTTTTCATACAAAAGTGTTTTTGCAAAAGTAAAATGTTTAGTTTATTTTTATTTAAGCGTTTATTTTCATTTTGTTAATATTGAAAAGTTTGAGTTGGCAGTGCAATATAAAGAATAGAAAATAAAATAATTTGAAGTGAGAATATTAGAGAAAAAAGAAAATTACTATATAGCACTTGCGGATACAATGAAATAAAATAATTAAGAAAAAATTTTGTTAGTATGCTTCCCTAGTTGTAATTAAAATAGATTACCGATTTGATACAAGCCCAAATCTGCACACCGTACAGAGCTGAACCTATCACTTCTTGCAGTCCACCAGCAAATCCTTCATTTGGGATTTACAATAAATTACTGGTAGGCCTTGAAAACCACTCCCCTTAATTGTTGGCAGTTGACGGTCATACCTCTGGACTCCAGGGACAATGGCATCCCAGGTTGCTTATAGGTTATTTTGACGTAATCAGCTTCCCAGTAATACTTTTTTGCGTAACCTCAACTAATTGAGGGTCGACGGGTACTCGATATGCTCAGTATTGTCCTTCTTACACTCTACACTCACTCTCAAAACATGCTAAGAACACGGTACGCAGTAGCACATTTAACCTAGACAGTTAAAAATTGAACACTCGATACTCCAAATTTAAAAATGGGCGGATCATTGGTTTTCAGGTGTTACGAAACAGATGCAGGACAACATGAAACATTCTATTAAAATAACTGAAAACATTTCCTCTGCTAATCCAGGTTTACAAATATGATTCATCACCTTCTATGATCGATGAGGTATACATTTGCATTCTCATTGCATTCAGGGAAAAAAACCATCAATCAAACACAAAACACTGCTCTTAGTGCTAAAGTCAAATAGCACGATGAACCTTTCAAACAATCACTATTAATTAAAACATAGCTGTATACTACACCTAATTGCCTCATTTACAACGGCAGTCATTAAAAGTGCACTTTGCACTTATTTTATTCCACCACTGCACATTAATAACGACACTTCATAAACTTTAGTAACAAAAATATTAGGCACCGTTATGATTATCTGTTCTTTAGTTGGTTAGTTTTGTTTTATTAAATTCAATCACTTTTTCTTCATTTACAAAAGAATGCACTTGAAGGATAAGCAGTGTTGATGTTCTAGAAATTAAAGCTCACGTTTCAACTAATAGTATGTATTTCCACATCACCGTCATGTCAATAAATATTTTAGCTATTGCGCATCACATTTACTGGTTGTTTGTTAACATTTAATGCAGGCTTAATTACAATTCTAACTGCCGTTTATTTTGTCTATGTCATAATCCAGAACTTGACTAACTATGCAACTTTACTGGCATTCAATAGCTATTTTTATTGACTGCAGCACAGCTATTCTTATTTATATTTTTTTCTAGCGTATATCAATGTTATTTTCATGAACTGCACAAATTATGTTTTGAAAAAGATCCATTGATTTTAGAATAAACTTATTTTGATGATTTTATACGTACAATTTTATTAGTTTCTCATTTTCCTTTTTATTTTAATTTATTTTTCTTTATATTTGTATATAAGTTTTATTTTATTTTTTACTTTTCATTCTTAAAAATCCATTTTCAGAAAACCAGGAATGAACTATCTTCAATTGCCAGGTGCTTATGGTAAGATTAAGAAAATTGCGAGACATAAAAAGTACAATTTTCATTTGTTGTTGAAAATACTATTCCTAACTTACTATTTGAGCATCAAACAGCAAATCAAATATATTTTAGTCAATATTTCGTAATATTTTACTAATTGTTTTGTTTTATCTGTGATTATTTACTTTTAAGTAACATCATGCCTAATTCAAAATAAAAAAAATGATTTTACTTTCTAACCTACAAGCTAACCTAACATTTTACTCTTACATTTCACAAAAACGCTGTTATTACGATATAACAATATTCGAACTAATTGCTCTGCGAATTATGTAAACAAGTCCTTGTAGCATATATAAGCAAGAGATAATCTACAAAGTATGAACTGTTCAGTACTGCTGTTTTTTTCAATGTGCATTTTTCAAAACAAACAAGGGGTCGAACCACTTTTACATATTAAAATTCAAAATTGCATGGGCTGGGTCAGGATTCGATTTCAGAAAACCTAACAAGGCAAATAAAAGTCGGACGTCCTAACCACTCGGTCACTCTTCTTAAAACTAACAATAAGCACAAGTGACAATTGTTTCATGACAACCTATCAATCCTGGTACTGACTACAATCTTTTCTCTATTTAATCACGAGCATTAAAATACAGTGGATATTCTCCTTGCCATCAATATTTCTCTAACATTTCGAATAATATACACATACAATGTGTTTGCTATTATGCTTTTTCTTTTATATTTTGTGTGATTATATTTATTTTAGTTTTCCTTTTTTAATCTACATGAATTTGTTTTGAGTTCACAGCAGTTGTGAAGCATACCACTCACTTGTGTGACAATTTTTTTCTTTTATTTTCACTAATGTATTTATTTTTATACAAAATGTCTTCTTGGATTGTCTCGAAAATTTGTGGTAACAGTGAAAAGTGCAAAACAAGTATGTCAATGTCGAATTGGAAAACCCCATTTATGGGAAATTTTATCCACCACAGGATCCCAGAGAAAAATTAAACCTCTAATTTTGATTTTCACCTTAAACAACTTTTCAATATTTTATTAGGCAAAACGAAAGATTAGTTTTTCTCTTTTATCTGAATTAATACAATTTTGATTATTTTTTGCAGTTCATTCTGGACAGATAACTCTGACCAAAATAACCTAACCCACCTGACGCGCACCTCCCAGTAATGTGAAATCAAAGACATGGAAATTAACTTGCAAAAAGATGAACGCACATTCACACGCAAAGAAAGAGATCTATGTGTTGTTCTTGTTACTTGTATGAATGTGCTACAGAACATTTTCACTCGCTTATTTTTTTTTTCCTGTTTTTAAGAACTACACCTACAGAACTCTACCTAATCTAACACAGCCCATCTCTAACCTTGCCCGTCTCAACCCTACTTTACCCAAACCTTGCCCATTCCGACTCAAATTTACACTTACACTAACCCCAATTTACCTAACCCTGTCCATATTTCTATCTGTACCAAACCATTCCTAACCTTACTTAACCTAGCCCAACTCGACTTTACCCTAACCTTATCCATCAACTATTGCTCTATCCTATCTAATCAGTCCATAACTCTGTCCCTACCAAACCATTCATTCTTAACTTTTCTGAACTTTTCTTCTTATCCAGCCCAACAATACCATAAACCCTAACCCTGCCTAGCCTAACCTAATTCTGCCTAACCTAACCTAACCCAACCAAACCTTACCCATCCCAACCTAACTTTACTCTAGCCCTAACTTTGTCCCTACCAAAACATTCCTAGCCTTATTTAGCATAACCTAACCAAACTTTGCTCTAACCCTAACTTTATCCCTACCAAAACATTCCTAGCCCTATTTAGTATAACCCAACCCAACTTTACCCTAATCCTACTCCTTACCCCATCTACAAAAATGGACATTAAAAAAATAATAATTTAAAAAATCGTCAACTTTAATGTTTTTACGAAAGGAAATATTAATCTGACAATAGATTTGGTTAAGGAGGCTTAAAAAGGACAATACAATAGGCTAGACAAAAATGAAATGTTAATGAATTTTAAATTAACCTGAACCAGTACAAAATAATAATTACTAAAAAAGTGACACCTATAAATAACCCAATTTTAAATAGCGAAAAGCATGCATGTACATCATCCAACATCTATTGAAAAATTGGAAGAGCAAAAAATTCTCTGGAATAAGGCAAACAGGTTAAACTTTTTTTTTTTTTTTTGTCAACAGTAAGTTCTAATGAAATGTGTACATAAACTTCCGTACTTCGGTAGTTTTTATATTATTAGGGAAAAATATCCATTTATTTTTATTCATGTAACCATTAAACGAGTGAATTGTAATTTTCTTCCCCTTATAAAATTAACTTTCTTTTGTATATTTATTGATTTTGCTATGCTTATTAATTACGATGTATACTTTATGGAAATAACCAAGCTTTTTTTTGTGCTATATAATGCATGCGTATGTTTTATTACTAACAGAATTGAAGAAAGTCGGGTTGAGACAAGTCCACTGCACAGTGCACGCGTCCGCCTCGTAACCAGTAGTACGGGATCTCCTGTTAACTTCCCCAGAATTGCAAGTGGCTTGAAACTTGCTCAGACGCAAGCAATGGCTGTTGCAGTTGCTGGTTTCTACCCCCAACCGAAACGATCCCCATTGTTGCACAGGGCATCGTTTCACGGACGAGGTATGCTTAATTTACAGGATTCTAAAATTCAATTTTTCCTTATCACATTATCTTGATTGAAACTGAAAGAAATCTAAGCTCAAAATTTATATTGCAACAAGGAAAATCTCACGTAACAATAATCTCACTCTTAGTTATTAATAATATAAATAATGTTTTTTTTTGTTTTTGTTTTTTTTAATTTATGGGATGATTAACTTTTCTGATGTATGAAATATTGGTAAGATTGTTTGTTGAAAACTTTCTTCTCACGTTGAATTATAATAATTATTATTTATTAAACAGATATGATTTCAATTATCTGCCAAACTGACCTGATTTAAAGATATAAATATTTAACAATTTGCTAAATTTCTTTATAGGTAATAAGGGAGCAGAATCAAATGGAAGTATAGCAGGTGAAAGACTTTCTCACTCTTTACCAGGAAGCCCTGCAGACAGGAGACCTAATTTCCCAGAAGTCGTAGGCTCTGCTGAGAGCCTAGTTGGGAGGGTAAATATTTCTAAGATTCTTTCCACAGATTCAATAGTCTTTACAAACCTGCAGGACCGTCTTTCAATTTTGAAAGAATGTTTCAAGAAATGGTTGATATGGTTCAACGAAACCAAAGTCCAATAAAGACCTTCAACATACCGTCTCCCAGCAACCAGCGTCTTCAACTCTTTGGGACTTTACAGCAACAAAGTACTTACCTGGAATTTAACTGAAAATGGCCTGTTGGCATGACTATACACGGCAGTAATAAGACCCAGAATAACCTATGGATCTGGTGGAACAAAGCTCAACAATAACTAGCTACCCAAACATTAGGCAGCATACAAAGAATAGCAAACCTATGTAACACAGGGGTGATGAGAACAACCCTTACAAATGCATTACAAACTCTGCTAAACCTACCTCCACTGGAAATATTCATACAAGGTGAGGCTAGGAAAGCTCTAGGCTCCAGAAACAATAAAATTGGAAAGGAACTAAACAATTCCGGCATATAGCCATAATCAATAAAATCAGACACCCATTATTACAATAGGGGCTGATTATATCATCCTGGAAACATTCTTCACAACTTCACAACAAAGTCTCAACAGACTACAAAGGAGAGGAAGAACACAGGAGAGCATCAGATACGGTATGCAGATGGCTCCTAAACAAACGAAGGAATCAGATCAAGTGTTTTCTGTACAAGCCAAACATGAGCAGTCAAACTCATTAGGAAAGTATACTTCGGTCTTTCAAGCAGAAATACATGCCATCAATGCTTGTGTCATGTAAAATCTTAAAAGAGGTCACACTGGCAAAAAAGTTCTCATAAGATCTAATAACCAAGCAGCCATTAAAGCATTAGCATGTAAAAGAATCCCATCAAAATTAGTCAGTAAATCAGGGGTGCTCAAACTTGAATTGCTGGCAATCTACCTCAATATTTTTAGACTACTTACGATCGACTCTGAGAGGCTGCAAGTGTGTGTGATGCAGGGTCAACTCTACCTAGGTAGGGTGTACCGTAGCATGTATAGATATAAGCTTTCTGCATTATTTTAGTCAAGGTTTGGGTTAGGTTTAGTTAGGTTCTTCTCTACAATATCAATGAAAAAAACTCATAGTTATTCAAAATTGCGAGTTTATTGGTTGTTACAAAACAAAAGAGTTACATACGGTGTTAAACTTAACTAAGGAGTGGCTTTGGATGTTGAAGCGTGGCACTGCATGTCCTCAGCATACTTTTCATAAGATGGTACGTAACCACTGAGTGCTAATCGCAAGCATGATAACATATGATAGTCAGTTAGTCGATTGCGATATTTTGACTTAATTATCTTCATTTCAGAAAATGCAGACTCGCACAAGTAAGTTGACCCAAAAAATGCCGTCAGTTGAAGGGCGATTTGCCTTACATTCGGATATTTATCTTCAGATATAAAACACCAGAAATTTGTATCAGATGCTGTAGCTTTGAGATGTATATCTGATATAATCTGCACCAACTCATTTTCAACAGAACATGAGTTCGTATTAAATTGACTTGCTATTTCAGTAGCTAATTCCTCAATGTTTTTACATGAAAAAGGATAACTCATAAATGATACTATATTTTCCAATTTACTGCAATCATAGAAACGCATTTCGAATTGTCCCAAAATATTTGATAATTCAGCCTCGTACGTATCATAATTCAACTGAGGAATCCTTGCTTTCAAAGACGGAAAATGTTTCAGATCCTTTCTTTTCAGTTGATCTGTCATATGCTGCAATTTACTTTTGAATGCATTTACTGCACTAATCATCTCAATAATAGTTTTTCCTTTGCCTTGAAGCTCCAAGTTAACGGTGTTTAAGTGCATTCTGATGTCAGTCAAAAATGCCAAATCAGTCAGCCATTTTTCGTTTTTCAAAATCTGAGTGTCATCACCTCTTTCGTCTAGAAAAGCTGTCATTTCGGGCAATAATTCTTGTAGTTTAGTTACCTACCTACTTATTAAAAATTTTTTTCTTCTCGAGATCTACTCAAAAAGCACTCGCGATCGACCGTTTGAGCACCCCTGCAGTAAATGCATCCAAACTCTCCAAAACCCGGGGAAACACAACAACCTGATGATATCTTGGATGCTAGGGCACAGGGGAATTTTGGGTAATGTCAAAGCAAACAGTCTGACCAGAGGAGGATCTGCAATACCATACATAGGCCCTGAACCTATAATTGGGATAACAAAAACAAATATAGAATCCTCCATCGCAGAATGAATCCAAATAAAACGAACGTAGAAGTGGATAAACTCTAGCAGTGCTAGATATAGTAAACTTATGGTAAACCAACCCTCACCAAGACTGGCAAAAGCATTGGTGCAATTGGAGAGGGCCAGACTCAGAAGAGCGGTAGGACTACTAACCAGTAACTGGCACACACCATGGCTATATACAGCGATGATCCCATCTGCACATTATGTAATGAGGAGGAGGACAGCCACTCATATCACCTTCGAATGCGAAGCAACAGCTCAATCGAGGTTTAACCTAACGTACGGAAAAGACTTAGGGAGTCGACAGTCAATGACTTGATACTTCTAAGGAGAAGGATTGAGTCTATTGCACATAAGTAAGGAACTAGGAAGATACAATAAGCCAAAAGGCTGCAATGCCTGGAGAGTACAAACTGCACTAGGTTAGGTTAGGTGGCAAAGGTACTAGGAGGTGGGGTTTGTGTGCCCCAGGCACTGCAGCCTTCTGGCTTATTGTACCTTCCTAGTTCTTTAGTTTAGTCAATAGACTCGATCCTTTTGTTCAGGATTATCAAGTCATTGACTGTTATTGCTTCAATGTGGTTCTCTGAGTCATTTTTGTGCGTCATATTGAATCTCCATTGAGCCGTTGCTCCGCATTCGAAGATGATATGAGTGGCTGTTTCTTCCTCCTCATTACATAGTCTGCAAACTGGATCACTATTATATATGCCCATGTTTTGTAGATGTTTTCTCAGGTGCCAGTGGCCGGTTAGTAGTCCTACCACTCCTCTGAGATTTGCCCTCTCCAGTTGTAGCAGTGTTTTTGCCAGTTTTGGTGAGGGTTGTTTTATCATGAGTTTACCGTGTCTAGCACTGCTAGAGTTTATCCATTTTTCTCTTTGTTTTATTTGGATCCATTCTGCGATGAAGGATTCCACGCTTGTCCTGGATATCCCAAGGATAGGCTCGGGGCCTATGTATGGTCCTGCGGATCCTCCTCTGGCCAGTCTGTCTGCTTCTTCATTACCCAAAATTCCCCTATGCCCTGGCACCCAGGATATCGTTACCTTGTTGTGTTTTCCCAGATTTTGGAGATTTTGGATGCATTCACTGACTAATTTTGATGTGATTCTTGTACATGTCAGTGCTTTGATAGCTGCTTGGCTGTCTGATCTTATGAGGATTTTTTTGTCAGTGACACCTCTTTTAATATTTTCTAGGGTACAAGCATTGATAGCATGTATTTCTGCTTGAAAGACCGAGGTATACTTCCCTAATGCATTGCTCATATTTTGGGCTTGTGCAGAAAACACCTGATCCGGTCTCTTCATTTGTTTTGGAGCCATGTGTATACCATATCATTGTATCTGATGTTCTCCTGTGCTCTTCCTCTCCTTTATAGTCTGTTGAGATTTTATAGGAGGTTGTGAAGATTGTTTCCAGGACCATAGTCAGTCCCCATTTCTAGTAATGGGTGTCTGATTTTGTTAATTATGGTTGTGTGCCCGAATTGTTTGGTTCCTTTCCAATTTAATTGTTTTTGGAGCCTGAATGAGCTTTTCCTAGCCTCTCCCTGTATGAATATTTCTAGTGGAGGTAGGTTTAGCAGGGTATCTAGTGCATTTGTAGAGGTTGTTTTCATCGCCCCTGTGATACATAGGTTTGCTAGTCTTTGTAAGTTGCCTAGTGTACGGGTAGCTACTTTTTGTTGAGCTTTGTTCCACCAGCTTAATGATCCATAGATTATTCTGGGTCTTATTACAGTCGTGTATAGCCAGTAGGCCATTTTCGGTTTCAGTCCCCAGGATTTGCCTAAGGCTCTTCTTGTGGTTATTAGCGATATTACAGGAGTACAAACTGCACTAACTAGTATCCTTCCCAACATACCATGATTCATTGAAGGACCACATACCCTATAACATCCCAAACCAAACTCTGATTATGACAGTCGTCTAACATTCCTCGCGCAAATGTCAATTTGGGAGGCTGAAGAAAACCCGTTTCCTAGTATCCTTTTTTACTATATCATACCATACTTGGAATTTCCTCACTCAATTTAAAAGATTAGAAGTGAATTGATAATTAAACCATTCAAAAGATTGCTTCAAAATCCAGTCACTCTAGTCTAAAATCCTTTGAACCATTGCTCAAGCTATAGTATCCAACCTTAATATCCACAGAGGCCTTCAAATTTCATTTGTCTTCAAACCAAAACTCTTCAATCTCATCCCAACCTTTTAATTAAACACCTTTCCTCCCGAACACTTCCTGAGAATCCTCTAAGATGCCTAAAGCATCAATGGCCTTGTGGTATCCTCCCTAGTGAGTAAATGGTACCAAGATAGATGTGGATTACTTCCTATTCTTCTTGTAAACAAAGTTGCTTTTTTGTGTTTTAGCACTGCTGTATCATTTTAATACATATATCGTATATATTTTAAATTCAATAACTCTTAATTTATTTAATTACTTGGTATAACAATTTAATTTGAATTTTATTATTAATTACAGGTGCTGGTTGAGCAAGGGTTAGGAAAATTCTGCGATCCAGAGTTTGTGCGTTGTACATCGAGGGAAATGCAAGAAGCATTGGATATGACGCAGGAAGAAATGGATCGAGCCGCTCACCGTATATTGTTGCAAGAGAGACAAGGCCGACCGTTGTCGTTTCAAAATCCTGAAAACGTTTCGAGGCCGTGTCCTCAGTTATAGCAAATTGCCCAATTCTTAAAATCTAAGTGCCTAAAGTATTTTTGGTCCAATAATTATGACTTTAGGATTCCATCTTTATGACTATATATTTTTTAAACAAACTTCATCGCACTGATAAATTATGTATTATTTGGTGGATTGTTGTTAATAATAATTATATATAATAATAATAATAACTATGATTAATTTGTTTATATATATGAACAAAGTAATATGCAAATTTCTTACAGTCCTTCCTTCTCTTTTGCCTTTCAAACATATGAATAAGAATAAGGCTAGAGTATTATAAAGGTTTTATTGTTGATGTTGTTACACGTTGTAAAAATAAATAAGATGTTTAAAGACCACAGGTAAGAAAAATACATTAATGGCTGTTTTGTACATTTATATGATATGTTAATAACGATTGACATCAGTTATTGTTATTTTTTATTGTTTATCTAAATTGTTAATTTTTATTGCATTCAATTTATGTAAATTAGGTAAACATGTGATACATATCTAAGATATTTCTAATTCAATCAGTAATTATTCTTAACTTTATTCACCAATGTAATTTAATTTTTAAAAATAACTAGATTAAAATAATTGCTTATAAAAGCAGTACAATTGACAATGGCTCCTGACAATGAATCCAGTTCTTAGAGAAAGAAAAAAATGTTGCATTTTACAACCCAAATATTTTGATGTCTGTATGTGTGTTCATTCAATATGTGTTAAAATACCTATATTTTAAGAGCATGAAGGAATTGTATGTTTTTGTTTCTTTTTCTTATATTTTCTTTTTTTTCTGTTCTGTTTTTTTTTTTTTTTTTTTATAAATGTCCATTAAAAGTTTTTGAAGAAAATTGGAAAAACTTTATGAAAACAAAGTTTTTATTATTAAAATATACCCAGTGAATGTTTTATACTTTTTATATAAAAAAGAGAGAAAAAAAAATTGGTATGAAAATGATAAATGCCTTCTTGATACAGACAAGAAAATTAGAGTGGTAATGTGAGTATGTCAATGTTTGTTATTTGGATGTATTCAGTTTTATTGGCATTTTGAAATATAAATTAATTTGGTGGTTAAAATCATTTACATTGCATTGTTCAAATTCCTTGTATGAAACTTGCTTATTCAAAGTCCTCACCCTTATTTCCCCTTCAGCAATATTGTAATATAATAATATAACACTTACCTATTTTCAGTTATAAAATGTGATAAAAATGGTTTAAAAGTTTTTCTTAATGAAATTTATATAATTTTTTTATACCACTTAAAATGTTGTTTTTGTTGCCTGTATAAATAAATTTGCTTTCATCATTACCAATAAAATGGAATTTACTAATAAAAGACGATTAATTACGGCTTTTAGTTGAGATGAAATAAAAAGCTAATGGCACGAGAGGGATTCGAACCGACGACCTTCGGCTAGATACGCCGCTGCTCTACCACCTGAGCTACTCAACCTCACCTTACGAGTTTTCCCTCCTTTTGCCATATTTCAACGTATTTTTTCATCTCAACTAAAAGCCGTAATTAATTGTCATATATTAATTGGTCGAGCGGACCACGAAAACAGAGAATATTTACTAATAAAGGAATCTGAATGTTGAACAATTGTGGAAGTTTTACGTTTATATTTCATTAAAAAAAAAAGCTCTTTATTTTGTTAATTCGTAAAATTTTAATTCATGTAATGAAATAATAAACACAGCCTAACCTGGATTATAAATTCATTTTATAAATACATGGAATATTTTGTCTTAAAATGAAAGTAGATATTGTAATTACTATATTTTTTAAGTCATCACAACTATAATGGATCGTACTGGCTGTATAATGTTAGACTAACTAAACAATACCAAGTTATGATGTTTTTATTTAATTATTTTTTTATTAAGCAATGACTCCTAAGTGGATTTGTCATTCTAGGGATGGTTAGGTTTAAAATACAGTCTGTAGTAAGTAGTTTTAAAATGTTTTATTTACCAGATAAAGTAATCTAAATAAAAATGGTTAAATTCTTACAAGTAAGAAAATGCATAAGACAATTAATACTTAATAAGAAATATAATATGCCAAGAATAAATCCTCTGTTCAATGAAACATTGGGGCAGAGTAAAGGGCTGAAACTAAAGGCGGTACTACTACAAATTGAATGTATGTAGGAGACGCGAGGCAGCAGAAACATGCCTGTCCAGGTGTTGCCTGAAAGAAGAACATGCCCTCAATTGTTCCTGGTAGCAAGCATAGATCCCTAATCACGGGGGGGGGGACCCAAGGCCAGAAGGACAGGAGTCCTTTTGGGATCTGATAAAAAGCTTTAAGTACTAGATAATAACGTAAATGCAATATTACAGAGAGCTCTTCCATTTCTGAACAAAAGCCGTCTGCTATTTCAAAGATCAAAATATGTAAGAAGGTCAGTTTTTTTATACCACTTCCTCTGGCCAAAAATTTACCTTCTTAGCCATCATTTGGGAAAGAGTGTTGTGGCATCTGACATTAATGGGTGTTAACACTTTTAACCATACTTTTTCTTGGTTATTTGGCCATTTCGTGTTCAGGTTAATTAACCAATTTTGCACGTTTTGAATAATGACAAAATTTGTATTGATTATTAGTATAATTACTTGAAGAAGTGGGGTGAAGAAAAGAAAAGAAACTTTAAAAAGGAAGGCTGAAGTGGTCAGTCACTCCATGGATGAAGCCAGGAGGCAGATGACCGCTCGTCTGGATGGCTCACACCTTACACAAGCAATTACGAATCTATTTATTTAGATTTTTATTTAATTATTTACGAATCAAAAAAGAATTACACAAAGGAAAATACATATGCAACTTAACCCTCCATCGGGCGCACCTCTGAATGAAACAAAACCAGGTGCACGCGGCCTGAGAGGCCACCTACCTGTTTTACCCTCCGTCTTCCCCTCTAATCAATTTAATCCAAAACACCGTTAAAGTAGCCTTTGCTTGGATTAACAGAAATTAACTACACCAAATTGGACGGGAACAAACGAGTTTATTGAATATAATGAAACTTAAACTAAAACAATCAAAATTGTGAATTTTGAACAACAAGTTTTCAAAAATTAATCGAACCAAATATCAATATATTAAAAAATACTGGGAAAAATGTATTATACAGTCTGATGCGGGGCAACCATTCTTTGCCACTGTCGCGGGTAGAAACCTATGCTGAATCTTCGAAATCTGCAGCTGATTAACAGCCATGGCACAGTGGATTTATGTGGCTAAAGCAGATCGGTTGATGACAATTTTTACATTCGTAATTTGTCATCCTTCTAAATCCTGTTTCAGCCGTGCACATGGCAGATTTGCACCTTTTCGGAGGTAAGGTGGTCGTATTTTCAGGTTTTTCTTGTGGGAAAACCTTTTCATGCAGGATTCTAGGTCCATCTCTCTGGCAAATTTGGATTTGACTGGATCTTTGTGTTCATTGGTATATTTTACAATCAATTCCAAAATTGAACAAACATTCTCAACATTGCAATATCGTTTTTGAATTTCTAGCATCTTCCTTTACTCCTGGAAGGTGTGTAATGATATTGTGATGTTGTACCCGATGAAAAGATGGCTTCTTGGTCCACTTTGTCTGCTTATCTTTTCCAAGAAAAAAAAAAAATCTTCCTTTTCCGCCTTCTCAGATGTCCCTTCGTCTTCTTGTTCCGTTTCTGAGTCGCTCTACTTCGTCCAGAGAATCTATATCGCTTTCTTCGCGAAAATCCCCAACCAGCGCTGGGTCATCAGAAGCATCATTCTCAAGTTGTTTTCTAATTTTGGCAACATCCATTAGGGTTGGAAAAATCCTACATTTTTTTGTCCAATTCAACATCTTGGAATGGAAATCTAGAATAAAAGTCAGGAGAACTGAATTGAAAAGTAAAATGTATCTATGGGTTTTATGTTCCCTCATTTTAGAGAGAAAAAAATTGGAGTCTTGATTTGTTAATTCTATGCGAATTATTAAAAAGAAAAATCGTACGAAACCAACTTCATTTGCAAAGAAAAAGAAAATTTCTGTGCAAATAAAAAGTAATATTAATTCACTGTTTTCGTGGTCCGTTCGACCAATTAATATATCACAATTAATTTCGGTTTTTAGTTGAAATGAAAAAAAGTTAATGGCACGAGAGGGATTCGAACAACGATAGCTCAGGTGGTAGAGCAGCGGCGTATCTAGCCGAAGGTCGTGGGTTCGAATCCCTCTCGTGCCATTAACTTTTTTTCCATCACAACTAAAAACCGAAATTAATTGTGATATAGTAATACTAATTTTATCCTAGCCATAGAATGTAAATATTTTGTCTTGTTGCTTTGCTATTAAAGACAATAATTGAAGATATTTTATTTTCTATGAGTCATATTGTTCCTTTATTTTAGAGAAAGTAATTGTATTATGCAATAATTTGTTCTTGATTTGTTAATTCTATGCAAATTATTAAAATGAAAAATTGTACGAAACCAACTTCATTCGCAAAGAATAGAATTTCTGTACAGATAAACAGCGACTAATCTTATCTTAGCTATTAGAGGTGAATGCTTTTATATAACTACTTTCTTTTTTGCTATGGAGTTCATAATTATTTTTAAATAAAGCATCTTCTTCTTATTATTATTATTTATTATTCAGATATCGTGAGATGCGGTCTGGTGTGATGTAGGTATCAGAAAAACATTTTCTTTATCG
>CM077101.1:24117499-24166242 GCA_039619505.1 Cimex hemipterus
ATATATATATATATATATATATAAATCTTGATTTTGGTTTTGGTTGACTTTCTTATATTTTTCACTTTCAGTTAATTTATAGGGACCAAATCAATTGAAACGTTTTGTGAAGTAAATCACAAGAGTGAGGTCTGTTATATTTGAAGAAAGCAATTACTTAAAACACATTTTTTTTTTTTTTTTTTTTTTTTAATAATTTATTGTGAATCCTTAACATGGAAAAGTACAAATATTGCAATTACAACAAAGTTGGTTATGGAAAGATACTTCTGACAAATTTATACCTTACTATTTACCATGGTGGCACACCGCTGCAAACACTAAAGAAGAATAATTTAAATAATACGAGAAACTTGTTTTTGCAAGAGTGTACCATCAATTCACTCAACAGGTAACGACGTATTGAAGATTCGTTATTTCTTTACTTACTTTACCATAACGTAATTGATCATTAAAACACAGCAAATTATCAGGGGGTCACACAGAACAATTGAATAAAAATGCACAATTAAATATATGACTATGAGGAGCTATTATTTAATATTAGTTACCATTCTGAAAAACAGTTCAGAATGTAAATTAATAAATTTATATAGGAAGCCAAACATTTATTTTTACCTTTTATATAATCATAGTGTATTATTTTAAAATATAAATAGACAACTAATAGACACAAGTAGTTATATTTGTGTAGATTATTATAAGCAAAAGATAGGACAGTATTCTGTCAGATTAAGCAAGATGTCGTAGAAAGATATAGAAACAAACTATACGATTTATAATATACATCCTGTAATTTACAGAATAAGTTCTTAAGTATACATAATAAGTAAAGAATAAGTGGTACAATACATGTGTGCGAAGGAAAATTTCACACACTTCATCACAACACCATATTGAGTTGTTGATTTGTTGTTCCATAGTTGGGCAAATGTTTTCTTTTTCTTCTCTCAATTTTGTGCTACTTTGTACTTGGAAGCACAAGTACATTGAAAAAATCTATTGATAATCTATACTAATGAGCTAAGATGGTAACATAGTATGCAAAATTCAGAGACAATGCATAATTTGTATTTTATCTAACAATTTCTACAAACTGAACCTATTATTGGACTTACACATAAATATTCCTATCTATACAATGCGCTGTGAAAGTGCCCTATTATCATTTCACAAAGATATTATTGCCTCCAGACATACTTCCTATAGGTAACTTCCTTTCCTTATTCACAAATAATTATATAATAATTCAAAATAAGGGCAGGCGTATTATTAATTTTTAGATAAAAAGTGAGGTTACACTATTAAAAATATGTTGATTCTGTGTGACATGACAAAAATATATGTAATAAATATAAATAGAGGAAGATTAGTCGATAATGATTTAAAGTAAGTATATTATATATCTAACACATTATCTATAATAATATCTGTGCAAATAAAAATTATAATTTAAAAACTGATCCACATTCAAACGTAATTTCACTTTTCCCTAAGTAGTTGGGTTTTTAAATATGTTTTTTTTTTTTTTTTTTAATAAAGAGTCAATGGTAAATAATAAATATTAAAGAAACTAATGATATTTTCCTCAAAAGTACCTTATCCCATTTCATCTACATGAATCACTAAACTTTGTTTATTTCTTTTGAAAGTCTCATGCATTTGTACTCTTTATCTTGTCCATATTTTCAATTAACCTAAAAAGTGATATAACAAATAGAGAACGAAGACGTAGAAAACAAATGCATGAAACATGAAACACTGTACATATATACATTCTTGTGCTGTCATTTACTATATATTTATAAGCTAATAATTGAATATTAGCAAACTTCATGTTAAGTATATGACAAGTCCTATACCTGAGCATTTGTTTAACAATGACCAAATTAACAATTTTTACAGTTGGTCTCAAAATGTGTGCTAGTACAAATGATATTCGTATTTCCTTATTGTGAGAATATTTATATATATATTTTTTTTATTTATTTATAGGTATATATTTTTTTTTAACAGTGATTGGAATCGTTTACCGTTCTTACAACTACTTTGAAAAAGGAAAAAAGTTAATTGTACATTATTTTTATTTATTTATTTTTTTTTTTTGTTTGAAACATTAATTTATAACTATAATTTATTATACATATTATGCACACGGAATGTAAGCTCAAATATAAAAAAGAATATTTACTATTTAAACAATTCATTTTGAAGAAAATATCACATTATTTATACATGGTATATATGGAGGGATTACTATGTTTTAAATGCAAATAATGACGACTACTAACTATTCTGATGCTTCAATAATAATGGTGCCTAAATTACACGATTTTGTATGCACATACGCATTTCAGTGTGTTGATGTGTGTGTATATATGTTATGTTTGTGTACAGAGACGACACAAACAACACACTTTTTTTTTTGTATTTTTTTTTTTTGTAGGGGTTTATGAGTGATAAATAATGTTTGGTAAATTATGCGAATCGACTATACACATATATATATTAAATAATAGCTATATAAATATATATATATGTTATGAATACATTATAAATAATATACATATATTTATAATAAATCACACTTGTATCATTACTTATTATTTTATTTTATTTTATTTTTTTTTTTAAGATAAACCTTTGCTCGACAAAACTAATCACTAGTGATAAAGTGTAAAAAATATTCTATACAAATTCACTTTTACACATCATCACCGTTGAATATTTCAGCGAACGGTAAAAAATACTTATGGATGACTATAGTAATGTTTCAATGTGGTTTTTTTTTTGTATTTTTTTTTGTTAAAATAATTTTTTTTCACAATTTGTTGTTTCTGAATATATCGATACACATTTCAAGTTTGTGTAAACAAATTATTAAGAAATATAAAATATCGGTAAACACTATTTATTTATAGGCCTACTATTCCGACAAGACAACCCGCTCAGTTCGATTTCCTAACTCTTTATACACTTCTAAACTGTAGCTCTAATGCATATACTTTACAATGCTCAAATATTTTGTAACTGTAACTTGGCTAATTACATCTCATATCACTTGATTACATACATTATTAAAATCAATTTAATGATGTAAAATTAAGTATACATAAGTTTTCAATTATAATATACTTTTTAAAACCAGATATAGGTTAAAAAAGAATATGTATATATATTAACAACTTATGCATAATCAGGTTACATGGTGATTTAGTCTTCAATTTCGTTTCTTCTTTATAATTTTTTATTAGCATTTATAATATGTGAAAGGAAATTCATCTAAGATGATACCTACAAAACACTGTACGTATGGACGTTTGCCATAAATGCAATATAGTTGGCATATAAATTAGTGACTCAATTTACATTTTTACACTGTCATTTGCCAAACTTTTATAATTATTTTTTAATGGCCAGTACTAATTTACATGAGCAGAATATCCATTCAGAGCACCACAATTATATATCACACTAATTTAAGTACAGCATTTACGATTTGAACCCCTTTATTTAAAAGATTTAATATATAATCCATCTTTGAGATAATATGGTGTTTGAACTTATGTACTATGTTAGCCATAACTTTTTCTTTTAAAAAATAAGTCTGTTTTTGTAGTCTGCGTAGTGTTTATTTGTAAAATGTTCGTTACAACTAGGGGAAGTTTCTACCTAGAACTGTAAAAAATTTGTTTTTTTTTTTAGTGTTTATACCAGTATTTTGTTGAACAGTCTTCATTCTGATCCTAAACCAGCTACAACATCACTACTTATCTTTAAATTCCAGTCACATTTTGACAAGTCTCCTGCACTTGAACACATTTTTGTAGACATTTACCTTCTATAATTATAAAATTTATTATTAGCCCAGTGAAGTTAGTTCTGCTCAAATCCTAACATCTTTTCATTATTCGATTTGAAAAGAAATTTAGAAACAGCTAATGTATCAAACACCTATGATGGGTATTTCGACCTTTTTTTTTTTTTTCTTTCTTTCTTAATTTTTGGCTCTGTTATCAAGATGGCTTACCTAAATGTAGATGGAAATTTGTAGTATGTACAATGCATTACATCAATATAAGAATATAAAATATTATTCAAGGTGTAAGTTAAGTTACATGTTAATGGTCCTGATTAGGTACATTTAACAGGCCTTTGAGTTATCAATATTCACATAGATATTTTATATCTAATTAGGAAACTTTGACCACACTTTTTTCTTCTTCAAATGAATGTGGATTATCTTTAAGAAACAAAAGTTCAATAAGTGAATAAAGCAAAGTGATTTTTTTGCCTTGTGGGCTTTTTAAATAAATAATAATAAACATGGAATGTGTGATTTTACTTTTGAATATTAATAGTTTGTACACTTGAAGGTATTGTCTCGATCAATTAGATTATTATAAAATACCATATCATACCTAATTTTTTTTTTTTTTAAATACTAATTTTGTTTTTTTTTCATGAAAAGTGTGATATGAATGTATTTTCAAAAAACATTTTATAAAAGTGTTCAACAAGGTATATATTACAACTAATTTTTAAACAACATTTAATAGCTTCAGGATAATCTATATTAATAATCTCCAAATTATTCGCTAAACTGTAATTTAAAGTATTTTGTATCCTTACAATTAAGAAAACATTTAGGCCTGTGATTCCATTAACTTCAACAAGATTATTATTTATAAGATGGCAAAACAAACACAGTCTATATAAATTAATGGATGTCACCACTGTATCAGACAGATCTAATTTTCAATTTTTTTTTTAACAATTTAAATGCAAATATTTAATATCACAAAGTGCCAATATTATCAATCCTTAATCGTTATTTTTTTTTTAAATTTATAATATTTAAAGTTTTGTAATATTCATCGATTGCAATAGGACCGAGTTATTTTTTTAACCAATGTAATTGGTTTATATATATGTATTATATATATTTTTTAACTCAACATTAGATCTTTCAAAATATTGTTTGTTTTTTTGTCTAATTCAGGGTGAATTGATAAAGGGCAAGTAAATACTTACGTTGCGTAATTATATGGCACAAAGCCTCATTATCTATTAAGCAATAAAGAGACACATCACAAAGAGAAGACCCTGTTAAATGATAGACTTTTTTTTTAATAGGATCTCATTTATCGTTTAGGTATGTTTTGGTTTGAATCAGGGGTCATTGTGATTTTACGATGGAATCTTAACTGTCAGTTCCGTTTAACAACAATATAATGATATTGCTCAAATTTAGAAACTATAAATCCATGTTATTATTATTTGAGTATTGAGTATATACACTGCAGATGAATATATATATATATATATATTTTTTTTTGTTTTCTTTCCGAATGTGTGTAAAATTTGTCATAGCCAAAAATTACTAATCAATAAAGATTTCAAATAACTGAAATATATTTTATTGGTAACTTGTATTCACAATTGCTTATAGGCTCTGAGCAGGTAACACCTTTTTATGGTTTTAACAAAACTCTTCAGAATGTATTGCACAATTTATTGCAGTATATATTACATATAGTAGATAAACAATATTTGAACAATGTAATTCTGCCCTACATGTGCTTTTTGAGCACAATGTTGTTTTAAATAAATTTGTAAACTAGCAACATGTTTTTTTTCTTTTTTGTGATCAATAGCAAACTTTCATAGAGCCAGGAATAAGTTGAGCAAAGTGATTGTTAACAATTTTTAACTGCCCAAAACATATTTCTGCTGGCTATTTTATACATTTGAGCTTTTAACAGAGCTTCTAAAATTTGGATCATTTCACAAAGCCCTCTATTCTGAGGAACCCTTACTTTTGTAGGCCTTCAACTTATAGAAGACTATAACTATAATGTTATGTCATAAAAATAGTTACACTGAGTAAATACTGTTTTACCAGGTACTGTAAATTCTCCATGTCTCTCTGAAAATTCTCTTACGGAATGCTTATGAATAATCAAATACAATATATCTGTGACTAATGAAATAATGAATTTTGAAATACATAATATTATCCTCGCGCTTAATGTGCAAGTCTGTGTTATTCCCCCTAAACACTTCTTAATTATTATAGTATATAAATGCTTGAGAATAGTTTTTCTTTAACGTTCTTCTTCTTTTTTTTCTTTTTTTTTTTTTTAATTTAAAATTGAAACATAAAAGCACACTTTAAACCAAAGACAAACAATTAAACATACTCAAAAATGAATTGATTAAAATAAATTAATTAAAAAATTAATAGAAAAGAAAAAAGGGGGAAAAGAAAATACAAACAAAAATGATGTCACTTGACTATACAAATTATTTTGTTACTTAAAAAATAAAACAAAGAAAAATTAAAACAAAACAACATACTACTGACACAAAATATCAATACACAAAACAAATTTGAAAAAAAAAAAAATTAAAGCACAACTTCTGAATAATTAGTTTCCTTTCCACGTCAGCTTATTATATGCACATGGATGAAATCAAATAGAAATAACAAATAAATGAATTTAGTGACTTGCACTATACTGTGCTTTCAAAAAAAAAAAAAAAGCTAAACAAATTACAATAGTAAAAAAAATTATAATTTTCATCATTAAGCATAAAAACGAAACTCAAAACGGGAAAAAACCTTGCTCTTAACTCATTAAGTATTTCTGAAAATCTATAAAAAATACAGTTTGCTCATCTCATCTTCCACTCCAAGCCAGTTTGTCACGATATAATTTATATACAAGCCACAATTTAAGAATGTTTCAAGGACCGAGCACATTTGTACTTAATAGAACCTTTGACTATCAATTAATTTTACTGAATCTAAGATGAGTAACAAAATAAGCAATGTCAAGTGGATGTAATAACAAGCAAACGTATGCTCATAAAATTTAGAGTAAAGTAAACTATTGAAGTTGGTACACCAAACTAATACTGCAAAATATTCTAGATAGTATGTAAGTTTTAAAAGGATTATATAAAAAATACGTTTTCCTTACAAACACGAGAAACCACAAAGTAAATAATACTAAATAATTAAAAAAGCTTTGAGAAAACAACATTGAACTAACTACTTTTATTAGATTACCGTTGCTGAAACTACATGGCTACCAACAACAATAATATTGATAATAATAATAATGAATAATAATAATAATAATAACTTATTATTTATTTGAAGAATATTAATGATAAATATGTCATGTAAACAATAAAAGTGGCTAAATTACCTCTGAGTCCTCAAATTGAACTAATATATATTTTCTTTGTTTTGTTTTTTTAGTTTTTTTTTTTTAGGAAACGCAGACTTGCACTAGTTTCGACTAGCTTAGCCTGATTATCAAAATACTACTGTATATATACATATATGCATATCTCATAGGTATACACTTATATATATATACATACAGATGTCTACTGTTTTAAGGCAGCATAGCCCCCATATAATTTTACTTACATTTAATAAGTACAATTGTAAATTAAATTTATTTATAAAAATGGCAACAAAAAAGTGAATCATAAGAGATCAAAAGGGGTTATACCGTCCGAAAACAACTTAATAGGTATGACTAGACAATGTCACAGATGGGTGGGAGTCCACAAGTTTATGATGTTTTGCTCTTGTTAGTTTTGAAAGAAACCTGAAGAACTCGATTGCCAAGGGTGTAACCGTTAAGAGATTGTATTGCTACCACAGCTTCATCGTAATTTGTCATGGTTACAAATCCGAATCCTTTACATTTGTTGGTTTGTAGGTCTCTAATTACTTTTACGCTTTGAACAGCACCGAATGGACCAAACAGTTGCCACAGCACATTTTCTTCCGTTTCTGGTGCTAAATTATAAACGAATATACACCAACCCGAACCATTCATCGCATTCCCAGGGAGCATAGAGTTCGCAAGTAAATCGCCGGCCAGCGGAGAATACCTAAAACAGATAAAATATTCTTGAATATAACAATCGATATTTATAAATTGTAGATACAAAAATTGACAAAATACACTTCAAATCATATTCAATTTTGCCGAAGAAAAATAAACAAACCGTTACTCAACAACTAACAGTAAAGAATCGTTTTACACACAATTTATATTAACAAATCTTCATCAGCAAATGATATAACTTGAAGTGCTTTAAAATTAAAATAAAAAACAGAAAATAAAACAAAACGATACGAAGAACGATAAATAGAAAAGGAATCTTACATATAAGTTCATGATGGAAGTATGTAGATTACACTTTTGCAACATTTATAATTTTATTTAAATCTATCAATTTCTTATAAAAACAATGTAATCCATAAACCCCCCTTATGAATGGATAAATTGAAAACTATAGCAGAGAAAATAATTTTTTCATAAACGTCAATATAAATGAACAATATAATTTGATAGCTTAATGATGATAATATTTAATTTATCATACTAAATGTGGTGTAATAAAATAAATTTTTGTTTTGCTATATTTATATAAAACCATCAGGGATAAGGTAAATTTGAAAAGTAGAAAAACACTCACCTTTTCATGGAATATATCCTCTTCTTCAGGACTTTGAAACTATTACTGATTATTGAAACTTTTACAAATGTAAACATCTACTGCAATACTCAAAATTATTAAAGCAATAATAAAAAAAAAGTCTTCACTCGCGAGATGAAGTCAGACCCAATAAGTGACCTAGTGCTGGCTCAGCATGAGTTTCCATATTCGCAGGCCAACACCCAGCATCAACACGTTAGTAAAAGTTTCAAAGTCCTGATGAAAGGTTATGCGAAATTCTTGAATGTTTATTGAAGGAATGTTTTTCTCTCTTTCACATTTGTTTTACCCTTGAGTTTTTAAAATATATGTGAACTAATAATGTGAAAAAAAAAAAATAATAACAACCTATAGAATAAAGCAACCACAACAATATTATCAATACAAGATATGTTTTTATAGACAAAAATTTTTATAAGTACGGTTCACATTTTACATTAGACATTTTTTGTATTGAAAAAAAAAAAAAGAAAAAAAAAGTCGAATTGAAGCAATGTATGTAAAATAATATTTTCATTATTGAATTTGAAGATGCTATTTGTAACAATGTCTTGATTATTTTATTGTCAAAAAATCTTTACTAAAGGGTAGCAAATGTAATAAATGTTTTAACAAAAGTAATTATAAACTATATATAACATTTATAATTATATAAAAATTATAAACTGGTAAGAGGTCAAATCAAAGCGTAAGGGAACAGAGTAGGCAACCCGGTGTTATTTGTCAAAAAATACCTATTATATAAATGTGTTTTTCATTTTTGTAATTTTAGCGGTGATAAATTTGATATAACTGAATTTAATTCAAGGTTGTTTAAATTTTAATCTACAGTCGAAATGCAATTAGAAAAAAAAAATTGAATTTTATGTATACAAGCATAGATTGATTTTTTCTCTGCTTCCCTCGTGAAGAATCAGAAAGCACAGAAAGCAGAAGCTAAATTTGATCCTTACCGATCCTCATAGGGTCAGTCGTATTTGGCCATCTTTAGTGAGGTCTATGTCTGTTAAGTCAAGTTGACATCAAAATGTGGAAACATGTTTGAAAGATAGATCGAGATGGTTGATAAGAACCAAATTACTGGTTCGTACGACCACAGGAGGAGGACTTAAGATTCTGTTAAAGCTATACCTTTCATGGTCACTTGTCTTGAATTTTTGTAATAACACATATTTCAACTGCTATATTTTTGTAAATGCAGTTATTTTGTAATTGTTGAGTTAGGGTAGATTGGGTTAAGTTAGGTTAGAAAAGTAATGGTTAGGTTAGGTAGAGTCAGGGTTCAGTATGGTTAGAGATGGATTACGTTAGGGATTTTTTAAATTTCAGTTTTTATCTGTTTTGCTGGCAGTAGTCACAACTTATTGTGTAATATAAAGAAAAAGACAATTTTTTTGTACAAATATTGCAATCGCATATAATGTAATTTAACTGTCGAATAATTCCAAGACAATTATAAAAACCTAAGTTTTTGTTTCATATCTTACAGGCAAAAAAGAAAAAAAAAAGTTAAATTTTTTTTAAAAAACAACAATTGAAACAGTTAAAATATTATATCATATTAAAAATATAATATTAAAATTGCAGACTTGTGACAAATGAGTTTATTTCTTTGTAAAATTATATATTTCTGTAGTATTTATTTTGTTTGATCTTTGATTTCTGTGAAAATTTTAAATATATATCTTTACAAAAATACAAGAAAGCCATGAAAATTTGGAAAATGATCTATACCGACTTGTTTGTGAATTTTTCTTAAAATTGTTGTCACGGTACAGTTGAAAATTTTTAGCGAATGAAAATTTTTTTAAAGAGTCATTATAAAAACGGAATGAAACACAGTTTTCACTAAATTAATATGTCACAAAAGTTATAAAATATTTTTACTTGTAATTTTTTGTACTGTTATAAAGAGCAATTTGCTTAAAAAAGACATTTTACAACATTCAAAATTATGAATTGGACAAATAAAGATTTTATTTATTTTCTATTACTTGATTGCCAGACAATTAATTATTCACAAATGTTCTATTGTTAGAATAAACAAATAAAAATAAAAATAAAATAAAAATGATGAAAAGTGACCAAGATTTGTTTGACCCCATGCCTATCTTATAATAATAATAATAATAGTAAAAAAAAACAAGTTTTAATAATAGCAGTTCTCCAACTTGCAGACCACCTAGCATAACTAAAATAAATTGATGTGCATAATGCTTTAAATAAGCCCACCAAATAGAAGACTTTTTTCCCTAAAGAAAGCTTACAACCATGCATTTTCATGGAGAATTATATTAATTAGAAAATATTTGTAATGTAAAAAATTAGTAAATCAACCGTTTTGTTATGTGCACTTTGAAGTCCAAAATATGTATGGCAAATTTTTTAAAATAAATAACTACTTAGCTGATATTATTTAACTATTTACTTAGCTAATTTAATCCCTATCTTTTTTAAAGTGTACTCTTTCATTTTATTGTTTTGTTGTGATTTTAATGTAAGTACAACAAGTAACGAAGTTAGTTAACTCATAATTTAAATTTAATTGACTTTTGAAATGAACAATTTATAAAACAGACCGACTATTCACTTTATATGATTCTTATTATTTGCCAACAATGCGTACAAATAAAATAAAAAATAAAATGAAAACAAAACTGCTTTCTCTTTCTCTGTGCAAATATATTAAAAATTAGTAATGTTACAGTAAGTATGTCATGTGGAAAGATGTTAATATTTATAGGCAAATTGTGCAACTAGTTTGATAGCAAAAACCGGGATCAAATTGGCAATCCATAGCAGATCTTGTCTCATCTTATTTAAAAATTTTGAAAATATTTATTCATTTAAAACAACAATTAAGTAATTTTTAAGTAAGTTTTTTCGTTGAGATAAAAAAGCCATTGTCACAGGAGGGATTCGAACCCATGATCTTTGCCTGACACCAACCTCCGATCTCAACCCCGCCTTTTGATTTTCCCTCCTTTTTGCCATTTTTTTTTTTTTTTAAATCTCAACCAATACCTTACTTAAAGATTAATTAATTGAAAAGTATTTATTTGGTCAATTGGGCCAAGAAACCCAATAATTAAGATAAATTATATCGTATTTATTATTTGATTAACAAAAAGCATTATTGTCATAAATTAAGAGCAAGCTTGGTAAGATAAAAATTAATGACAAAACATTACAAATGCAAACAATTTGAATACTCTATAAAGTAGAATAAAAGTCACTTAAATAAATTCAACAGTGAAATGAAGAAAGAAATAGCATATTTGGTTGATTCAGTGAAGACCTTTGGTCAAAATAGCACAGTTTTTGCATTTCCTTCTTTTGTCCGTCTGTGCAAGGTATGCAATATATTTAAATAATAAACAGCAATGAAACTGTTAAAATTGTTAAGGACTACTATTTTTAGCAAAGGAAAAAGTAACAATGTTAAATACTAGTAGAAATGAATTTTGTTGAAGGGTGTCTTTATGTCACTGTATGCATTTTATTAATATTTCATCTCAAAATAGCTGAACATTTTATTTACCATTCTAGTCTGATCAAGTGACTGCAGTATTTTATGTTTTATTGCAATAATTATCAAAATATCTTATTGATATGTGTTGGGCTGGATAGAGTTTTTTTCATTGACCATTTTGATTTTGCATTACTGGGGAGAATGCACGGGATGGGTTAGGTTATATCTAGGTTAAGTCTTGATGAGAAAAATGTTAAGTCCAATTTAATTGTATAATGCATAGCATTGTGTATGATTAGGGACAGGTTAGAGTTAGGGTTAGGTTTGGGATTTTTTTACATCTCAGTTGTTGTTTGTTTTGATGAAAAAAGGTTTCCAATAATTTTCACATCTGCATTTTAAATACTGTTATTTTGTAATTATGAGTTTTCAAATATAGTTTAATTTAACTAAGTCATTATTTTGTATTAAAGAGATGCACATCGGTTGGGATAGGTTACTTTTTGTAAATGATGGTTCTGCTTGCAGAATTTTTATTTACACACTATTTAAATTCTGACAGAACCATCATTTACACGATCTACATCTCTTGCAATCTTCATACTCACCCAACCATTATTATTTTTATGGGTTAAATTAGGTTTGATTAGGAATTGTTAGGTTAAGTAGGGTAAGGGACAGGTTATAGCTACTTTAAGGTTAGGTAAGGAATTTGATTAAATTTTAGTTTTTGTCTATTTTGTGGAAGTTGAGTACTTATTGAACAGTATAATTTAACTAATCCTTGATGGGAGAAAAAAAACCCAAGAAAATATTAGAACTTTTTTACATACAAGTATACACTCACAAACATGTTTTAGACAGTGCTGTACTATTATTAAAGTAATCACTGTTTTCTGGAAAAGTATGTGCTTGTAATCCTTAAATTCATTTTTGTTATAGTTTATGCTATAAAATGCATTGTCAATGTTTGTAATAATTACGAATCTTCATGACCAATATTCGACCTAATGGTCAATCTATGGTTTTGTAAAAATTTTTTGTCATGAAGTGTCTTCTCTCTACACGTTTATACATTTTAACACATACTAAATATATAATTATGCTGAAATTGTAATTTTTTAATGTATAGACAAAAAAGAGAGAGAGAGAGAGAGAGAGAGAGAGAGAGAGAGAGAGAGAGAGAGTGTGAGAGGAAAAAACATCAAAACTAGTCACTTCAAAATACTAGCACATAAAGAACAACACCAAAATACAGCCACTATTGAATGATGCTCAATTAAATAAACATGAAAATATTTAAAATCAAATAATGGCCAAACAGAAAAAAAGAATAAAAGCTAAATTGTAAGCTTTTCTAATACATAGACTTTTAAATAAATCTCGACCAGACCCTTTAATAATTAGAATTTCAGTTATAAAATTTTTAAGCTGGGAAGTTTAATCTGTGCAAAATTTTCTTTTTTTTTTTTTTTACATTTTTTCTATATTGTTTTGTAATACGTGTAATTTTGTTGGTTTATTGTGATAAAGTCAAAATTAAAGGTTGAATATGCGTTTTTCATTTTGTGTGCATTGAAGGCAAAATTGTAAAAATATGTGACCTACTAGAACTTATTGAGTAGACTAGTTTATAAATGGTAAGCAATTTAAAAGTATAAAACAATTGTGATTAAAAATAAGGTCGGCTTTCTTAAAAGTGAAAAGTAAATCTCTTCTAAAGAAACTCATAAACATTACATCCTAAACAATACACAGGAAAGGCTGAAACAAAACAAAAATTATGTTTTGTTACAGTCAATTAAAAGTGTATACATCAGTAAATTGCTTATAGAAAAAAGGAAATGTAAATTTTACTTTATTGCGATAACTTCTGAATTAATTTCCATTTATGAATATGGAGTTCTTTCATGAAGAAAAAACGATCCTATTGTATTACTACTATTTTAAATGCAATTTTAAGATCAATTCCTCAAATATCGCTTGAAACCTGATTAACAGATTTATTGTATAAAATGCCGATCTAGATAGACTCACAACTTGGCTGTCACTGTCTAAATGCCTTAGAAAAACTTAAAAAACAAGTAGCTTTATGCTTAGGTGGGTTCTCCGGGTCTTGAGGAGATTTAAGGCGAGGCTGCAGATGTAAAGTATCTTTGGTATCTAAAGAACACAACAAATACTGGGGGTGTAAACCAGGCATGAGACAGGCAAAAAGACTACTCGCAAAAACAGCTGAATGGGAGAAAGAGAAAATTCTATGCAACAGAAAAAAAAAAAAAAAAAAAAACTTGCATATCAGGACATGCTCCAGTTAATCACCATCTTTAACAAATTGAGACATCAGATGCAACTGCCCCCTGCAATAGCTAAGAAAAGGCTATGGTTGGAACAATGTTGACCTTGATACCCCTGAGAATTCAGTACTTTAAAAAAACAAATGAGAAAATTCTAGGACATCTATATAAAACGCAATAGATGAAAGTTCTAAAGGATGAAATAGACTCCAAATGGGAAGGAAAAAGATGCTGTCTATTATTGAATGGCCACGCAAACGAACACCCACTGAAAGCATTTTTTTTCTTCAGTCGCTCTTGTGATTTTCTTATAAAATAATTTTGATCCTTTTTTTATCATAATTCATTTTTATTACTACCATTTATACATATGTAATGTTGTTTGGGCAAAGTTTGTGTTGTGAATTATTCATGCATGTATAAATCAAAAACAACAATTTTGTCGCTATTCGTAATATATTTAGGTTTGGTTTGTTTTCTATTAACGATAAACGATATCAATTGTAGTAACAGTTCCTGAATATTTTTTTTTTTTTTTTGGTTTGTGATTATGCCAATGTTTTGAGATGTAATGAAGTAAAATGAAACCAATTTGGTACAATAAAAAGGAATGTATCCTTGTAATAAAGTGATAAATTCTGATTATTCGTCTTGTACTGAATCATTTGCAGCAACCCAATGAAGTAGTTTCTAAATAGAAACGGAACATTCATAATCTACAATTTTAACAGTAGGTCAACGCATAAAATTATAATTGGTGATTATTACAAACAATTCAATAGGACATTGAAGCTTTGCAGAAATCTGACTAACAATTGAAAATACAGCAGAGCAAAATCAAAACAGAAACTGCCATAAAATATAAATTAAAGAATAATTTAAAATAATACATGTAAGTTAAGTTAGGCACATAAATAGACATTTTGTGTTGTGAAATACATGATGAAATATCATGCACTTAAAAAAAAATAAAAAATAAAAATAAAAATAAATAGAATTAGCAAAATTCAAACACTCCTCAACACATTTAGCAATTAAGAAATGTTAAAAAAAAAATATATATATAGAAGCATCATAACGAACTATACTGTTACATACTGTACTTCTGATGATTCACCAATGAATTTTATTATTTTTATTAAAATTTACTGGGGTGTTGGATATTGATTATTTTTGTAAATTTTTCCTGTATTTAAAGGTGTTCGGCAAATTTGTGTTTTACATGGTAATTATTACTTTAAAATTTAAAAACATACTCTACTTAAAAATATAATATTTTAATTGATTACTCATTTACGTCTAAAAAAACAAAACAAAAACAAAAAAAAAACAAACAAAAAACAGGTTCACTGGTTAAAGGGAATAAAATAATAATCTAATTATCACTATGTCAATAATCCCCCAATTTTATGGTCAATTCTAGGTGCATTTTGAAAGCACATTTAAAGAGTAATATGTATCGCATATGATTGTTAATTAAGTATTACTCTAATTACAATAAAATCTATCACACGTTTTATTATGGTACTTGTAGCAAATCAAAATAATAAAATGATACAAAATTAAATAATGGTAAAAAAAAAGTAAAGTAATTTTAATTTTTAGCCACAATCTGTTGTTATCTTGTATTTTGAGGTGCTATCACTCATGCTAATGTCACAATAAAAGGGCTTAGTTAACACAAATACTAACCTCTGTAAACCTTTGTTTATGGCTAGCATAGTCTTGCCAGTGCTAAAACAAAATACACAAACGAACCATAAGAAATCAAATAACCCAATGAAAATGTCAAAACTAAAATCTTGTCACCAAAAAACAAAACAAAAAAAAAACATAAAAAATCATAATAAAAATTAAAATTAAAATGGAAAAATAAAATATAAACAAGGAACTACAAAATGAAATGGGGGAAATATATATTATATATAAAATGAAATTTGTTATGTCCAATCGCAACTTTAATAAATCGACAAAATATTGAATTAATTCTTCAATTTTATAAAAATATTGTCAATTTTGTCTGAATATGCTGGTTAAATTTTAGTTTACAATTCACGATTTTATTGTCTCTTTTAGATTTTCGACACAAAATTGCAATTTAACCATCACCATTAATCTAACTCTATAAAATCAACATAAGATAAGTACATGCATAAATATAATTGAAATAATATATAATTTTTCACCACCTCCAGGCATTGCATAAGGTTTTTACTGGTATTTTGAGGAAGCATAAGGAAAAAATAAAGGGAACGTTTTTGTGTCAGTCAGATGTGTGTTTTAAGAGTTTGTGCCATCAGAAAAACAAAAAACAAAACAATATAACACCTATTGAAGTTAGGTAATAAAGCACTGTGTAAAACATAATAAAAATAATATGATATTAATTTCTTATTGGAAACTGGTTAATAATTTTATTGAGATAATTTTGGTTAGAGTAAATCTTTAACTAGTAATTTTTAGAGCACATAATCTTTCAATGTTGTTAAACATAGGCTTGCCAAGTTTTTAAAAATGAGACATACAATTAAAGCAATGTAGGCAAACAAAAAAGCGAATGTAAGTAGCAAACTAGGTGAAACCTTCGTTTGAAACTATAAATATTTACCATTCCCCTTTCATTTGACTTTAGTAATGAATATAACAGTAAAATACAGCAAATAATATTAGCTATTTATATATTGTTAACAAAACTCATAGAACTTTGTTTTAATAAGAATCTTGGATGCTTATTGGAAATTGCAGACTTTTATGGCACTATTATTTCAAGTTTTCGTTATTTTCTTGAGCTACCATCATTAGAATTCTGAGATTTAAAAAAGTTTCTTAGTATACGAATTTATCCAATAGACAAAAACAATTTGAAAATAATCAGTGAGTTAGTGGAGTGTATGCGTATGCGTGTTTTCTAACATAACAATTCTTTAAACATAAATTAAACTATAAACATAAATGGAATACTTAAATTTCTGGGTTTTGTAAAAAACAAGGTAAAAAAAATCATATTCATAGCAGAATTTTCGTGGTTTTTAAACATTTATGTCGAAAAATTACTGGAACCACAAGTAAAATATAAAGAATTCATTGTAAATTTTCAATTTGTAACTAGCAACAAGGTCATATGTAACATGGTAAATGATGATTATTTCTCAGAAAAAAAATTGGCTTTCATTATTTTTTTGATCTTCGATCGTTACAATTATTAGATTAAAAAAAAATTGCTTAGTATATGAATTTATCCAATAAACAAAGACAATTTTAAAATAATCAATGTGTTAGTGGGGTGTATGTGTATGCGTGTTTTTTAACATAAAATTTCTTTAAACATAAATTACACTGTAAATATAAATGAAATACTTAAATCTACAGGTTTTGTAAAAAAAAAAACAAACAAAAAAAACAAAAAAAAAACAAGGTAAAAAATCATAATCATAGCAAAATTTTAGCAAATTTTAAACATTTATGTTGAAAAACTACTGGCACCACAAGTAAAACATTTCATAGTAAATTTTCGATTTGGAACTAGCAACATGGTCATATTTAACAAGTTAAATGATGATTATTTCTCAGTAAAACTGGCTTTCGTTATTTTCTTGAGCTTTTATTGCTACAATTCTTAGTTTAAAAAAAAATTTTTGCTCAGTACACAAATTTATCCAATAAACAAAAACAATTTCAAAATAATCAGTGAGAGTGGAGTGTATATGTATGCGTGTTTTTTAACATAAAATTTTTTTAAGTATAAATTAAAATGTAAACATAAATAAAATACTTAAATCTACGGGTTTTGTAAAAAACAAAAGTAAAAAGAAAAAAAAATTCATAGCAGAATTTTAGCAATTTTTAAACATTTCCGTTCAAAAACTACAGGCACCACAAGTAAAGTATAAACAATTCATTGGAAAATTTACAATTTAAAATTTGCACAATATAATGGCCATATATATTTTCAAACACAGAGCCCATTTTTTTTTTATAATTAAGCATTTTTGATACAAAGTTTTTTGTTAAAAAAATTGAATAACGTAAATCAGCTTCAATATCTTAAAATACCATTCAATTAATTTATTTTATTTATTTCATAATTATATTAACATTTAAGTAATTAATAGTTAAAACTAAATATACTATAGAAATATTGTTAAAAATATAGCATGTAACTTGTTAGATATTTTGTTGTGAATGTAGTTATATAATTTTGTTCATTACACATTATAACTTAAGTAATACTTAATATGGCAGCATTGGAAAAATGAAATTATAAGGATCGTTTTGATGTATATATATATGTGCTTGCATTGATACGGAAACGTTTTCATAACAACCTGACTAAACAAATTGTAAAAACACTACTACTTACAAAAATTTTCCTTAAAAACAAAACAGAAAAAAAAAATTATTACAATTTAAAATTTTGAAGAAAAATTGAATTATACAAATCGATGTGAAGTTATGAAGCTTAGAATGCACACATATTAATTTCTTATATTTTTTATTTTGATAAAACGTTCGAGCGAAAATAGTCTAAAATAATTAATTACACGACATTAAACTATATCTGATGAAGTTACGGAAAAGAAGGTATCAACCACTCGAAGTTTAATTGGATGTATGATCAGTATAATGGCCAAGGGGTAGAAGAAAAAGAAAAAGAAATATACAGGCCCTGATGATGACCTTGATGCTCGGGTCAAAAACTAGGCAAAGTTGGAATTTTGTTTTTATTCTACCCCTTAACCATAGTACCAATCATACATCAAACTATAACTGATATATTGACTTTTTTAAAAATCCAGTTAAGCGGAATTTTATTATTGAAAATCATTATTTATAGAAATCTAGTAAATCTTATATAAGGGAAAAAACCCCCCACCCCATTTTAAAATTCAATAATACAAATGCATTCCATTATTAAAAAGGAAGAACGAAAGAAATTTTGTTGAGCCAAGTGCAATTGCATGCAGAAAAACAATTTTGCAGTTTTCTTATTGTTTGACAAGTTTATAATCATAAAAAAAATTTAAATTAGTTTATATTTTTTCTGTTACTACAATTCTTTTTGTAAGAACTTGATAAAAATTTTAAAATGAGAAATTAAAAAAAAGGTTACATTTTATAACATTATAATTTCAGCTAAAAGATAGCGAACCATTTAAATGTAATGTTAACAAGTTCTGAAACACATAAGTTCATACTTAATTGATTTTTTTGTCAAGAATATTCATTAATTGTAGTGTAACATTGATCAGTACGATTAAACGTTGGCCCATTTACATAGCAAGAATTGAAAAATTAGCTTTAACATTTCTTGATATATGGCAAACTATTAATAAATATTCTTTGTTATAAAAAAAAAAAAAAAAAAAAAAAATGTTTAGACATTATATAGTCTCTTAACATAAATGGTGGGATGGATTATACAAAAGCCCATTTATACAAACATTTTTTTTTTTCATGCTGTTTCTAGGTTGTAATTGACTCAAAATTCTTTGAAGAGTTAAATTGACCACTTGACTTGTCACGTTGTCACAGTCCAGAAAGCTAGAATAAGTTGCTAGTGTCTAACGTCAGTCGTAAACTAAAAGTTATGTTCTCTTGAAAATAAATTTAACAAATTTAAATAAATTGTAACCAAAAAAAAACAAAAAAAACAAACAAACATAAAAAATCAAAGGAAATAAATAAATAATAAGTAATCATTTCGCCATTTCACTGTGGGGGTTTTCTTTTGTATCACTTTTTTTTTTTTTTTTTTGAGGTTCAGTGATATCATGAGTGAAGGTTAAGAAAAAAATCAATGAAATTTGGCAATCAAGTTGATGTTTATTCTTTGCCATCCCAGGGCTACATTTTTATTACATTTTCTACACTTAGGTGCAGATAAAAATAGTTCTTATTATATTACATGTCATTACATAATCTATTAAGCTATTTGATTGATATAAATTTCATAAGCTATTTATTCGGAAGTTTCAGAGCGATTATGTATGAAACGAGGTTTAAGTTGATGTAGGGAGTATGATTATGTTTACAGAAATAAATGGTCTTAGGGCGATGGATGATTATAAAATCTTTATATTTTAATAACTATTCTAGAATAAGTTAATTTCCACCACATATTGACAGAAATAAAGAAACATTTATTATTAAAAGTGAATTTATGTTTATAAAGATCTCTTAAACCTACAATCCTTATTATTAGTAGATAAAACCTTTTCTAGTGCAATATTTAAAACCAACTGGTTTAATAATTAACATATTGTATATATATCCAAAATTGTTAGTTTTATATTACTTAATCAATTTTTTTGTGTTCATAGTTCAGTTGTTAAAAATAATAGTATATTTTACAACTTTTAAGTAAAACTTGATCATTTACAGTTGCTGTTTGTCAAGTTTGTTTTTCAATTTTTAAGGGGAAATGATTTGATCAATTTTTTTATTATGGTATATGCTGTGAATGGGTAGGGTTGGTTGGATATGACATATTGTCTATGGCTAGGCTAGGTGGGTAGGGACCCTACCTGGAGAGTGGTGACAGTGGAATGTACCTGAAGCGACCTGTCGGATGGTGGATTGGCCCACCAAAACGGCGTGCTGCCTGTGGTGTTAAATATGCGGCCAATGGAGGTAATGCTTTATTATTATTACTAGGATTGTTTGCAAATTTCACGGTTATGGGTTCTGATGATCCTTTTGGGATAGTGCCATTTAACTCTTGGATTGCTCGCTCTGCCTCAATCCGTTGGTCAAAACGTATAAATCCAACCCCTTTCGATAGACCTGTAAAATTAGAAAGAGTAAAATAACAACACAAAATAAAACAAAATAAAAAATCAAATAAAAAAAGTAAAATCAAATTCTACAATGACAAGTTATGTAAATAACTACAATGAACAAAGAAGAAAAACAAGCTGTAAAGGAAAACAATAGAAACCAACCAAAAATAATTGAAATAATCAAAACAAAGAAATAAACCGTCAAAACCAAAATGCAGTTAATGTAGACGGAGTAGTTTTGTGGCTTTGGTGACAAATTTTTAAACATGTTTTTGTATTCAGTGATTTTGTCCTTAACAAGTGGCAACATATTTGGTCCGTAGTGGGTTTATACAATCTATTGCATCAATAATTACATATTTTTCTGTTCATACATCATAAAAAAAAACCTTACAAATATTGGCAACATATTACATTCTTGCTACGTTTCTTATTAATCTCCTAAGTCGACAGATGATACATTATATTCAGTCCGTCTTTCATCTGTATTGAAACAATTATACTTACCTTAAAATTACCAAAACCTCTACAAAATTAAAGCTTGTAGATAGTGCAAAGACTCGTTATAAAAATGTTTAGTATGACCTCGATTAACTAATAATTAAAACGGTTGTAATGTCTATTTTGGTATGTGGATGAAACATATACATATAACATCAGTTTTTATCGATTAAAATAATCTCAGTGTGTTACAATTAAATATTATATTAATATCATATCAATATCAGTATCACATATATTGTATCGCTTAAAGTTTGTATATCAACTCTATAACATTAGAACTGAAAGAAATAATATATAAATTATTTATTTATTTTCATGCAACATTCATTCTAATCTTATATTGCTGTTTTTTTTTATGCACGCATACACACTCAATCACACTCTCTCTCATACACACCCCACACATATTCATAGCACATATCATAACCCCTAATATGAGATGGTATTTTTTTTTTTTTTTACATTCCATACGATTTCATAGTTATATTCATTAAGAAAAAAATAATGCAATATTTCTGGCATTTAATTGTATTAAACATCTGGAAGATAATTACTTACACAATGCAAAACAATTTGTGATATTTAGAGAATAAAACTTACGCTAATTTATTCTACGTTTAGTTTATTTTTAATTTATGGTTTTTAAGTGAGCCAAATCGGTATGCATACAAAGCGAACCATGCTATCAATACCATTTCACGTGACGGTTCGGATTATTAATTTTTTTGTGCGAATGACCTTGAGAATTGAGAATATGATATGTTTGATTGAAGATTTGATTAAATCGGTGGTGAGTGGTGAGATATCTGGCTTAGTTTCCAAGCCTTGTTTGTGAAAAAAAAAGCAAACCTTTTCAACAACAGTAGTGAATCAACTTAGAAATAAATATAGGCCTTTTATCAAACATATATACGAAAAATTTCATTGAGTCCTGTGAGGCGATGAACTTATAGTTTGTACGAAAGCTCACCACTGAATTATAGCGATACAGCAAAACACGTCTGACAGGAAGAAAACAGCAAGGGCCAACTATTGTAATAGGTGAACGATGAAAGATTGTAGAAAATACTCAATGTTTACACACTGACCTGAACCCAAAGCTAGACATTCGGGTTCAAACCTTAGGAAAATGTATGAATAATTTAGACAGCCCCTAATGATACCAACTTTTTTTTTTTTTTTTTTTTGTTCTGCAAGTTGAAAAACATAGTTGCTTAGCCAGAGTGATTACAATTTGGGAGGGAAATTATCGAGGAGAATATTCGGTCCCAAACGGAAAACGAGGTCTGGAAAATAAAAGCGAACGAAAAGGGATCTTAGGAAGTTGTACCCATGATCAGACTTAGTGGCGAAAATTAACGGGACGAGGTCGACTGGTTCATATTGAAAGAATGTACATGGACAGAATCGTGAACAAATCGTACAGAAATAGACGTATAGACTGTGTGTGGACAGGACCGTGAGGTACGTAGTTGAAGATGGTTAGAGTTTGAGGAAGGTAGGGTTAAGAAGGTGGAAAACGAAAGCAGGCGAACGAGGCGAATGGAAGCCAGGGATTGTTGTGCAAAAAAATTCCGATTAACTATTTTTCTTGTGAAATACGTAAATCAATTTCTCCTGGTAGACATTGTAGTTCGGACACTGGGCACCTAGATCTATAAAACAGGCTATCAATCTCTTCCCAGATAATAAAACTAGCTTTGCCACAAGTGTTTTATATTGTTATTACATGCCCAACAGCTAAATAAATCCACGAGAAAAATACAATAAAAAAAAGTCTATATGCAATCGAACTATAAACTGTTATTAAATATTTATGTATGGTATGTGAGTAAATGAGAGTAGAAAAAAATGTTTAGTAAGTTGAAATAAATTTTTCAGGAAAACTTCAACAGATCGTCTTATCATTTTTGTTGTTAGAAAAACAAACAAAGACTACGAGAGTATAACCTAAATAATATTCCTTTTCTATTGGGTAAACAATAAATAATAAATTTTTGTAATGATTAGTTTTTATATATATAAAAATTTTATTTTTACTATAATTCTTAAATTGTACTATTAACTACTTTAATTACCTCCAGAGTGGATGTGCTCAAGTTGAACATGGTGTATTAGACATATGGTCATGCATTCTTGACATTAATCTTAAATTCTAAGCGTTTATATTAATGGTTGCAAATGTTTACTATAATTTAAGCTGAGGAGTTCTGTTTCTAAATGGAAATATTTTTAGTAATTGTATTACGGTGTAAATTGCATTAAAATTATAGAGTTGAAAAAAAAAAGTTTATGTTTTAAGCTGATATTAGAAACTTCCTATTTAGCAAAAAGCGAAAGATTTATTTATAATTGAAATAAACAATTGATAGGTATAAAAAATGTGGAATGTGCAAACCGCGGGAAAACATCTAGGATTATTAAATCTCCCGTGGGAACAACTTTTGTTACATTATGATTTGGTACGTGTGGTTGTACGATTCCAAACTATCGTGAGCATCAAATTCACTAGTGAGTGGTTAATAAAATCAAAACTACCTCGAATAAAAAGATGGCTGACACTGTAAACATTTTGCCTATTGCATGTTATAGTGGGTTCATTTTTTTTTTTTTTTTTTTTTTTTTTTTTTTGACATTTCATTCCATTTGTGCTTTTCACATTACATGGTGAGTAAATATTTCCAAAGATTTGAAAAAAAAATATATATAAATTGAAAGGCTAAGATGGTTTATCTTTTTAATGAAAAAAATAAAATAAAATAAATAAAATATTATTTGAACAAAATACAAATTCAGTTTTGAGTTTTTAAAGAGGTCTTTTATTACTGTTATCTACGAAAATTAAATTGAGTAAGTATTCGTTAAATTAACGTTAAAAATTTCTTTGAAATCACAATTTATATTGGCTTATTTGAAATTAACATGCATTCACATTACGATCTAGCTATTTAATCATTTTGCTTTACAATTCAAAATTTTTTAAATTAAATATAACGGTTCCCACAATTTACCAAACCTCGAAAATTAATTATTTTGTCATTAACATTTATGAATATGTTGTTTTTTTTAGTATGGAAAGACAATCGAAGAAAGTGAAATCCAGTCAGTGACTTTTTATTATATTAAAAAACAAAAACAAAACATAAATTATTAATCTTAAATTCTAAGCGTTTATATTAATGGTTGAAAATGTTTACTATAATTTAAGCTTAGGAGTTCTGTTTCTAAGTGAAAATATTTTTAGTAATTGTATTACGGTGTAAATTGCATTAAAATTATAGAGTTGAAAAAAAAAGTTTATGTTTTACTATTGGTTTTACATGATGATAATAATAATAATAATGATAATAATGATAAAATTGCTCATCGGTTCCTATTGATGGTGTGTTTGTAAAATGGTGATAACTTGTTAAAAAAAAAAAATATATATTTGCATAATGCTCACTATTACAGGATACCTTTTCAAGATGCGTACGAATATAAGACATTACAAAGAACAACGATTACTCAGGATCATTCAACTTGGAAGAAATAAAATGTCAAATAAAGGAGATACATAAGAGCTACAACTGAATCATGCTGACGTTTATTTTATGTTGAATGAATGCAACTATAATGAAAAACAAATGCATGATAAATATTAAACTATTAAGGGGAAATAGAATGTGTTATGCATAAAAAAAAGTAAAAGTTAAAATAATGTTTAAGAACCAAAGTTTTATGAATGTGCTGATGTGAATTATTCTCTATAATTCCCTGATTTTGTTTGATTAGTAACAATGTGTTTGTTCGAATGTAAATAACAAATAACTTTTGTGTACTTACAAGGAACATTATCACCAGCACCACCAACGAATTGTCGCACTGAAAAAAAGAAAAAAAACAAAATCAGCTAAATTTGTTTGAATCTAACAAAGAACACGATTTATAGTAGGAAATAAATAAATTTTAAGAACGATTAAAGGTAACGAGATTCTCTCTCAATGAAAACAATAATTGTAACCGTTCCGTGAATGTAAAATTTTCAAATTCAACGTCATAAAATTTTTCCGATTTAATTTCCGTAAATCATTAGTTCGAAAAGATTAATTTTTCTTTTTTGAAAGACTTATTTTTCCCTTGAAAGTTTTTGACAGAAAATAAAATTAAAATCAGAACAACGATGATGATGCTGATGAGGTTCCTAATATTGTTTTAATTTTTAGTATCAATTATATACTGAGAGAAGAAAATAACTAAACTAGATGCATGCAAACTTTTAATCTAGAAAAATTAATCTTAAACAACGGTTGTATACAAAGCAATGTTTAATCAAAATTAAATTAATAAAACGCGAGTGAAAAATTAAAATTAATATCCAAATGTTTTAAAAGCTTTGAAAAAAACGCCTATTTATAAAAAACAACTAAATAAATAAAAATTCAAATTTTACCATTAAATTAAGCATACATAGAATAAAATGATGACCGTCCTTTATCGTTCCAATTTTACTCGATTAGGAATAAAAAGTGACAATTTTTTTTTATGAAATTTTGAATAAATAGTCAATATTGATCGCATCAAAAAATATTTTGGGAGCTCGCGCAACAATCACATATAGGCAAATAATAATCAGATGTATTGAAATATATTAGCGTATGGTGAATACTGCAAAGGGCAGAATTATCTAAACATAAAAATTTTAAATGTTATTCTAATAACTAAAAAAACAAAACAAAAAACTTAAGCTCTTATATTTTGCATTTCATGCTTTCAAAATGCTTCTGGCATGCTTCACGACAAATAAGTTTATAAGCGTTTTAATTAGCATAATATACGTGCATAATACATTGTATATTTATCTATAAATTTAATGTATGGTATATACATATAGTTATTTTTTATATATAATAACGTGCGTTGTTGTTAAGAATAGCAAGTACATAAATGTAGGCTTATGCTTCATGCGTTTTTTTTTTAATTTTTTTTTTTTTATTGAGGTGTATGCTATACTCTTGTGATGTGTTTTTTCTAATTATCTTACATAATAATTTTAATGTTTTTTTTAACTTTAGAGTGTAAAAATTATGTGTTATTTTTGGAATGAAACATAACCTGTGTTGATCCAATTTACATTTTGAACAATATTGTTTTGCCACAAAATCTATTAAAATGGTGATGACACTTTTATTCCACTCACAAATTTACAATTAATTTAATAAAAATTAAATAGCTGTCCAACGGAGAACCTTTTGACAAATGAATCTTTCAACACACGGGTCAATAATTGCTTTCTCATCAGTAAAAATACTGCTTATATTAAATTTGATGCTGAAATTTCACGACGGTTGGTGGTTAGACAACATTCGAAAAATTAAAACGGCTGAATAAAATTGATTTGATAATACGAATTGGTGAACAGTTTGGGTTCGTACAGTTAAAAAAATAAATAAATAAAATAAAAATAAATAATCTTAGTTTATGTTAAAAGTTTCAATTCCGGGAAAACAAACAAGGAAATTGAAGGAAGGATGACACCTGAAGTTGGATTTTTGATGAAAAATAATTAAAAAAACAAACAAAAAAAAACCAATCAACACAATTATTTTGTCAGAATTGGTTGCTCATCCAGCGGGTCAAAGGATTCTATTGAAAGGATAATAAAAAGCAATTGAAAATTTAAAAAAGTTATGTAAATGTTATTTAGATCTATTATGAAAATCCTAATCCTGTCGAAGAATCAAATATTCAACGTTTGATAGCGTCAACTAATTTGATAACGAAGGAAAATGATTCTTCATCACAACAAGTGCACATTTCGTAAAATAACTCGGCTATTTTTAAAATTTACATCCAAACAGGCATTGGATATAATAAGGAAGGATATTACGACCGGCTTGGAAATAAATATAAGTGGTTAAATTATAAATGAATCTCCAGGGACTTTCAAAATCTTCCATATTTATTTATTTATTTTTTTTTTTTTCATGAAAAATCTACTGGATCCACTGGATATATTGTAGAAAAACAAAGATAAATATATACACATATAAACATATTTATTTAACAAATTAGATGTATATTTAAACAATGCTTCATCATGTAAAATTGCCAAATCATCTCTGCATGCATCATAATGACAAAATATTGTCTAATTTAAATTTTCATAATTTTTTAAACTATACTGTCTAAATTTAAAAAAAATAAAATTATGACAATTGTGCTTATAAAATTATAACTCCCCCGTTTTTCAAGATTCTCGTTTTCACTTTCAATTCCTAAATAAATAATGAGCATTTTTAAGTATATTCCACTATTAATTAATATCAAACTTGTTCGAAGTAAGTCAAGTAAGTCTTCATGAACCCATGATATAAAGTCTGACAAGCTTTGGCTAGGGCTTCTCGAAAGTGCTCCATGTGTCTGTATTTGTTTGATTTTGAACAAAGGTTTTTTTTTTTTTTTTTTTTTTTTTTTTTTTTTTTTTTTTTTTTTTTGCATCGAAAGATTTAAATTATTGAACACCTAAATGTATTTTGTACTTATAAAAGAAATTGGAATTAAATTTGTTAGATGATGAAGACATTTTTATGTTAATTTTGTTTGTTTGTTGTTTATTTTCTGATTGCCGACCTAATTTTATTTTTTACCCTCAGTTAGAAAGATTTTTTTTTCCTTTCAAGTGTACTGGAGTGTGGTTCTCCTTTGGGAAAATTCGAGAAGCATCCTTGGATGGGACCATACGACAGAACATCGCACTTTAATTCTACCTGCAGGAATTTTATCAACCATCTGGAACCGATTCAAACAAGAACATAGATTTATATAACATTATATTTAAAAAAAAATGTTTATTTAGGTGATTTCTCTAGTGAAAAAACTAGCTTCCTTCCAAGATTAAGAGTCTTACGAGAAAAATTAACAAAATTATGCTGACCATGGCCGTTATTTTCTTCCTGGTGTGATAAAACATCCCGAAAACCTGCCTTTAAGTCTGGCCTCTGTGCTAGGAATTTGGAAAATATTCGACACAATATTTATGCAGTTCTGTCTATATATTTATTGTTTATAATTAACTTCCCAGGCTTATAAAAAAAAAAAAACAATTCAATTCAAGTTTATACGGAAGAGTCTTAGGCAATTTTCCATTATAAACACTAGGCAACTTCACGTGAAAAGGAATCAAGAAAACAACATCTCAACCTTTTTAAAGCTGATATTAGAAACTTCCTATTTAGCAAAAAGCGAAAGATTTATTTATAATTGAAATAAACAATTGATAGGTATAAGAAATGTGGAATGTGCAAACCGTGGGAAAACATCTAGGATAATTAAATCTCCCGTGGGAACAACTTTTGTTACATTATGATTTGGTACGTGTGGTTGTACGATTCCAAACTATCGTGAGCATCAAATTCACTAGTGAGTGGTTAATAAAATCAAAACTACCTCGAATAAAAAGATGGCTGACACTGTAAACATTTTGCCTATTGCATGTTATAGTGGGTACATTTTTTTTTTTTTTTTTGACATTTCATTCCATTTGTGCTTTTCACATTACATGGTGAGTAAATATTTCCAAAGATTTGAAAAAAAAAATATATAAATTGAAAGGCTAAGATGGTTTATCTTTTTAATGAAAAAAATAAAATAAAATATTATTTGGACAAAATACAAATTCAGTTTTGAGTTTTTAAAGAGGTCTTTTATTACTGTTATCTACGAAAATTAAATTGAGTAAGTATTCGTTAAATTAATGTTAAAAATTTCTTTGAAATCACAATTTATATTGGCTTAATTGAAACTAACATGCATTCACATTACGATCTAGCTATTTAATCATTTTGCTTTACAATTCAAAATTTTTTAAATTAAATATAGCGGTTCCCAAAAAATTTACCAAAATTAAATTAAACTTCGAAAATTAATTATTTTGTCATTAACATTTATGATTTTTTTTTTTTTTTTTTTTAGTATGGAAAGGCAATCGAAGAAAGAGAAATCTAGTCGGTGACTTTTTATTATATTAAAAAAGAGAAACAAAATGTAAGTTAAAAAATAAAATAAAAATAAGTGTAATTTGATGGCTGAATACTTTAAAATAATTATGTTTTTTTAATGATTATAAAAAAAAAATGAAATTGAAAAAAAGACAGCACGATTTCTTTACTCATAGTACAGATTTATAAATTTAAATTATTAAAGACAAATTGTGATAATTTTATTAAAGCAAAGTTCATAGCTAATCTTGTGGTTCGCTTAAAATTTTGTAAATGATAAAAAGCTTTTCTAAAAATTTATGTTATTAATGAAAAATTATATTGCTTTTTAATTGTATTAAATGGTAGTCAACTATTTTAATGTTAATTTAAACGATTGGAAATTATTGATTAATTTAATTTATGACTTAGATGACGGTCCTGTAGAATTTTGAATCTCCATTTTTCCGGGTATAAAATTAAATTAACAAAAAAAGAAAAAAAACTCTAAACATAGGTTTGAAATAAGCTGATTTACAACAGTGAGTAGATAAATACGAACCATAATTATTACAGAGCGTGAAAAAAAAAAAAAAAAGATTTACACAATGATTAGCAAACAAAATTAGCAGAAGGAGTCAATAGCGTCATCTACATTGAAGAGAAATCCGTACTATAGATTGGAATTGATTGACTATTAAACATAACAGTTAATTGCTTGGTGAAGAGGAATAAAAGGAGTTCTGTTAGTATCAGTTTTTAAACAATTTAACTCTAAAACGCCAGGAAAAAAAATTGAGACACTGACCTATATCATTTTCATCTTCGTGACCAGGTAGATCAAGCGAATCTAAATAGAAATGAATTAGTTAGTTTACAAATTACAAAAAAATGTTTTTAAAATAAACAAATGTAAAGCCGCCAATCTGTAAATTAAGAGTTTGGGTACAAGGAGATAATAATAAAATAAAAAGATGTTTACACTTTGTAGTCATTGTTCTCACCACCAAACTGTTCAGTGAATACATTCATTTTCTACAGCAACACCAACAGATAAAATGAAGTTCGGGGATATATATATGATGAATATGATATGACATATAGCGCCACTAAAATAAGTTTATTTTACGTACTTTTAATAATGGAAAATCACATTTAATATTGAATACACAGAGAGACGAAAGACAACTCATGGTACACATAGGAAGGGCAATGATTTATTTACTTCGAGTAATAAGAATAGAAGAGGGGTGACAATTCAAAGAAGAGAGACTGCATTTTCCTTTTCATCCGTCAAATTTATATACGATTGCCCAAAAGTGAAAAAGCCAATAAGTTGTCCTTTTCTTTGAATGTTAAATTAAGTTGCGAAACGTTCATGCATCATTAAAATAAGCAGAGGTTTTACGATTATTGGAAACTTTTGGAAATTTTGTATAAGAAAAAAAAAATATATATATATATAGAAAAGGCGTTTTTAACTCACCATTTCAGAAGCGAGACAGCAAACAAATGTGTGTCTTGAAGATTCTTTGTCATGTCGTGGTGGTAAGAAATTGATTTGTATGTACGAAGCCAACATGCGACTTGCACACTGATAAAAGCGTAATCACCATTTGTAAAGTAGGGCTTGTACGTCAAAGAAACAGTGTAATTTGAAAACACTACTTTGAATCAATATTCGATGGACTTCATCTTCAAGAGTAATGAGTAATAATACGTTTCTTTACATAAATTTCAATCGCCGCCCTTTCTTTTTCTCTCGCTCTTTCTCTCTTTCACACCCACTCGGTCCTACTAACTACCTATCCTCACATTCAAACTTTCTCACCATTTATTTATTTATTTTATTTATTTTTTTTTTTAATACGAAATTATTGTTTGGTGTAAGGTAGAGTACTTATAATGTTAATGTAAATGTTTCAAAGAAAGCGATAAATAAAACAAAACAGTAATAAAATAAATAAATTGAAAAAAGATAGGCAGTAAGGCGTGTGAGAGTCACGTTTACAAACTATACTTAAGAAAACAAAATCCAACTTAAAAAAAGGCTGATGAAATGCAACTTAACAAAACTGCTTTTCAAATTGAATTTTTTCCTCTCAAGAAATACAAAACCAAAAAGGATGCCAAAAAAATTATATATGTGCCAAAGTATATAGTAGGCAAAATTATGATATAGCATTGTTTTTACAATGTGTACACTAAAATAAAAATAAAAAATAACTATTTACTTGAAAACATTTAATTTATAATTTCCTATGGTAATGGTATTCTAATTAAAAAAACAAAAACAAAAAAAAAAACAACTAATACACTCTCAAAAACAAGTTTGGAATATTTGATCGACGGATTCAAAGTTTAAAAATTAAAAACACTAAAAATAAAATTGATTTCCTTTTAGATCTCTTTATTTTAAAATATATTATTGCACTTTTATTAATGCTAGGATATGCCACCATTGGCATTTAAACCTACAGAACTACCAGATTAGTTTAAATCAATGGAAAAAAAAAAAGAAAAAAATGTTGTCCAGAAAGTGTATAATTTAACAAGGCCCTTATCATATTATACTGTCTCAAAAGAGAAAAAAATTGCTGTTTTCACTTTTTTTAATTGTGCAATCTGGTTCGGTGTATCGATTCTGTAAGTTTCTTAAATTTGATTTTATTTAGCTGTACCAGCTAGCACTTTCTAAATTTGCACTCTATTTAAAAACAATATAACTTTATGTTTATTTACAAATTTATGATAATAATTCTGTAGTGTGGCTGACACGGATCTGTATCGAATAAATTACAAGAGGATTATAGAACGTGCATTGTTGTTTTTTTTTGTAAAAATGGTTGATAGTGTAGAAAGAGTGCATATTTCTACTTTTTTATTTTTTTAAAAATTAATTAAAAAAAAATTTTTTTTTATTGATCTACTAGTCAATAATTCTTGGTGTCTTCTAAATATAATTATGTACAATTATAATGTAATAAGACCTGATTTATTTCAGACTCTTTCTAAATATCTCAAAGCGAAAAAAAAATCAATTTGTAATAAAAAATCTGACACTAATAAACTTTAAAAGGCAAAAATATATTTGTAAAAAAGAATAGGATGATATCATTAATTGAAATGTAATAAAAGACCTGTGAAAATTTTAAAAACACTGTTGTTTTGCCTCAGACTTAATAACAACTTGACTGCGGGTCATTTAAGGCAAAAATCAATTATCATCATGATCAATAGGACAAATATTAAAACAATTATATATCGAATTAAGCTGGTCTTACTTATTAATCAACAAAAATCATTGGCCAGTTTTAAATTTAACGTGATATTATATTCTGAGTGTGGGAAACACAAAATAAAATTAATCATTATTAAATAATGGCGCAAAATGACTTTCAAGAAAGTGATTGTGCATATACACAATATTGCAGGTCTAAAATCGGTTAGATTTTTTCTTACTCACATCTGGCTCAGTTTGTTAATTTTTCATTACTGCTTTTTCGAATTTTGTTATTACATTTATTTCAGTATACTGTGTTGTATAAAAGGAATGTTTTTGCTAACAGAACTCAACATGAATAGCTTTTTTTAAAAGCTGGTCTGTCAACACCATGGCGCATCGTATTAGAAAACAGATAAACAATGTTCTTTTATTTTTATTTTCCTCAAAAATGTTAATATGGTCAAAACTTTTTATTATTTCGTAAACATAACAGTTTACTTTTTCTCTATATAGTTAACAAAAAAAAAAAAAATTGATGTGCTTTTATGTTAAAATGTCTACATAAAAATTTTGCAGGCTTTCCCCCCTCCTGGCGGTGACCTTAGAAAACCACAACTGTCTTTAATAATAATAATAATAATAATAATAATAATAATAATAAACCTTCTATTGGGTGGGTACAAACCCACTGACTTTTTCTCTCATAGCTTTATATTCCAAACTTTTTTTCTTTTTTTTTTTTTCAGACAGAGTGTAGTTCGCTATTGTATGTTTAAAATTGGAGCAAATACAAGTCTAATAAATAGGAAGCTAATTTACCTGTGATATTGTCGCAGAGGATGCGGGATGTAATTATTCTACCATAGGGACTAAATAAGTTTTCTAGATCTTGTTGTGCCATATTTTTAGGGAGCCCGCTTACGTATAGATTTGCACCTTTGATCGCTTCACTGCTAGGCCTAGCGAAAGAAACCTTGAAAAAAAAAAGAAGGGAAAAACAAAAATGATAAATTTGTTAAAAACAGTGTTATTAAATGATAAATTTAAATGGTGGTTCAAATCTTATACAGTTTACATTGTACCAAAAGAGTGAAATTGTAATTTAAATTCAATTAATTCAAACAGAAAAAAAAATCATTATTTATAATAAGAATAAAATAACAAATCATCCAATTTTTGTGTCTAGGATATGTGCTTAATTGCTAATTAAAAATAAGGGTAGGCGAAAAACTACACATTGGCAGTACTTTAATGAGACAATATCCATTTAATTAAGATTAGTGTTCCTATCACTTTTACTGTCATTGCCTCTTCTGGCTAGAAAAATAGAGACTATTTAGACCAGTTTATTTGAACCTATAAAATGGAGCATCGAGGATTTTTCTAATTACTGATTGGTCAGTTTGGATGTAAAGGATATTGGGATATTTGACAGAATCCCAGTCTTCCGTTTTATAAGTTGAATACATTTCACTAAGGTGTTATAAAAAATTTGATTTGTGGTTGGTTGATGATGGTAGTGAATACACTGGTAAATCTCCTATAGGTCCTGAACCTTCTTGTGGCATAGCGATACAAATAATTACTGTAATAATTACTACTGGACCCAAACAGTCCACAAACCTCTGCACAAGATTTCGAAAGAAAGACACTTTATTCCCCACGCAACCACGCTCTGCTACCACCATTTATGGCCGGGTAGTTTAAAGGAACGATTTGCTCCTTCTTTTAGGGCGTGATTATCCCCTGGAGGCCGGAGATCAGTCTCAAAATCAAAGGAATTTCACCTTGGAACAAAGTAATAACACAATTATAGAGGGACACCTCTGTTTGTATCTTAGAAGAAAATGTATATTCTTATGAAATCGAAAACGTTATATATAAAAAAATATAAAATAAAATAAAACATAAGTGAACAGAAGATGATTCTTGGTTACAAACAAATAATTATACATAATGGAAACAATTCAGGCCTGAAGGCCAAAAACGAAAATATTGATTTTTTTTTTTTTTTAAAAAGGGAAATAAAGGCCAAACAGAGCTATAAATCAAAGTGTGTGCCTCACAACAGAAATAAATTTTATAATAAGGAAATAAAAACGATACTGATCTGTTTTGATGGGCTATCAGCTGGATTTTTTTCTATTATCGTTCTATTCGCAATGCCTAGGCTAGACTGAACTCGTCTATCCTTGCCTCTATCATGGAGGGGAGAGCCAGGGCATAAATCGAATGAAACTAAAGAAACAAAAAATCCTAACAAGATCCTTGATGTGAACTGTGGACTGAATTGTGGAAGATTGGTATCAACCAACTTGGTATGCACAGATTCTATTACAAAGTAATAATCGTGATATTTATTTGCCTTACAAAAAAAAAAAAAAAAAAAAAAAATGCAACAAAAGTTATCCTTCATTTTATCCCATTATATCCACAGTTGAAGAAATTAGCATCATGGATGCACAGGCAAAATGGTGCAGGGTTAACAATTAAAGTTCAAAAAAATAAACAAGCTTTATCTCAATACAAACAGACACCCATGATTATTATACATTAAAAAAAGCAATTTTTTTAATGCTAAACCACTTTGAAAAATTATATACAAGAAGACACGAAACCTTTTGAGACTCCAGAAAAAAATAAATCGGATGAGGACTAAACATTTTGGATTTTGGGCAGGCAGCAATAAGATATAACATTAGACATCATTCCTACAAATGTGGACAGATTATACGACCCCCAAAACATGTTTTGCAAAACATCCTATAAAATCGTAACAGTCTACAAAGGAGAGAAATAAGTCGAAAATCGAATACAAATTATACGAGAGGAATGCCTCCAAAACGGGCGAAGAAACCGGTCCTACAATCAATCTATGCAAGTCTAAAGTATGAACTATCTAACTCGCGAAGACTTGTAGACAACGTTATACGTGGTGCTGACAAAAATAGACAGACGAGAAGCTTTAAAAGCTTAGATTGTAAAAGGTAATATGCAAAATTTTCAGTATTGAAACACCAAAATCTGGGTAAATATAACAACATGACAATCCGTTGGGTGCCAGGGCATAAAGGAATTTTGAATGAACTAGCAGACAAACTGGTCAGAGAGGGAAGACCAATTATATACCCTAAACATAGGATAACAAGATCATATCAGAATGGATCTAAACAAAGCAAAAGAAATGGACAAACTCCAAAGGAATGAGATAGTAAATGGTCGAAGAACCCTCGCTAAAACTGGCAAACACATTTCTACATCTAACCAGGGTATAACTCAGGAGAGTGCCACGTCTCACTAGTCACTGGCACCTGAGAAAACACCTACACACGGTATGTTCAGTTGACAATGACCCTTTTGTTGCTTATCAAGTAGGAGGAAGAAACTGTCACCCCTATAATATTCAAACGAAGAAACTGCTCATGTGAAAAATATTTGCAGCAAAGACAGTCAATGACTCCTCCCTAAGAACGAGGGGTGATATATGTGAGTCAGAGATAAAATCTTGCAAATTTCGCTTTGAAAGAGATAAATAAGGGAGAGAAAATTATAAAAAAGAAAGTTTCAGTTTTAAACTTCTGACTTATCCTTGCCCTTATTTTTAGTCTTTACTTTACCTCTCACTCCTGGCCATATCTTAGCTCCGAAATATGTGAAAAGGGTCTTTTAAAGAAATAAGTAAGTTGCAAGATGGCCCAAAGTTGAAAAATATTCTGCATGTGTGTATGAAGATGTTAAAAAGAAACCATAACCATTGTGAAGGGAAGTCGGTCATGGTTAGGTTGGTAACCCAAAAATCCCAAAATGGAGACATATTACTACCTACAAGCAAAATTTGCTTATTTATTTTATTTTCTATCAAATCAACCAATTAAATTGTTTCAAGGTGAATGGCTTGTTTGTTTGAATAATACTGCCTTCTTACAATAGATGAACAGGTTGAGATTTTCTTCAACTTCGAAAAATTTCATTGTTTGAGGATTATGTTGACGTGAGGAGAAAAAGTGGGGTTTTTTGTTCCCCAAGCATTGTAGCCTTCTGGTTTATTGTATTTTTCGTTGACACGATCCTTCTCTTAAGAAGTACTAGGCCATTGACTGTGCTAGCTATAACTCGTTTCCCTGTGTTTTATGAGCATCCCAGGTTATACCTCCATTGGCTGGTTGCTTCACATTTGAAATTTATATATGTTGCTGTTTCTTCCTCCTCATTGAATAGCCAACAGAACATTGAATGTGCTCGTGTGGTGTAGATGTTTTCTCAGATGCCAATGACTGGCTGTCCTAGCACTACTCTGAGCTAAGTCCTCGCTAACTGTAGCAGTGAGCTCGCCAGTTTGGTGAAGATTATTTTAGCATATGCTTATTGAGTCTAGTAACTCTAGAGCTTTTGCCTTTTTCGAATTCATCCTGTGATGGAGGATTCTTTGTTTGGTTTTGTTATCGTAAAAATTAGGTTCATGGCCTATACATGATCTTGTAGATCCTCCTTTGGCCAGTGCGTCTGCTTTATTACCCAAAATTCCCTTTTGTCCTTGTACCCAAGATATTATCAGGTTGTTTACCCAGGTTTTGTAGATTTTAGATTCATTCATTGAAAGTTTTGATTTGTTTACATGCTAATGCTTTAATGGCTGCTTAGTTATCCGATCTTTTGTTACTGTAACAGCTTTCTAAGTTACAAATATTGATGACATTGAGTTTGACTGCTCATGCTTGGGCTTGTACAAGAAAGCCTGATCCGGTTCCTTCAGTGTTCTGGAAACATCGGTATACAAAAGAATATATGATAGTTTTATGGAAGGTGTTAGAGTAAACGATAAACATCAACCCGTAGATCGAAGGGGGCGATGATGCCAGGGATAAAGCTTCCCCCTGTGACGTGGTCACGCACAAATCAAGGGGCGGGACGATTGTAAAACCTGCGCAGACAGACGATGCGATTGAGAGTGTTTGTAGAATGTACGTGAAGATTCTGCTAAAAGCTGGGCAAAGAAAGAAGGGCACCACGGGAGACTCGACGCTTGCGTAATCCTGCCTTGCCGGGAAAACCAACTCAAGCTTTCCTACAATGGCTTATCAACCCTATCTTGCAAAGTAGACGTAAAAAAATGAAAGGGAAGAAGGGATGAAGGCGGAATGACTAATTGCTTTACTCCAAGTTCAATATAAGGAATAAATTTAGCCCACGGATTGATTTTTCCAACAAGGTTCCAACAAAGACCACCAAATTAGATCTACTTCAAAATTTCAACTTCAAACATTGCACAAAAGTCATATACGACTTCCAAAAGCAATTAAAAAAAAAAAAAAAACATATCAATTTCATTGTGTTTGTTTTCTAATCGATGCTCTTTTGATTCGGTCAATATTGATCAGATTTCCCAACCGATATAGAACGGCCCGTGTAAGGATCACACAGACGACTTGAGGTGGGACCGTTGAATAGAAAATCGATCAGTGCTGGCCTGTCTCCAAAGCGTGAAGTACGCAGAAACGAGCCACACCTGCTAATCTGCAAGCGGCGGCATCTGCAGTTGGAAACCATCTTCTGCAGATTCCACGCTGCCAAACGGAAAGACGATGGACCTTAAATATATCGAACATAAACATTTTACAGTAATCCATTTCGTTTAAGCGGCCAATTGACCAAGTTACTTCTTTCAATTATTTATTCTTTTTTATGTATGGTCTTGGTTCAGATAATAAAGTCAGTGTCACGAGCGGTATTCGAACCCATGACCTTCGGCTAAACATTATCTCAACCAAGACCTTACATTAAAAGGATAATTAATTGAAAGAAGTAACTTGGTCAATTGACCACTGAATATTAATATTTAATAAGTAAACGAAGAACTTCACGAACAGCTCCCCGTGTCCACTTTATAAGTCGCTAAGAATCGAATCTTGGTTTGAAAATGGCAAAAAGAGGGAAAATTCCAACGGTTGTAGGTTGAGATGGGAAGTTGGTGTCCGAGTGGATCGAAGCCATGATAGCTCAAGTGGTGGAGCAGCGGCGTATTAAACCGAAGGTCGTCGGTTCGAATCTAGTCGTAACACTGACTTTTTCATCTCAACCAAGATCTTACATAAACAGAATAATTAATTTTACAGTTATGTTATACTTTTTTTTTAATCTTGTCAACATCTCCCGTTGGTAACCTTATAATAACTCGCTATAGAAAAAGAAGAAAAAACAAGGGACTTAAAAACGAGAGGAAACACTATAACATTCGTCCTATTCCTCAGCATATAAGTTGAGGGCTAGAAGGGGTAACATTTTTAACTAATTCTAATTTTAAATGTTTCATTTGTTGTTTCTCTACGATTTTTCTAGCGATATAAATTAGAATAGAAAATAAGTTAGAATTAAGTGGAAGCGATCTTTCCCTAATTGGTAGGAGTCCGTACTTCACCCTGCTTACAACCTGACGTCGCTTTGACTACTGCTTCTCCTAATCAGTGCATCAAAGCCTATTTTGAAAACTAAGATTTGATTAAAATATGAGTTCAACTTTTTTCATAGGGGCGTCGGTGGCCGCAAGGTTTAGATAGTTGACACGGCGCTCATCACTGTAAGGTAAAGGTCCCGGGTTCGAATCCAGCGGTGCTGTTGCGAATCCTCGTTAAAAAAACCTTTTTCATGTTATATTGTTTAAAAAATACTGTCTGAAAGTTAAGTAAAGTAGTGTAAACAATTGCTTACATTTCCAGAAGTAAAACTCATGCATGTTGTTTTAATGTCCTTCGAGTAAAAACTGGTCACGCATCAGAACTCCGGGAAAATTCATAAACAAACGTTAAATTTTATATAAATTTCGTTAATTTAAGGGTAAGGACCATTGTTAGATGAAAAAGCTGGTTTGTTCCCTATTTTGTTGAAATTTCATTTGTACTAGACGGGTTTCAATTTTCATTAGCATTTCTGGAAACTTGGTGTTTTTAGCTCAACTCCAAAATTCAACCATTGTAGTCAATCAGTTGCTCAAAGAGAGGCCAAAAAGCTGCTTTTATTTCCGCACCATTTTTCAAAAACTATTTGGTCAATTACGACCAATCTTTTTCTGTTTTTTTTTCAGGATGGTACGGATTCGAAGCAAGGTTTTTTTTTAAAGTATTGAATTGTTAAGTTTTGTCAACAACTGAAAGTTTGCCTAAAATAAAATTGTGCTTAAATTTTACACTTTATGTTTTATATACATAAAAAACTACTCTTCAGGGTGTTCTTTTTACAAATACTGCTCATTACGACTATTTGCCTATTACTGCTCTTCAAATGCAAAGAAAATAATTTCAATATGCTGAAAGGATTTGGAGAAAAATACAACTCAACGGGAGGTCAAAAAGTTGATATTTTTTTCGGTACTATTTTAGTTTATTCAACAAATTTTTGTTTCCACTAGTTTTCCTAGTAAACGATGCGCCTGTAGCTGGAGGCTTAAAAAAAGTCATTGTTAATGTTTTCTAAATTTGTGAAAAAATTTTACACATTTTTTTAGAAGAAAAAATCTGCTTTTCTGGGCGTTTTTTTTTTAAATATTGCTCGCTTTTTCCTTACAGGTGTACAAAATGGAAAAATAATGGTTTCTATATGTAGAATGTTCAATATGTTATTTTTGGAGAAAAGTATATCGAAAAGTGAAAAAATTCAACTCAATGAGTGGAACGTTGCCATTTTTCGGAACCGTTTTTCAAAATCTATTTGGTCTATAATAAGCAATCTTTTTATGCTTTATTTTTCTTAGTATACGACGCTGCTTAGTATGCTTTTAGAAAATATTGAATCGTTACCGTTTAGGCAGCAACATAAATTTGTTACAAAATTTGACACTTTATTTTTCCAAAAAAAAAAAAAAAATCAATGTCTCAATTCCTGGCTTCTGGTTTTCTTGTTAAATATTCAACACCCGGGATGGGTGATTCCCGAGCCTGCCGGCATTACTGTAAATAGCAAAAGAGCCAGGAGACTATGAGAAGCCAATAAGCTCAACTCGGCACATGTTTTGTATGCTGGTGCATGTTAGGATTTGAGCGTATATAAATTCAAATCCAAATCCAAATTTTGAAATACTGATCATTAGGATTATCTATTATTATTTTAGAAGGGTTCGCAGCAGCAGAGGTCATATCAACCATCCGGTGTTTCTGAAAAAAGCCCATTTGTAAGTATGTCGTGTTTCGAATGCAGGCCCACTGGATTCGAACCCGGGACCTTTACCTTACAGCGATGAGCGCTCTGTCAACGCCTAAACCGTTGCGGCCACCGACGTCTCCATCAGACAGAATTAATAATACCAACTAGTGAACAAGTGTAAATAAAAGTCGGCTCGAATCCCGCTGGATCGCCGATTCGAACCCGGGATCTTTGTCTTGCAGTGATGAGCGCTCTGTCGACGCCTAAACCGTTGCGGCCCGTTTGTCTAATATAGCTCTATAAAGTGTAAAAAGAATGGTTTCAATATGTTGAACAGTTTTGAACGAAAGGGCACCGAAACGTGAAAAAATACAAGGCAACGAAAAGCGATTTTCAGGTTATATCTTTTTTCTGCCGGTCAATTTACGCCGTAAAACCTTTACAGATTGCTTTTGCCGAAGGGATTTGATAGACGATGTTTCAGTTAGTTTAAAAAAAAAGGTCGTTTTGGACTTATTGGTAGAATATACATAAAATATGAGAATTTTCAAACAGCTTAAGTTATGGCGATTTGCTTGTTCATGAATTAACCTCATTGATTCGCAACTTTCCAAAAAATATTTGAAACACTTCTAAAGATCGCAATCCCACGCGGCCAGTTTTATTCTGTTCAAAAAAGCTTATAGTTTAATTAATTTTTTTGCCATTAAGCCCTATTTATATGAAACGTTTAAGTAATACAGTACAGATCTTCTGGAGGTGGATGAGGAAGTGGGTAAATGTTATTCTTCAATTTACGCCTGCTTTTGTTTTCGAATGCTGAAAGCATTTATTTTATACATTCGCCGCAAATGTACAACGTGAATTGTATTAAAACTAATTCACACCGACATAATACGTCCCTGTTCTTTTAAACTCTGCGAATGGAAGAAAAGCTGCGCTAAATAAAATCTTCATTAAAAAAATATTTAAATTACAAACCGGCCTAGTAAAAAAAAAGCCTCGGCTTTTAATTGAGTTGGCAGAACTAAAATCAATTTTTTCTTAATCGGTTCCCTTTCAAAGTTGAACACCGCCCACGCTCAAATTCCATTCGTGTAACGCCTTCCGATAATATTTTCAGGGAACGAGTCCAAAATTTATTATTAACAATCGTATATTTAACTACTAACTCGCACATGAACATTAAATAATGATCTTGCTATGAAAAACCGATAGCGCAGTGGAATCGATAAACTTGTACATTATGCATAGTTTCATTACACCTGTGTAAAATGCGACCTGCCTATCACAAGAACTGACAGCTTTGTTATTCGAGAGTCCATTAGAAAAATAATCAAGCTTTTATTAAGCAGGCGCGCATGATGTGATATAATATTCCCAACCGTTTTTATATGTTGCTATGTTGCTTTTTTTTAAAGGAACATTGTGTATTTTCTTGTTAAAAACTATAATCTAACATCTCAATTTTTGAGTATGATGTGTTTCATTACATTTTTTTATTGCATAATGGGTTTGGGTGGAACACGCTTGAGTTCGAACCTCGCCATAGCTCAGGAAATTTTAATTGATAATAATTTAAAACAAATTTTGAAGGTCAAAGTATTTCAAATGAAGTGTTTCTGAAACGTTTAGAGATATCATATTTAAAAAAAAAAACCGTTTGGCTAACTTAAAATGGAATTTTGACGATCTCAAGGGCATGGGAACGTGTAGAGATTGAAGTGTGAAACTTTTGGTATCGGAAACGGATCAGTAGGTTGACAAAACTAATGTTAAGTTGAGTGGATAGTAAGGTTAGTAATGTAGTAAGGGGCTTTGTCGATTGTCCTAGGACTTTTGATTGGAAGGTTCGGAAGAACTGTATATTGAGTGGCTTGGCTGAATCACACAGTTCCACTCCCTAGTCCAAAGCGGTCACAGTCGGCCTGTGGTTAGTTTAGTGTTGATCGTCAAGACGGATTTATTTCCTAGACTTCTATTAGTTGTCCAAGTCTTCTTTTAAGTTAAGACTTGTGTAGGGATTCCGCGTCAGTCTGCTGTCTAGTAGTATTTGACTTGAGTGGAAGACGGTATTGTTGATAACAGTCTTGTCCTCGACTTTTTGCACCAGTCTTCGACAAGGTCAAGGTGCTCTAAGATGGTCGAGGTTGCTTGGGTAGGAATCGGGACAAAATTGCGGTATCGTCCGCGTAGGTTGTGATGACGGTATTGGGTGTGCAGGAGGTCGGCAGTTATTTATCTATAGGATGCTCCCTTGAGGAACGCCGGCTTCTGTCTTACTTCTTAGAACTCGTTACCCCACCTCATTCTGAAGCAGTTACATAGGATTTATTATAGGATAGTAAAAACGGTGCGTTTTTATAATCGTATAGGAGAAAAACCATACATCAGACTCCTAGGAATGTTTATGACGTCTATGGCGAGACTTGATTAGAAAAGTACCGCCTTTATAACGCAAAGCGATCGTCGGTTGGCCTTCAATTATCGATTATGACTAAATTCAAGTTTTGTCACAAATAACCACAATCATCGTATAGGGGTTTAATATATGACTTTCAAAGCGTCGGAGAATAGCTGTTTTTTTTTTTTTTTTTTTTAACTGGTTTATTATTTTTTATAGACAGAATAATTGATTGGATCTTCTGCTGAGATTTTCCTGCTGAAACACAATGAAATCGATATTTTATTTTATGTATAAATGCGTATATGTATAAAAAGTGGTTGTTGTATGACAGTGTCCAGGGAGGAGAATCCATGGAAAACGCAGCGACGCACCGTTCAAAACTCTAATTGCCTGATTACCTCCCAGGAAATGGGCATTTGTCGGTATTGGAATGGAGTATTTTATACTTTTTCTTCTTAACAACATACACAACATCTGATTTATGCTGGTAATTGGCCAAAAACGTACCGGCACTGACTAATCGCAAGGGAATGTACCCCGACGCTGCCCTTCATATTTTTACTTATTCCCGGCTCTTAAAAGTTCTACGTTGAGAAATACTGTACTTCTCTTGAGGACTGCCGAGGAAAGAATTGCAGGATTGGAGTAAAACATTTAATACTTTATTGATTAAATTTATTTAAAGTATCTACAATTTTTATATTGAATTTACCTACCTAAAACCTCTAAGGATTCATTATATATCCCGACCTTATTTTATTAAATTTAAAACTTTTTTATGAGCAGGGTTAAGACAAAAAACGAACTAAATGTTGCTTGAATTTGTTTTAACACTGAACCGATTAATGAAATTTCGATAGATTAACCTATCAGAAAAAACTGAAAGGAACCAAGGTGAAATATATCTCGACAGACTGCTGACCATACGCGTGCAGTAACGCAAAAATGATGCACAGCCTAACCCTACGGTTACCCTATTTTGACCTTGATATCGTCCTTCCATTCACGCCAATAAATGCATTCTCTCGCATAGTGTCCATACTGTTGGGTCATCAGGGTTTTTGTTATCACGCCAAACACTTCCTGTCACATAGAAAATATATTATAAAGCCAAATAACCTAAACTATTTTGGTGTGTTTGTACGTATTCGATATTCACGCACAAACTCCAACGTTCACGCCAATAAATATATTCACACGGAGTGAAAATATCACCTTTTCGCTATCCTAAATTAACCTAATTGGGTCGACAGGTTTGTGGCTATTCGATATTACACACAGATCGGGTCCATGCACTTAACACTCTCGCAAATAAATACATTCACACAATTCGGTAGTCATCAGAGTTTGGAATATCAAATCATCGACTAAGACTGCAACACTAAATAACGTAGATTACTTTGATGTGTATGTCCATCAAAAACACACCTAACCTATAATGTTCACGCTAATAAATACATTCAATCGAATTAAGGATATTATTTCAACCTATGTACGAAAGGGCTACCTATCTGGGATCTTATACTTTTTAAATTAATTCTGATTTAATAAGAGTCTCATCATTTTGTACGTGCACGTGTTGAATTATAAGTAAAAAACATTTTTATAAGTTTAAAAAATTAAAAATTGAAAACAACAAATAGGCATAATTACCTTAATTGTTTTATTTTGAAGACGTAGCCCATTAAGCGTGTTGATTGCCTTTTCAGCGTCTTCAGGCCTGTGATAATTAACAAACCCATATCCCAAACTTTGACCTACAACAAGTCATTATCGTTTAAGTGAGTCTAGCGAGTGCAAAGCCTGTAGGATCATTTTAAATGGATAATAATAAATATCATAAAAAGACATTGCAATTGGATTAATCTATTAATCATTAATTACAAGTGACAGACGGGGGAGGCCAGGATAATTAGCGCGGTTGTAAAACCGGTGATAAAAATCTCATGAAGCATCTGGCTCTTAATTTGCCACATTTTGAATTTATTATTATGCAACTTGTACTAAATAATGTTTACAAGTAAATTAATACGCTGCCCAGTGATCGATGTAAAACTGGACTGTCAAAATCTCTAGCCAAATTTTGAATGAATCCAGAGATTTTTTAAAAAAAAATGTCTGAGTGCAGAAGATAATTGGAAAATTCAAAGGAAAAACGCATAATATAATGAACTCGATAGATACCTGTAACTTTGTCTCTTATAAGTTTGCAGCTCTCCACGTCACCAATAGAAGAAAATAAAGACCGGATTTCTTCTTGTGTCATTGTCTGAGGGAGGTAGTTGACTATTAAATTGGTTTTACTCTCTTCTTGATTGGTGCCAGGCTGTGACGATGAGTTGTGAGAGTTATTCGAGGACGTAGTGGAACTTGTGTGTATTGAACCATTTTGTTGGGGTAATGTATCCATCCCGTTCATCATTCTTCTAGCCTAAAACAAAAAAGAAAACATTAAAATATGAATTGAATCAACCTGCAACGTGCCAAATGGAAATATTACGCTTTATAATAAAGGTATGATGTTTAATAACCATTTGAACAAAAAGGACAAGAGAAAAAATGTTGTCCACAGTAATGGGATATTTTAGAACCGAGCACTTTTCGAAGTGGAAAAAATTAGGGTTTGACGATTATCTATAATCATATCTATAATGAAGAAGTAAAACTTTAGTAGACACACTAGAGCTGATGATAAAAGTTGAAAAATATGCTGGAAGTTTTGCACAAGGGTGAAATTGGTTCTGGTCATTTTGGTCCGCATATCTGTGTTGTCTTGACGGAAGGTTTTCATGTTGCCACAAGATTCTGTTTTTAATAATTTCGGTTAAAATGCACCGATCAAGATGGCGTTTGACAGTCTTTCCCGTATACTTGGTCGCCCTTAAAAGGACAATGAGGGCAAGGATCGCATCTAGCCTATTCGGCCTTATTGGACGTTTTGATTCTCAAGATGAGAGCTGACGCACCTCCACATACGAAAGTGTGGTGTTACGGCCGCAGCATCGGTGTAGAGTCAGCTCAGGCCCGAAGGCCAAACCAACCTCGCTCCTCGCTTGTCCGGATGGCCGGGTCTGCATTAACCATCAGAACGTATGCCGCTCGCAAAGAGCTACCTAAGCCGAAATACACCAGCCCAGTCTCCCGCGCATTCCCTACATAGAGAAGGCCACTCTATCTCCCAGAGCATTGGGGCTGATGATAGACCAAAACGCTCGGAAAGTACCATTACCGCTCTAACGCGTCAAGGCCATAACCTAACCTCGCAATTAAAATTTTCGAGTACAGCCAAAAATTGTCAGTAGAGTTTGGAGTGGGAAAAGCCTGCTGTATCACCGATGATGTTGATAAGAGGATATTAAGAGATGTGATATATTCCAAGAACTACAGCCTTTTGGCTTTGATACTTCCCTCGGTACGTTCAGCCTAATTGACTCGACCCTTTTTTTAAGTCATCGCTGCAATTCTTTTCTCGGGTCTTCTTGGTACGCTAGGTTATGCCTTGAGCAATTGCTTCACATTTGTTGATACAGGCAGTTTCATCTTACTCGTGGCATAACCTGCAAATGAAGTCTTCGTCGAATATTCCAATTTTGTATAGGTGTGTTTCCCAGATGCCACTCCCCCCCCCGACTGGTAAGCCATGTCACACTCCTGAGTTGTTTTACTATTTACTACGCCTGACACATAGAAAATAGTTAATACCAAAGTATATAGAATTCTTTTATTTCTGACCTCACAATAACTGTGCATTGAAGATGACGATGATAAGCAGCTACTAGGATGCGGGAGTTTGGTATTTTGAAAACAATGCAGGCCTTCTGGCTTATTGAACTTGTCCTAGTTCCTTAGTTAAGCTCAATTCACTGGAACCTTCGTCTAAAAAGTATTAGGACGTTTCTCTGACCTTAAGCAAGCTTGATAAGCAGAGCAAATGTCTTTCCTAGTTCCTTAGACCAGTTCAATCGATTCTTCTTTTGAAGAAGTAGCTGGTTATTTGTCTGTCCTTAAGTAACGATCTTAGTCAGAAGAAAACGCTATGAAAGCATTTAAACTACAAATCCATCATCGTTCTTACTTCACAATAACTGTTCGTTGATGCTGATGATAAAGAAAACTAGGAAGCAGGGGTTTCGTATGCCACAAGTACCTTTTGGCTTATTGTGTTTTCCTAGTTTCTTATATCACTTTAATTGTCTCGATTCTTCTTTTGAAGAAGTAGTAGGTTATCTGTCTGACAGGCGGAGCTATTGTGCCATCATTTTTTCAATGTTAAATATCCTTTCTAAAATGCAAATAAAAAAGATTTTCATATTTATCTTATTTTTTTGGAAGACATTCACGTATTGCTTGAAAGAACTGCGAAACTAGAACTTGGTACGGGAGATTTTCCAGCATAAAGGCCCAATCATAAACTCAACGAATTTTTTAACAGGGGCCCATCTCTGCAGTCAAGGCTAGCCAATTTGTTTGCCGATGTCCCGACGTCTGACCTTTTGTTTGCCGTACAGGCCCGGCTTGTTTTGTGCCTTTTTGCTCTCCTGGCACATTGTCGGTTGTCGAGGGGAGAGAAGTTAGTGCAATTAGTGGTTAGGGGGCTTTTGTTAGACGATATTTATTGCATCAAAAGCAGAGTTCGGATCGTTTTGAAAAATCATACCAACAAAATCAACCGATCAAGAATATTTACAACATCCCAATTTTGTTTATAATCGATCAATTTTATTTCTTTAATTACATGTCCGTTAATAGACCGTATAAAAATTCTATATTGCTTAAGATATTAGAAAAATCGTTTAAAAATGTCTATATAATTCTTCTGGAACCCTCTCAGCAGCGAAAGAAGGAAGGAAGAAAATAGCAGTTAAGGCATGGCTCAATAAAAAGTACATTATGAACTGTAATATTGACAACTTTAGGGCAATACATAAATTTGGTGAAAAAATGAAAGTACATGTCGCAAGTAATATGGTTAATGATAAACAATACACAGAATTTCAATTAATTAATCTTTTTATGTAAGGTTTTGATCGAAATGAAAAAGCTAGCGTCACGAGCGGGATTCGAACCCACGACCTTCGGCTAAACACGCCGCTGTTCTAACCACTTAACCTCGCTCTACTCGGACACCAACTCCCCATCCCAACCTACAGCCTTTCGAATCCCCCTCCCCCGATTTTTCCTTTCGACCAAAACCTTACATAAAAAGAGTAATTAATTGAAAGAAGTAATTTGGTCAATAGAGCATTAAATATGATGGATTTAGTACACAGAACAATGAAGGGAGTTTGTTTCTCCTGAGTATCACAATGGTAATTTTGTGCGAATAGATTGCAACAAAGAGAAATTTGACTTTAAAAAAACTGTCATTTTTGGAGATGCAAGAGCAGGTGGTACAGTTCGTCATCTGGAGAAGTGGAGGAGACGATGCAGAATTAGCA
>CM077101.1:24182468-24211447 GCA_039619505.1 Cimex hemipterus
GTGCGTGCGTGAGAGAGAGAGAGAGAGAGAGAGAGAGAGAGAGAGAGAGAGAGAGAGAGAGAATGGATACAGGAAAAGTTATAGCATACTTTCAGTTTTGTTTTGTGTCAGAGATAAAAGCAGGGAACTAGATAGCTAGCCAGCTATGTTGCTATATAGATAAATAGATAGATAGAGAGAGAAAATTATGGCATACTTTCAGCAGGTAACTTTCAGTTAGTTATCTTATACTTTCTGTTTTTGTGTGCGTGTGCTTGTGTGAAAGACGGAGAAAGAGAAATACGACATACTTTCTGTATGCGTTATGTTTGCTTGTGTGACAGGCACATGCAGGCAACTAAATAGATGAATAGATAGATAGGAAGAAAAAGAACGAGTGAGAGAGTGTGTGAAAGAAAGAGAGTGGGTAAAAGAGAAATATGGCATAAATTCTCTTTTGGTTTTTGTGCGCGTGCTTGTTTGTTTGTATCAGAGGTACAAGCAGTCAACTAGGTAGCTGGATAGATAGATAGTACGAGAGAGAAAGAGTAAGTGAGAGAGAGAGAGAGAGAGAGAGAGAGAGAGAGAGAGAGAGAGAGAGAGTATGTGTGTGAAAGAAAGAAAAAGAGAAATAGTTAGGGAGACAGTAAGAGAGAAATACGACATACTTTCTGTGTGTATTGTATTTGCTTATGTGAGAGGTACAGGTAGGTAGGGATGTGTAAATCAATATTAATAGTAGAAGACAAATGAGCTCCTTTCAAAAACTCCCGCATCCCGAGGGTTCATTTACTCTTGTTAAAATCTCTCTCTCTCTCTCTCTCTCAAAAAAAAAAAAAAAATAATAATAGAAGAGACTAGAAGATAGTAGACATGAGAGTACATTCCAAAGTAATTTTCTTCCAAGCAATATACCAATAAAATAGTTGCAAAAATTAATAATTGATTGTTTAATACGACCTATTTTACCGTTTGTTAAAAAAAAAAATGAAACCTGTACAAATAACCAACGGATAGTTGTGTTTAAGTTTTTACAAATTGAACTCACACTCTCGGAATATTCAGTTTTTTTTTTGGTTCAAACAATAAGATAGGATTATAAAACCAGTTTGAACTAAGAAGTAAATTTGTTGTTGATGAAACGAAAGCGAGGGAAGTTGTTTTTCTGTTAAGTCTGACAACTTTTTCCTGTATAAACTTGGCTGACGAAGACCATCCATCCAAAGACACAAACAAATTTTTTCCAAACACTGTCCAACTTTCAATTGTGTTAAAGTCAAACCCTCCCCCCCCCTTGACGCCGAAGAAGCATCTAAAAAGAGAATCTATATGTTATGTTGGACCAAAATTAAACTTTTATTTTTCATGTTATTATGAAAGTTGTAACAGTAGATTAATATATCTAGAGGAAATAAAGCTTCACATGGAGACTTTCCCCAATGCAGTCTCTCCCTCTCTCTCTCTCTCTCTCTCCCTCTCTTGTGTGTGTGTGTGTGTGTGTGTGTGTGTGTGTGTGTGTGTGTGTGTGTGTGTGATCGCTATGCTTGGACTACGCGCGATTGTAGTGGTCATGTTTCGGTATCGTGGAGGCAGCGTCATCAGATTGACGAATGAATATGACAGATATGAAATATGAACATTATCATTTATGATATTATTATTATTATTATTTACAATTAATTAAGATTTTTAGTTGAGATATAAAAGTCAATGGCCCGAGCGGGATTCGAACCCACAATCTTCGGCTAGATACGCCGCTATCGTGACTTGGATCAGCTCGGACACTAACTTCCCATTTCAATCTCACCTCTCGAATTTTCCCTGTTTTTTTTTTTTTTTTTTTTTTTTTTGCCATTTTTCAAATGTGTAATCCGATTGGATTCTTGGCAAACGAAATGGCCACGGAGAGCTTTAGTGAATTAATTGGCCAAGCGGACCACGGAATTAGTGAATTTAACGAATTATTATTTTTTTTTTTTTACGAGGGTTCGCAGCAGGAGAAGTTATATCAACCATCCGGGTGCCGGTGTTTTTGAAAAAAAAAAGCCCATTTGTAAGTATTCAAATGCAGGGACGCTAGATTCGAACCCGGGACCTTTACCTTACAATGAGCGCCGTGTCAACGCCTAAACCGACGTCACCATCAGACAGAATTAATAATATCGACTAGTAAACAAGTGTAAATAAAGGACTTATAAAATCGATTCATTTCAAGAATACATTGATTTTGTCCTTTTGTACGCAAGGATCCTTGTATCCTTTTGTAATCCAAGGACATTATACATAGATTTTAATTTCCGTATGATAGTTCACGTTAAAAAGTATAAGGATCTACCAATACAGGTAAAATCCATTAAATTTGTAAATTAGAATTCAACGTTTACCCGTCATGGATCAAAACGAGTCCCATCATAAAGAGTCATCTGAGTTGGGGACAGTCAAAAATACCTGTAAAATTATGACCAAAGAAAATCAATACAGAACCATCACACCTGCACGGTTACCGTCTGGTATAGCATCTATAAATAGATGATGATAGAAACTTTGTATTTTAATAATTTTATTTAGACTAGTTTGTATTCACGAAGGGGAACGCCAGAATGAAATTAAACAAATGGTTCCATTTTTCAGAAATTGCTCTAGATAAATTTAGTGGTGGAAGTCAGAATGGAAGTCATGTTGAAGGGATTTGAAAAGGAATGCGCACGATATGGAATTATTAATCAAAATAGGGAAATCCGATGTATGTGGCTGTTTTTAGGAAATAGTGCTAAAGGTTGGTTGAAAAAAAGCTAGGTTCGGAAAAATGGTCAAATTCATTGGTCAAATGTTCGTTATGCTTTTAATTATAAATATTTAGCTGGCTGTGGATCGCTATTAGAATAGGCATTGTGTAAAGAAAGATTACGAATAGAACGTTTGAAAAACATGACAGACATATCAAGAATAGCCCGTATTGCAGTCGGTCTCCCCGTTTATATACAAAATAAAGTAGACGAAGAAGAAGTTGGAACTAACTGCTGAACAAGTTATGTACGAATTGAGGAATTATGAATCATCTACGAAAAGAATAAACCAAGATGACCAAAAAAACCGATTTCACCGTATATTAAAAAAATCCGCGAAAATAAAAGCAATAAACCGCTATCACATTTTTATCCATCCACGAGACTTTTTTTTTTATCTCAACCAAAACCTTACATAAAAAGAATAATTAATTGAAAAAAGAAACTTTGCCAATCGGATACTAAAACATAAATGGAGTAATAAACCATGATTTATTTGTGAGGCATTGAAAAAACCAACTTCCACACAGAAAACAACGAAAACACAACTGATACGGAAATCGATAATTACAAAAATAACTAAGAAACTCGCCGGTTGAATTTCCATCATCGATTACTATAAATGTTATTCTTGACACAAAAAAAAAACAAAAACAAAACATAATGTGAGTTTATGATAATGGGTCGTACATTACCGTAATAAATCATAAGATAGTTGATTCATTGAAAACAAAACGAATAAACAATCGTAACATTTTTCAGTACAATTAAAAGTGTAGATTTTTACTCACCGACGAGAAAGAATTTCAATGGAAATAGATAAAATCGAACAAATTTAAGATTTACATTTTATAGAATGTAATAACTTTCCTTATGATATATTCTGGGATTGGATGAAATAAAAAAGTTCAAATTGACTCAAGATGAAAATGTAAGAATCTTTCAGAAGATAGAAGGGAAAAATAAAGAACTGAGTTAGATTCAAGATAAAAATATATTAGACTATCGATAATTTCAAAAGAAAGCGAATCTTTTAATAACTCCATAAATGCAAATCGAGAAATCGATTCAACAAATCTATATTGTTTTGATATTGAGAAAAGAAATAATTTAATACAATTGATAAAAAAAATATAAATTTCAAAAGTAAATACGACGTTGGAAAAGTCAAAGATATAGAAGCTGAAATCAAACTTTCGAAAGATGGACATGCCGTTTCAGAAAATTTTCAGGACATTTATTCCAGTCGGTAAGGAAATAGAATCGCAGATATCAAAACTATTAGAATCATGTTTAATAAAGAATTTAAATTTTCCTTTTGGTTCCTCAGCCACCCTCGCATATAAGCGTGAAGAAAATAAAAGCAATCGTTTCTGTATTGATTTTTATGGATTGGTTACAATGGTGATCCCTGAAACTCAACCGTTCCCAAGAATAGAGCAGATCACGGCCAAAGTGGAATTGTGGCTGGTAGACGGTTTTAGATACATACTCGGATTTTGGATAGATTTCTGTGAAAAAATAAAATCGAGGGAAAACTGTTTTTGTAAGACAAGACGGACATTGGCAATAGACAAGACTTCCACTTGGTTTGACATCCCCTGCAATTTTCCAGCGGACGCAGGCGAATATATTACGAAAATATAAGCTTACAAATTTTTGTGTATGCTACATAGATGATATTTTAATTTAATTTTTTTTTTTTAAAGATTTCAAGGATATTAAAACATATAAATTCTTTCATCATGCTATCCAAGGAGATGACTACAAACTAAAATTACAGAAATGTATTGCAAAGAGCTCTGTAAAATATTTAGTTCGTGTATTAAAGAAAAAAAACTCTTAATGTAAATATCAATGAAAAATTTCCTATACCGAAAAGAAAAAAAATGTACGCCGGTTCTTAGGAAAAATTAATTTCTATTATAAATATTTGGAAAATCTAGTTCTGGACAATAATTTATTAAGGAAAAACGTTTCTTTCCATCGGGCACATTCTTGTGAAAAAGATTTTTTTAATGAGGGTTAGCAAAAGCAAAGGTCATATCAACCCTCGGGGTGCCAGTATTTTTCTGTTTTTGAAAAAAAAAAGGGCTTTTGTAAGTATGTCCGCCTCGAATGGGCCGCTGGATTCGAACCCGGGACCTTTACCTTACAGTGATGAGCGCCGTGTCTACGCCTAAACCGTTGCGTCTACCAACGCCCTCTACTCCTGTATTTAGTAATATATAGTTAAGGAACCGGTTTTATCCTCACTGATGCTAACGGCAAAGGATTTGAAGCTGTGTTAAAACGACCAAAAGATAATCAACTTCACCTGATAGCTTATTAAAAAAAAAGGAAAAGGATAAGAAGAGGGTTTACTATGATTACAGACCATAAACCTTTAGAGAACCTGAAAGTTAAAGCTAGAACAGATGAAGAATTTGGGGATCTTGTGCATTATTTGTGACAGTATAACTTCTAATGTACCATCTATGAAAATAGGGAAGCTGACTCCCTATCCAAGGATCCAGTTCTTGAGACTTTCGAAAACGATGAAGATAAACTACAACTCGTAAATTTGATAAAGCACGAAGTTTTGGCCTGATCAACAAGAACATGAAAAAGAAATATTGCAAGGTTACGGAAAAGAAAGGAAAACTGTTTTTCTAGAACCTTCACGGCAATCGACGATTTTTTCCTTTCTCAGACTTTTGGCAGTTGATTGAGAAAATCCTTAGGCAATTTGCAAATATAGAGGTCTCAACTCAGGTTCCTACCATTCCTGCTTTTTAAATATGGATAAATTGGTAAACAATTACTGCAATTCATGCCAAATATGTAAGAAAAATAAAATACGAACAATCCGCCAAATCGGGTTGATTTCCCATTTGGGTCTGGCAAATACACCATACGAAATTATGTCAATAGACACAGTTGGTGGATTTGGTGTCGACAGCTCTTCAAAACGAAGAATATATTGGCTGACGACGACTCAAGATTCGACGTTTATATCTGCTGATTTTATACACCTCGAAGAGCCGATGCTCAAGAAGAATAAAACCGGGAACACGCTTACCCGATGCAACGCTATGCGAAGCTACCCGACGCAAATCCAAAGTCCAATTTTCTATAAGATTGTGTTACTCCTGTGCACTTCTGCCCGATGCCACGCAACGCTACCCTATCCTACGCTACGCGATACCCACTGTCCAGATTTTCGTCGGGTAGCATCGAGTACAGTCGAAGACAAAAGAACCGGACACTCATATTTTTACTCAAACTACGTGTATTATTGTCGTTATATTAATTACAACAAACTTTTTCAATATAAACCAAAATCATGAATTTTTATAAAAATAATTATGATGGTTAGACAGATAATTTATCAAAACAGCGGAATAGCTTTATTTAAAACAATTAAATTTTATTAAAAATTTATTACAAGGTTTTATTCTAAATTGTGCATAAAGAACAAAAGAAGCGTTGCGATTGTGATAGTAATTATTGTGATAAACGTGACGTGCGCTTGACGTCGTATAGATGTGCATACCCTACCAAAACGTGGCAAAAACGTCGAGTAGAGTCGGTTGCAATGGGTAGTGTTCCCGGCTTAATGTTACAATACTACTGGCCGACCAATATGCAGCAGTTGAGTCGACAGAGTTTCAAAAGCATATTGCTTCAAAAGGAACTTCAGGACTTCATCAGGCAATAGTACATCGTATTAGATGCACAATAAACAGTGAGACTGAAAAAGCACTATCATGATCGACGATAGCAGAAACTTGTACTTCAGCATACAATAACACAATCCATAATGTCACAAAATTTACACCTCGATATCTACTACTAGGAGAAGATTCCAACACAATTTCAAAACCCCTCCAACTTAGGCGAAATTTATCACAAGACAGTCGAAGAGTTTTAGAAAATTCAATTTTAAATCATCAGAACAATAAAAAAAGATTCGATAAAAATCGGAAAATAGGCCGTAGTCATGATCGCTACGCTCGAAACTACTCCTGATTGCAGCTGCCACGTTTCACGCTACGCTTGGAAGCAGCGTCAGGCAACGATATGAATTATTTACATTATCAGACAGTAGTATCAAATAGCGAACCAGTTTAAATAAAACATTTATAAAATCGATTCATTTTCAGGAATCCTTCGATTTCGTCCTTTCGTAAGTCTCATTCACTCTCCCTGAGACCTCGGTACATCCTTTCACGCTAATAAATTACTTTAATTCCTTTCATTCATATAAATTAACATAAACCCAATACCCGATTAAAACATACAATTTCTCCTGTCAACGTTGATACCTCAAAGAGGTCTATACCCTCTGCACTGATAAACTTCCCTTAACGTTTCACTATTTCAACTCCAGATAATAATTCTGTTATAGGTCCAGTAACCACTGACCGCTTGGAGAATCAAGGTTAACGAAAACAAAACTTCTTCCAGTAGACTTCAAAAACCATTTAAGCTACTCAGGATGGATGATTAAGGTGGAACCTGATGTCTAATAGACAGCATTTATAAAATAACGTTAAAGAAACAAAGCAAGACTTTATGGACCTATTTACTAGAGCTTTAGGGTAGGGCAAAGAACACCAAACTATATTGAATCCAGAAAACCAACCAACCTGTACGTACCTATGTCCCAGACCTATATCCAGTTACGTCAAATTCAATGCCAAATTATCTCCTTTCTGTAATCTATTATTCCATAGTCTAAACTATCGTTGGTAATTTAGCTGCTGCGGGAATATATAGACATTAACTATTTAACGATGTCACCACTGGGAAACCATCAAGCCATTTACTCCATCTTGTAGCACGTTTGCAAGCGACTACTATTTTGTTTTTTAAATACATTTTTATACCCAAATTCATTGTGAGCGTTAAGCCCATTGTAGGAAATTCGGCCCGTTGTAAAAGTTGTTTCCCAAATAATAACAAAGACATTGGGCAATAACGTTTTTCATTAGTGAAAGAACTTTCGCCGCAGTGACTCTACGACAGTGATCAATATGAAAGAAAAGATCTTTCGTCAAGAGTAAAATGGGGTCTGGCGGGGAGCCAAGCCGGTTTTCGATGTCAATACCAAGTCTGACATTCCGAATGATCCGAGCGGATCTAATTCTGTCTTTCGTTAATTGATCCCCGGAGGTGATGGAAACGTCGACCGGAAATATCTCCCGGGAGGCCACCGGAATCCTAAGCGATATCGATTCATTATATTACTCAAACAATGGAACGTTAACGAGATATATTCGACTACGATTAAAAGAAAAGTCCGGCGGGTTACGATTAAACTGCAACAACACGTGAGTTTCGGAGATCAGTAATGACCTTTATCGTCCATTAAAACACTGTCTTCTTATTTCGACTGCCTGTTTGTTTTGCCCTTTTTGTATATATCTATATGTGCCATGGGTGTTTGAACGCTTTTTTTTATAGTTCTGGCATTTAACAACGTTCTGCTAAGATAAAAATCTGATACAGTTCTTCCAAAATTGTCCAAACTTCACGAGCTACTATCGGCCCTTCAACATCGTTCTGCTACGAGATAAAAATCTGATACAGTTTTCCCAAAATTTTCCGAACTTCACGAGCTACTATCTGGCATTTAACAACGTTCTGCTAAGATAAAAATCTGATACAGTTTTCCCAACATTTTCCGAACTTCACGAGCTACTATCGGCCATTCAACAACGTTCTGCTAAGATAAAAATCTGATACAGTTTTCCCAACATTTTCCGAACTTCACGAGCTACTATCGGCCATTCAACATCGTTCTCCTACGAGATGAAAATTTGATAGTTTTCACTAAATTTCCGAACCTCACGACCTACTAAGTTTCAGTGTCATTCTGCTAGGAGATAAATATGTCGTACTGTTTCCTTTGACTTTCCTAATTCACGTTCCGCTATGAAGCTTGTTGCAATAATAATAACGAAATAAATACATAACTTCACTAATTTCGTGGTCCGCGTGAACAATCTTTCGTCAAAACGGGTATTGTCGCGCGCAAGGCCGCCTGACCGACTTGCATCGGCCACCCGACCCGCGCACTCCCTAGATAGAGAAGGCGCACTCTATCTCTCTGAGTACAGAGGCTTCCCTAGCGTAGAAACTTCTAAAAACTAGCGTAGAAACGGTCCGCGTGAACAATTAATATGCTACAATTAATGGTAGTTTTTATTTGAAATAAAAAGTCAATGTCACAAGCGTGATTCGAACCCACGATCTAGATACGCCGATGCTCTACCACTTGAGCTATCGTGACTTCGATCCGCTCGGACATTAAATTCCCATCTTAACCTCACCTTTTGAATTTTCCCTCCTGTTAGCCATTTTTCAAACAAGTCGGACTGGATTCTCGGAGACAAATGAAATGGAGAATTATGAATTCGTCAAGCGGACCACGAAATTAGTGATTTTAATGAGTTAAGTGATGTACAATTTCACTGATGCTCTCCACGGCCGTTTCATTAAAAAATACCTCTTGGGCAAATAAAACTATCTTGTCGGGCCTAAGCTTGAAGGAAGTTTAAATTTTATTCATCCACGGTTAGATGGCAAAATATTGGTAGCAAAGCGTGGTTACTTTTTTAAATAAAATATCTATAAAAAATGTCGCAAAAGGGAGATATCGGAGAGCAGGAAAAAACAAACAAATATGGCGACGAAATTGAGAAAAAACAAACGTCTAACGGAAAATATGGTTTATCCTTCCATTCTGACGTATGTACTAATATTTTAGAAAAAGAAATAATCGAAAAGGAAATCGAAGAATTTTTAAATGTTAGTCCTCAAATTCAACAAAGAATTCCTAAAAAACACAGACAAGCATTTGTTCCAAGCATATCTTCTACAATTTTGAAAGCCCTTAAGGAAAAAAAATAAATCTACGAAGGAATCTGAATTTGTACGCGAAAGTTCTCCTTGGCAAACAGCTGATTTTAAAACCTCTATTATCGCAAAAACCGAAGATTCAGGAACGTCAAAACCGGGTAAAATGAAAACAGTACCTTTTCATAAATCGCAAGCGATGTATTCCGAAATAGATTCGACCGATTCGAATTCCTATGCCGACGACCAGTTTATTCCTAAATTTAGAAGCTTTGAACTGGAAGAAGAAAATCCTCGACAAATAAAAAAATTGGAAGAAAAGTTTATTAAGTCTGTCACATCAATCCCTCTTAAATAGGATCAGTAAATTGCCGACATTAATCTTAAACAATACGGAATCAATTGTGCACATTATACCCCTTATTAACACGCATTATAAATCATTAACATCGGAAATCCTTTTTGTCTTTTGGAAATCCTTTTGGGGACACCAATGAAATAGAAATTATTAAAATCATATTGGAGCGGGTTAATCCTAATTTCTTAAGTTTGATTGGTACAAAATTTAAGATCTACAATATCGAATAATTACATTACGAATTATCTAAAATATAATTAATTTTAACTAGCTGACCCAATAGGACATGGTCATTATCCGGATATAGCTCGGATTCGGATGAGCAAGTAGGTTTTGATAACAAATATAAAAAACTTAAACGCTATGGGAGAAGAGAAGTTTAATGCGTTAAAATACACCAAAATGAAAATTTGAATAATTATAGGCAGCCACCAAATCCAATAAACTTTAGTTATAAATCACATAAACATGATAGAGATGAACGGTGGACTTTTAATAAATCATTATTTAATAAAAATAAGTATTACAATTATTCGACTAGCGATTCAGAAAATTTCAAAGGCCATAACAAAAAACAAAGATATTATACAAACAAGTTACATCCTAAGAGCGATAATCCAGAAAATTATCACTTAAGACCGATATTCAATCATCAACACTTTAGAAGCGATAATCAAAACTCTAGAAGACATTATTATTTTCCAAATTCAAATCCCTATTACAAAAACTATGGAAATATACCGAATGATTATTACCGAAACAAAAATTATTCCAGATATTACGGACATTCAAAAAAATTAGATTTACACGATAGATCGAAATCGCGATGTCAAGGAGATCCCGGTCAAAAATTTACAAACGAAAAAGATAAATATTTTAACCCTCGAGAAGAACATTATTTCAATAAGATAAAGATTAAGCCTTTTCGGAGAGAAGACGAAATTGAGGAAAATTACTATTCGAAAAATTTAAAAAACTTATCGCGTCCGAATCGGAGTAAAATAATAAACAAAATAAATCAGAATCAAAAATAGGGAGCTACAAGGAAATGAATAGGGAATCAATAAAAAATATAATACAAATAATAGATATTTTAGAACGGAAATATTTGATACATCCGCCCAGAAAAGACGAGATTAGTTAATCAAAAAATTATAAAAATAAATTAGGAAAATTTGGAGGTTTAAAAATAAGGATTAATAAAATTTTAAAATCTAAAGGGCTCATAGATTCGGGAGCAAGTTGTAGCTCCATCAGTGAACATTTTTATTTCCATTCAAAAAACTTAAATTTAATCATAAGTCGTAACAAATTCATTCCCAGAGTAAGCCTGGTGTAGGTAAACGGTCAAAAAAGTGTAGAGATTAGTGACCGTTAATAGATAATTATTCAGATATCGTGAGATGCGGTCTGGTGTGATGTAGGTCTCAGAAAAACATTTTCTTTATCGTGCCAACGTTTCGATCTTTATTGAGATCATCTTCAGGGCTCAAAGTGTTTGTCTTCTGTGTACTTGTGGGCACTCTCAACACGACATGCAAGAAATTAAATAACATAAAGTAAAATAGAAAACAATGATAATCTTATAATAATAAATACATTTTTTTTTAAAAAGGTTGGTACTAATCAAAATAAGAAAAGGTAAACATAGAGGAAGCTCGAGGGGACAGAGAATCGCTCCGAATTGGAACAACCTAACTAGAAAACGCACAAGTATCATTCTTTTCTACTCCTAATTTCCTTGGAGTGATTGTAGTTAAATTCATTTTGTTTATTTCGATTTATTTTATTTTACAAAAATTTTAAGTGAATTTATTCTGAATTTGTTAAGAAAAAAAAAGGAAAAATATATTATTTTGTTTCTTGTAGTTAAAACTGAATTATTAAAAATTGTAATAAAACAAATTTATTTTACTTTTTAAAGAAAATTGTTCGTATTGATTGTATCTTTTCTAAATATAGTAAACGTTTAATTTAAAAAATAAAACAAAATATTTTATTATTTTACATTTTCATCTTCATCATTTCATATCTTTATTAATTAAACATAACTATTTTATTGAATAACAATACAAATATAAAAAATAAAATATAAAATTTATTCCTTTAAAACCTTTTTTTTTTATCAAAGGGCTCGGTTGAGATGAAAAAGCTAATAGGACGAACGGAATTCAAAACCGCGAAAATATGGCAAAAACGAGGGAAAATTCGAAAGGTTGAGATGAGGAGTTGGTGTCCGAGTGGATCGAATTCGCTGTATCAATTTTCAAATTCTAAGGGAAATGGAATTCTGTAAGTAGAAGTAGTGACGCGCAAAAAAGAGACTTGCACGATTTATATACCTAGAGATGGGGGTAAATGAACAAAAATCATTACTAGATATGTACACGTATTGTTTACAATAGTTTACGAAGGGTAAGAACAAAGGGTTTCTCGTTTAGCCGCCTGGGAAAGGGCGGCAGTTAGGCCGTCGGGCAAGTTATTTGATCAATACTCGCATCAACTACAACACGGGGCAATTTTTCAGCTCAACTACTTCCTTCATAGAAGCACACAAAAAAACCTACTTTGCTGCGTAGCTCGGTTCAGTATTTCAATACATAAGAATTGGCTCGTGTTTGCAAAGTAGGTAAAAATACTTCTTCAGGAAAAACGAAGTTGATATTCATTTACCCCAAAACGCTCTTTAATACAACTCTTTGTAAACAGAAAACAAAAATTCAATTTTTTCGCCTTTGCGTTAAATCGCAAAAGTAATGGTAACTTTGAAAAACCCCGAAAGATCTTTACGGAAGTTTACAAGGCTTTAAAATCCTACAATCGACAGGCACAAAGCCTGGCCTCTGTAAATAGATCAAAACTGGAGATATAAAATCAAATGTTTAGGGACGAATTTTTTCACTGATAATGATATGTAATCTAAATATTGTTGTCGGTTTAAAAGCAGAGAAATTAAGCATTCTGACAGCAGTAATAAAGTTGAATTTAGATAAAAACCAGAATTGTTGTGAATTTTCAGAGTTTATCATAAGGCATGAACGAGTGAAAAAATTGTCCTGGGCGAATGTCTATTTTTGGTTTTGTACAAAATTTTGTATTTCAGAGCTTTAAAGGGTGGCTATAACGAATACGATTTTTTAACATTTTTTACCAACTTTACTGAAATAACACGGTTAGAAATTTCTTGTTGATTTGTCACTGATGATGACATCAAATTTAAACTTTGCTGTCATATTTTAAGAGCAGAAATATTATTTTTTTAAAACACAGTAATAAAGTTGAATTTGGATAAAATCCAGAATTGTCATGAATTTTCAAATTGACTATCAATCCAGCTAAAAATGTCCATTTTTGGTTTGGTATAAAAATTTGTTTTTAGGGGCTTTAAAGGGCGATTAAAAAGAATCCGATGTTTTTTTCAACAAAAATATTGTTTGTTCTACTTTAATAACAGAATCTTTTGGTTTTTGTACTTTTTTATATCTAGGCTGTTTTAACACAAGATTCACTATATTATTTTTTTATTGACTCATACTACTAATTGACTATCAGTCCAGCTAAAAAATGTCCTTTTTTTGTTTGGTATAAAAATTTGTTTTTAAGGGCTTTAAAGGGCGATTAGAAAGAATTCAATTTTTTTCAACAAAAATATTGTTTGTTCTACTGTAATAGCAGAATCTTTTGGTTTTTGTACTTTTTTATATCTAGACTTTTTTTTAACAAGATTCTCTATATTATTTTTTTATTGACTCATACTACTAATTGACTATCAGTCTAGCTAAAAACTGTCCATTTTTTTATTTGGTATAAAAATTTGTTTTTAGGGGCTTTAAAGGGCGATTAAAAAGAATCCGATTTTTTTTTCAACAAAAATATTGTTTGTTCTACTTTAATAGCAGAATCTTTTGGTTTCTGTACTTTTTTATATCTAGACTTTTTTTAAACAAGATTCTCTATATTATTTTTTTATTGACTCATACTACTAATTGACTATCAGTCCAGCTAAAAAATGTCCATTTTTGGTTCGGTATGAAAATTTGTTTTTAGGAGCTTTAAAGGGCGATACAAAAGAATCCGATTTTTTTCAACAAAAATATTATTTGATATACTTTAATAGCAGAATCTTTTGGTTTTTGTACTTTTTTATATCTAGACTTTTTGAAAACAAGATTCTCTATATCATTTTTTTTTTATCTTAGATGAAAAACGAGTTCCAATGATATGTAATTATATGCACAGCATTCCCACTTTACTGAAATAACACTGTTAGAAAGTTCTTGTTGATTTGTCACTGATAATGACATCAAATTTAAACTTTGCTAAAAAAATGAGTATTTAGGACATTTACAAAGGACGTTTTGACCAATAAAAATGAAAGAACTAATTGCATCACCAGTTGCTAGAGACGGTTTGCCTTTATGGTTATATTTATCTATAAAGAAAAACGATATCTAACACACTCATAAATCACTGGCATATACGCATGTGAACAAAAATTTACAAACCGCAAAGCTGAATAAAGCAAAAATTCATGAAAAACGAACGAATAGGTTTATAGGTTAACGAACCTATTAATTTATCACTTTAGTCTTTTGGCTTGGCCGTTGTGGTTAAGTCAAAAATAAATGTTTGTTTATGAGTGGATATTATTGAAATGTAAGGAGTATAACCGTTAATATAAGCTGTATTTCAGATAAGGACAAACAATTTTTTTTTTAAATTCTTTCTACAATATATCAATTTTAAGGCCAATGAAGAGGCACCGTAAAAGCCAGTTAGTGTAATCTGTGTGAATCAAGTTATTAAGTTATCAAATTAGTTAAGGTATGAATTTTTTCAATATTCATGGACCATTTTTGCATTTAGCTTTGTTTGGAAATATATTTAAAAAACACCCTTTCGCAATTACCTCTTTCTTCAAGTTTAAAAAAAAAAAGTTGAATTTTGTGATTTAAACTAATCAAACCCACGTGGAATTCAGGACGCCAGACGGGTTCGAGTACTACAGTTGTAAGGGAATTTAATCGTGAAAAGGGATACGTAGTATTTCACGTTGTTCATTGATCACCCACCCTGCGGGGGTTGGTTACATTCAGGCGTTTTCAGAGCTCTTTCATCCCCCACCTTGTCAGCCGAGGCAATATTGAACGAGTGCTTTCGTATGCAAATCTTTGTTTTTTTAAATGTCTTTTAGCATAACTTTAAACCTAAATGTGTAGAGATTAGTGACCGTTAACGGATAATTATTCAAATATCGTGAGATGCGGTCTGGTGTGATGTAGGTATCAGAAAAACATTTTCTTTATCGTGCCAACGTTTCGATCTTTTATTGAGATCATCTTCAGGGCCTGGGATTTACAAACATAATTTACATTTAGAAAATACATATAGAATATGGAATTTATACAATGCAAAAATTATCGAAACGTTGGCACGATAAAGAAAATGTTTTTCTGGAACCTACATCACACCAGACCGCATCTCACGATATTTGAATAATTTAAACCTAAAAGAAAACAGATCTTTTGAGATTTTGAACGTATAAATCAATCGGAGTAAATTGCAGGCCTGTCTGTTGGAGGCAAAGAGAAACCTTTTAATTTTTATTTAGAAATCGTGAGATGCGGTCTGGTGTGATGTAGGTTCCAGAAAAACATTTTCTTTATCGTGCCAACGTTTCGAGCTTTACTGAGATCATCTTCAGGGCCGTTTTCTTATGTAATTGTGCCATTCTTGCGTGGCGTGTTTAGAGTGCTTGATTTAATTTTTGTTTTAATCTTGGTTGTTCAATTTTATAAAGTGAAAAGTATTTAGGAAAACAAGCTTGGAGGGCTAAAGATCTTGAGTAATCTGCCAAAAATTAATTTTGTCGTTAAAGATCATTTTGGTTTGGGTTGAAACGTCAGAAGCCATTATCCTAAAAATATTTTTGTGTGCATGTGAAAAAAAAGTTATACTAAAAAACGAAGTTTTTTAATCACTTAGCCATTGACGAAAAATTGTTAGGTTTAGGCTGCCCAACACTTTAAAAGTGCGGTTGGGCTATAGTGCAATCCCATTTACTGTATTGAGCTGTTCGCTTTTTAACAGATCCGAAGTTCTGTTCATCCTTCAGGCCTAGAATTTCCAAGGAGTAGGAATCTCACTCTTCATAGGCTCTACTTGATATATTAGGTGCACGAAAAAATTTTGGACAATGAACAAACATACAAACTAGCCAGAAAAGGCGGCTAATTATTATTGGCAATATCAGCACAGTTTAGCTTCTGCGGCTTCGAGTCGATAGATTGTCCAATCAGCAGTCCTACTATCATTCTGATTACACCACCTAGGATTTGTAGTTATGAAGATATGACTTTCCTTCAAACGCTCAACCTGACAATGTGTCGAGTTCCAGGGCACAAAGGAATTTTATGTACTGAAGAAGTAGACAAACTAAAACCTATAGGCTCATAACCTATGATTGGGACAGCATGGTCAAACATAAACTCATCCATCACAGAACGGGTCCAGACAAAATAAAAACATAGTGGACGAATTCTAGAGCTGCTTCACATAGCAAAGGTTAAATCAACTCAGTGGAGTTACAAGTCTCAATGGTCACTGGCATCTGAGAAAACACCTAACGATAATCAAAGAAGACCTCATTTTTAGGTTATGCCATGAGCAAAAAACAAACCACCACCAGTATCATCTTCAAATGCGAAGCTCAATGAAGAAATAACCTAGGATACGAAGAAAACCTGGGAAAAAATTGCATTAAAGGCAGTCAATGTTTTACAAAAAAGGAACGAGTCTATTAAGCTGAACTTATTAACTAGGATAAGTAGCATAAGCCAAAATGCCTTTCCCAGTGTTTTACTGTGTCTATCATGGTTAAGGTCTGTCACACAAATGGCCTACTTGCTTATTTAAAGAAGGATCGAGACAATTGTACTAAGGGCCATGGAAAAGCGCAATAAGCCAAAGGCTGCCTGTATTTGAGGAATACCAAACCCCCTTCCTAATATATTCTCATCATCGTCTATTATTACAACTTATTAGTAATTATAATTTTGATCATTCTAAACCACTACTCTCAATTTTTCGCCGTACTTCCATCCAGAAGTTGTGAGGTCAGAGGTATGATGGACTTAGCTTGGTCATTTCCAAGGTCTGCCTATGCTTTACGAAGTAAGCTTTGATCTGCACATCACTAAAAATATGGCGAAGCAATTTTTGAAGTGACACGTCTTTTAACAATTTGATCTAGACTTTTTTGCATTCGTTCATCGAGAAAATTGACGGAAATGAGCTTTGAAAATGTCGGAGTGGTTTATAAATCAAAACTTAAGTTTTTTTTTCTCTTTTAGACACATCTGGCCGACAAATTTAAAACTAATTAAAAAATAACGTATTTATTTTGTTCTGATAGGATTTTTCATTGATTTTGCGCCAAGACTAAAGTAAATTGAATATATAACTGATGATACTCATAATAGTAACAAATGAGTAACGTAGATGATTGAAATGCAAGTATGAAATCCTCGAGTAACGATATTCCAGATGTAATAGTTTTTAAAGCTGATGTGAATAGCTGGAAAGCTCGTATTGATCAAACAGAAAAGGGCCACCAATTACATCAATGTTTTCCTGCAACCATGCAACGATATTGCTCACTATCCTTCTGTCAATTTCCTCTTGCTTTGTTTGTACTTTTTGTTTTATTCCAGAATCGAAAAAGTTCTAAATTTTGAGACAAATCAAGTCAGAAATTACTTCTGAACCTTCGAATTATTTTATTTTTATTTTTTTCTACACAGATTTCTGTATAGGGACCGCAGTGGAATACCGCCTGGTTATACGAGAGTGCTCGAGCATGGCAGCGAATTCAAGGACAAACTTTTTATGTTTCTTAGAGACATCGGGATTATGGGTTGTATATAGAGGGGTATTTAGTTTATAGGTTAGGGTTTGTATTTGGTTTCTGGTAGAATAGAAGTATGTTGGCGGCGGTACAGCATATCATTTCAAACCTCCACCGTTAAGCCGGGTCGGGGCGGAATATCGAGTACCCTCCGACCCGGACTCTAGATAGAGGATAGGCATGTGTGATTGGATTTGTATATAGTGGTATGCATGTATTTATTGTATGAGTGAGTGTGTGAATGACTAGTCTTAGGGAACGTAAGGGCGCCGAAATGACCAAAGAAGACGATGGCGCCCGACCAGAGCCCAACCGAGGAGTCGCTTATGCACCTAGGTGGGTGACTCCCCCTGACCTATCAGGGAGAGGCCAGAGACCTCCTAGGATGTCTCGCAATTCTAATTCTAATTCTACACCGACTTCCTTCCCACCCCTACAAAATCCAACATATATAAACATTAAACAGCAAAATCTTACTGGCAGTCGCGACACGACACGCAAGAATTGCACAATTACACAGAAAATTTTCACTTTGAGTGAGTAGAAATGCTTTGTATTGAATATAAAATATTTTTTGCATTGTATAAATTCACTTTTCCACATCCTATATATATATTTTTTAAATGTAAACAATGTTTGTAAATCCCAGGCCCTGAAGATGATTTCAATAAAGATCGAAACGTCGGCACGGTAAAGAAAATGTTTTTCTGATACCTACATCAAAACAGACCGCATCTCACGATATATGAATAATTTTATTTTACTTCTATTTGTGGGAAATAAGGAATTTCTACAAACATGAACATTCATTCAAGTCATGCAATAGTTTTTCTTCCAGTATCTTTTAAATATATAGTAAATAGACACAGGAACTTTAATGAGGCAAATTTATTTAATTATCTGGGATCATATAAAAAGCTATAGTAAAGGTTTCAATGCAAAAAAATTGATAACTGATTTTCCCATTTCTTCTGCCATAATTATGCATTAGACCGTTTTTTTCCCAGCATGGACAATCTCAATTTTAAACGGATTTTTTAAAGTTCCCTTTACAAGAACAGAGAGAAATCAGTCATTACCTTGCAATTTGAAAACAGGAGCTTACAATCGTTACAAGTCATCCTTCGAGATTCTGAAATTTCGCCCATAGACAAATTTCAAAAGAGAGTGGGATAGTCAAACACTAATGAAAATTGAAATTGAGTGCTTTTTACAAACTTGGTAAATATGTTCATTCCAAGATAGATTTTGTTTTAGATCAAATCCATAATAGTTTTAACTACAAGGATCTTTCTCAACTTTTTATCCATCAATTTTAATCCACTCGGACATCAACTTTCCATCTCAACCTCACCTAGCGGATTTTTTTTTCATCTCAACTAAAAACCGTAATTAATTGTGATACATTAATTGGTCGAGCGGACCACGAAAATAGTGAATTAAGAATATTAACTTACTGCTAAGCCATTGCAGGATGTAGGCAAATTGCAGGAGGTCATTACTAGTGATGGGAAAATAAAATTGGACCCATAACAGAACCTTATGGTACATTACAAGGGTCATTGCCTTACATTACAATCGTCTGAAAGTACCATCAGTAGTACCACCATAGTTCACAACGATCTTATTATTTAAAATTCTCTAACGATAACGGTTTTCTAAAAAATAACTATTATCTGTTTTACAAAGTAGTAACTAACCAGCAGCTGAAGGTCTCCTCCTTTACATATACAGTCTGACAGTGTTCAAAAGATGAAACACTTTTGGAGACAAGACAAGACAATAAGGTGCGGAAGAACTTCGTACTTTAAACTTTCAGACTACCTTGAAACATGGGGCGTTGTCATCAAAGATCATTAAGATTTGCCAATCCGATTAATGTATTTTGCCAATCTTTTGATGAATTTGCTCAATTTCAATAGGAAATGATGGTTTCACTTCTAAGGAAAAATGAAATAGTGGATGTCTCAAGCATAGACAATATGTTTCTTTTTGGTGTAAATTCAAGTTTGGCATGTGTCATAGATTTTCGACGGCAATTAACCACTGACCTAACCTTACCGGGTCCGTTTTCAGACCCGGCTTTGTTGGATTACTCAAACGCCTTTCAATGTTCAGTGAGGAACTGCCAAATCACACCCTCCAATCACAGACTTACAGAAAACACCAATCATCAACCCTTTTTATTGTGGATGCATTCGAGTTCTCCACTTCGAGTAATGTACTACGTTATCATTATTCTTTCGAGAAACGGCTCGTTTTTTAACTTAGGAAGCACGGCTTCCTAGAGCTCAGCTGCCACTCAGGTCAAGAGGTCCAATTAACTTTTTGATTTTTCAAATGCACTTTAAGCAAATCGAATGCATTTTCATTCAGTTTGTTCAGGATTTACATTCGCAGTAAGCTTGATTCCAGACGAAGGCCTTCCTTTTGCTTGTAGAAAAGAACCATAGTGATCTTTCCTGCAGCCTGGAGGAATTTAACCTTTCAAAAGCATATAACATGAAAATTCTGTCTCAATGTTCATTTTTGAATTTATACTAAAGAGTATGTAAAGAATTGCTAAGGTATTCAACTTAAACAAAAAAGAAAGTAATAATTTCATTATCGACGTAAACATGTTGGTAGTGAACAAAAAGCTAATAAAATATCGCGCGCGGTATTTCCGTTCTGGAAGAAATTTAATTAAAAGTTTTCGGTGTACGTTCAACGATGGTAATGTTGGAATATGTTGTGGTGTATAATTGGCCGAAATGGATGACCCGGGCGGTCTGATGCCGACGCAGAGGACCTCTTAAAACGCACGTGCCACTTAGTTAAGGGGCGTAAGGGCAGTAAGTGGTCCGTTTCGACTTCTGAGGACGACGTTTCGCCGATATTGAAATGTGCCCAACTCAAACCCTACGGCTAATACAGCCCCTATTGAATGGAGACGTAAGCCCAATTAGGTATAAATCTCTAGTAAACGGGAACGAGAATGAATGAAAACAAAAAGGGTAAAAGTTTAGTTGCTACGCAACGTCGTGAGATCCTTTCCGAGATTTTCACCTAAAAGGGAGCCGCCTCTCGTCCTCCTTTACGGCACTGGAATCTCAGTTAATTATAAATCGAGATAAGTCGAGACAAGGGGGGAGGTGAGAAAACAGGGTGGGTAAATGTAAAGGCAGGTTACTTTCAAGGTAGGCCTTTTATTGACTCTGATCCGGGGGGGGGGGAGTTTTTTTTAACAAAGCGGTAAATTATCGTTACAATAAATTAATTCTCAGGGGATGGTTAATGAAATTCTTAACACATTTTTTTCTATGAAGCCCAGACACAAAAATAATAGATCCTGTGTTTAGAATAGCTTTTATGGTTTCATTTTTGCCTATAGCAAAAAAAAAAAAAAATTACAGCCAAAGGGTTAATATTCACTGCTTTCGTGGTCCGCCGCTCGACCAATTAATATATCACAATTAATTACGGTTTTTGGTTGAGACGAAAAAAAGTTAATGGCACGAGAGGGAATCGAACCCACGACCTTCGGCTAGATACATAGAGGTTGAGATGAGGAATTGATGTCCGAGTGGATCGAGGTCACGATAGGTCAGGTGGTAGAGCGATGGCGTATCTAGCCGAAGGTCGTGGGTTCGAATCCCTCTCGTGCCATTAACTTTTTTTTCATCTCAACTAAAAACCGTAATTCAAAGGGTTAATATTAACCTATTTCTATAAGAAGGAAATAAAAAAAAAAAATTAGAAATGAGATGGGTGTTGGTCTGCGAATCGGTGAACCCATGGTGGACCGGCATAAGGTCACTTACTGGGCCTGTTTTCACCCCCCCCCCCAAGGGTTTGTTGGATTGGTAAAACGCTTTTCAGTATGTCGTCATGTTCAGTGAAGAACTAACTGCCAAACCAAACCCCCGATCACCGACACGCAGAGCAACACCAATCATCATCCCTTATGACTGTGGACTCATTCGAGTCACTTTGAGTAACCAACAAACCAGCGAGTGAAGACGAACCCAATGTGGCCCTGTGCCGGTTCAGCATACAAACTAATCGCTGTTCAAAATCTCAAACTGATGAATAAATATATCACCTCAGGAAGTAACAGGACTTGATCGTTCTTTGCATCAACTGAATAAAAGCTAAAAAAATATTCATCTTTTTTTTTAAACTGATTAATTAGAAATAAAAGAGCATGGTTAAGTATTTGATTTGTGAAAAATTAATTTTGTGGTGTAATCGCACAAGTAAAACTGAGCTGATTGTTCTTGCCACATTAAATTTAATAGAACTCAACTCACTCAACTAGAATTCATTAGGAAATTTTTTTCACCTTGGTGATTGGTTTGAGGACCCAACGGCTGACAATGCCCCATGGTTTTTTTGATAAATACTTCATAATATAGTCGAAAACTTTAAAAATCGCAAAAAATTATAAATCGCGAGTTTTGCTTCTGGTCTGCGGGGTGATGAACCAAAGATATTTTGAAGATGGCTGTCGAAGCAGTAGGACAGGCAGGCAGACCAAGGTCAATGCAAAGGGTCAAATGAAATAAAAAAATTATCGAGTTTAGTTTTGGTCTGCTTATCAATAATGCTTAAGGTCTGTCAGAAAAATGACCTACTATTTCTTTAAAGAACTATCGAGTCAACTGAACTGAATGAAATAAGCATTTGATCTCCGCATCACTGAAGATGTAGGCAAATTTAATTGCGGCGGACAAAGCAAATTACACCACTCAGAACCAGGAAATCTTAAACGCCAAGCGTTGACCAATTATTTTTTCAAAATTTTATTTCCAAAGATGGTTAACTTTTTTATGACGATTTTTAGCAGTTCGTGTACATAAGCTTTTGGTATGTACGCCTAAGGACTAAATAAAAAAAAAATTAAAGATTTTTATCCGAAAAAGTTCAACGGGTATTGACTGGGATACCAATTGTCGTCCAACTGAGTCGTCATATCAATCTTTGGAATTTCACTATGTCTTAAATTCCGGTCGGCCAAATTGTCCGCCTGCCGGTTGTTAATTGCGATCCGTGGATCTGCCATGCCGTCCCTCCCAGTTAATATATCCGAGGATCTGTGTTTAGCTTTTGCGATGTAATTTTCAAGGCTCAAGGCCGGGGCGGATCGATAAAGCTACTGCGATCTTCCACGATGGGTTATGGTGGGAAAACACGATAAATCCTTTTCTCTCTCCCAGGTTTTTAAATTATCCATTAATTTATGACACTTTTTTTTCGTATTTTTTGACAGGACGTGTTATCTATTTGTTGTGACATACTACATGCTGAAATAGTAATTATATATACACCAAAAAACTGCGTGCATAGGATGTATTTTGTATAGGGAAAAGAAACAAAATAGCAAGAATTGTTTCATAGATTAAAATTATAAGAAAAATCATGATTGTCTAGGACCTTTGAAATTGTATATTATCTAAGTATAAACAAAAATAAAATCTACAATTTTGGTTCTTTGTTTCTGCAAAGTGTTGATTTACAAATAAACTAACAGTTTAGCCTTGTGAAAAAAAAGCTATAGACATAAAATGGACAATACACAATAAAACCTAAACTAAAAGACCATCTAAAAATTAAATTAACAAGCAAAATAAAATAAAATGACCATGACAAAGGGGATCTCTAAACGGTTTTATCAAATAATAACTGGTTTGAAAGTGCAAGTTCTAAACAACGAATTTTGTTTTAACACTAAGACACAATGAAGCAAAATCGTTGTTCAACTTACATGCATTACTTCCAGTCACCAGTCGTCTTAATCTCCAATCAACAAAAGAAGAAACAACTTATGAAATCTACCTAAAATAGATGACCAACAATTTTAGATATACAAATACAACTAATAAAACAATTTTTTTTTAAAAATAAATAAATTTTTGTATCTTCATAGCCATGTTTCTTTTTTTTTCTATACTATTATACACATTTGGTGAGCCAATTGAGAAAAATGTCCAGGAAAATGACACGAGAGCTTTCCAGCACATTTATCGAGATGCTTGTGATATGAGTTTTGTTCCAACACACGATCACAAACCAGTTGCCGACTAATCCGTGATTTATGACTACGCCAGACCGAACGTCGACTGATCGCGGATTCTTAATTCTGCCGGTTTTTTTTTTCCAATCTTCTACTTTGGCCGAAATTTGTCAGTCGAAAACCAGAAAATCAATCAGTCAATTGTCACTCCTCTAGCTTTCTTTTGCAGGACAGATCCAATTTGTGCGATGTTCTCATATATTCTTTTCGTATCAGAATAAATCACAGAATGGTTATAGTAATTGGTTCTGTGACAGCAGATTAAAAAAAAAAAACAACTTTAATTTTCAAATTACATTATGTAACTTACATGTTGAAATAGTAATTATTTTCCGGAGAAAATGCAATATACAAAAATTAGTGAATATAAATGCATAATTAATGACTTTTCTTACAGTTTATATATTGGTTTGTATACATTTACTGTACTTTTTTACAATTTATATATATAACCAATTTTGTACTGCTTTTTTCTCTGTATAATAAATTTATTTCCTCCAGCTCTAAAATACACCATAAAAATCAATTACACCTGCACAATTCCTTAACATTTTACAAAATTATTATTCGGATATCGTGAGATGCGGTCTGGTGTGATGTAGGTATCAGAAAAACATTTTTTTTTTAAGCCCTGAAGATGATCTCAATAAAAAAAAATCGAAACGTCGGCACGATAAAGAAAATGTTTTTCTCAAACCTACATCACACCAGACCGCATCTCACGATATCCGAATAATTATCTATTTGCGGTCACTAATCTCTACACATTTTACAAAATGCGTTTTTATTTTTAAAATTTTTTTGTAGCAAGAAAATTTAAAAATGTCCGTTATTTCTAATAAATTTGAAAATTAAAGTTTTTTCTATCTCCTTATATTGTTCATTTTCACATATTTTTCAAATTCTACGTGTAAATTATAAAATTCTTTTAAAAAATAACTAAAACTAAAAACTAATGTTTTTTCATATTTATTTTACGTATTTTTGTTTTGCTTGTCTATTTGTTCAAAAAATACATATATAAGAACGTTTTATATTTTATTTCACATATAAATCAGGGCCCTGGTTAGTTAGATTTGACGAAAGAGCTAGAAAATATGTTCGCACGTCCCAAGTCAAATCCTCGGACTGTTTTTCAGGTCAGAAACTCTCAACCAGGCTTGAAAACGTGTTGGAACGGCCGACTGACAGTTTAAGTTTGGTTTTGTGCCTTGATGGAACGCCAAAACTCCACTGCACACGCGCCCGTCGGTTTGCGGAAGGTTCGAACGCGTGATGGAACGAACCTCAAAAAAACAAATCGAACAACGGAAAATATAGAGCATCTTAAAATGAAAAACGCAAACTTTTGTTAAATATAACTGCCTTAAAAAATGCGATGGTACGTTAAAAATAATACTCATGCAAACGTTGGTCTAAAGTTTCTGTATTTCATTTCAAATTTCAAGCAAACCAAATTTTCCTCAGTTCTGAATAGGAGTAAAAAAATTAATGGGAAATGGAAATTTTTTTCTTATATTTCGTCATTTTAGGAGAGTTTTTGGACTCTGAAATATTGTGGATCCAAGGGAAAACACGAAACTCGGCCGTAAATTTAAATCTGTCCATTTGTAACGGTTCCGGGTTTGAATGTCAAATGTCAATAAGTTACTTACGAACTTTCGAAACTCATAAACCCTCGGGCGATGGCTTGGCAAGAATAAATTTTCTCCCCAACGAACGATTTTTTTTTTGTTTAAGTCAGAAAATTTATCACACACCGGGACGGCTTATCTTAATCTGTCTGATTGTAAACAGTTGGAAATGTAATGCCAACATCTTGCAGCAAGGCTTTTTTTTTTCAGATAAAACAGAGGCACGGTTTTATATTCATTTTAGAAATTGGCCTTTGCTCTTACCTCGTCGGTTTTAAAGACACGATATTTTGTTACATTTAGGTCGTTAAGTAAATTTTACTTTTTTTTATATAGCTCATATGATATAATTTATTAAAAGAAAACGAGTTTCACTACTGTAAAGCCAGAAAGGTTTGTACGTAATAATCATTTCATTTTAATTATTGGCCCGATTAAAATTTACACCACGATTTTCAAAATGAAATAACAGCTCATTGGAAGTTGGCAGGATCCGTTCCTGCACCCCTCCGGAGGGTGACAAGTGTGCGTGCGAGGGGGAGAGTTTAGTAACCCCGACAGATGTGCGGGGGACAGACGGGGGGAAAAAATCATTTGTCGAACGATAATGGGCCCATGGGGTAATAACGAATATGCCCCGCGAGGTAAAAAACAAGTTTAACTTACATTTTACATTGTATACACACACACAAAAGATAACACTGGACGAAACTGATTTTGTCCATGTCAGTAGGAAATGTAAAAGTCGAACAGTTAAAATCAAAAAGTCCAAATTAAACTAGTTACAAGCGGCAGAGGAGCATATTAAATTCACGGACTTTAAAGAAACCCTTTTGGTGATACCATGCCAAAAAAATGTTAGATGTGTAGGAGCCAAAACAAAATTTATGTAATTTAAATAATTTTTCTTTTTCTATAATATTCTGTCTTTGTTATGCACGTATTTCATGGTAATTATTCTTCCATTGTTGTTTTCATTTAGCCAGGATAAAAAGATTACGTGGAAGATCGAATTAAATATATATAAAAGGTCAAAAAGGACATTATCAGCAAAGTAGGCCAAAAAACATTCTTTTTTTGAAAAACAATTCGAATTTATTTTAAGCATTCTTTCAAACCCTTTAATTTTATTTTAATATTCTTTTTTGTTCTTTAATATTTTAAAATTTTATAATGAAAATTTGTTGTCTGATTTTTCCAAAAATTTGTATTCCAGGATTTTTTTTGGTTGCAGAAAACGAATATCGGCTTTCTTTCTGCTGAAAAAATATCTTAGCCTACTTTGCTAATAGTACGATTTTAATTTTTTTAAAAATCACATCTAACTTTAATTCTGTAACAGTAACAACGTGTGTAAATAAATAGTAATAGTAAAAAAAAAAAAAACAAGAGAAAATTTGTAATAATATAAAAACATGCATGATTTGGGACCACCGATTTTTTCCCGAAAAGTCGCAAAAATGGCGATCACTTCAAGAGGGATTTTCTAATCTACATGGAATTTTCCAGTGTTTTAGAGTCCAACAATGCATGTCAAACTTGGTATCCATAAATCGATCAGAGCCGAAAATAATACCAAAACATTTGAGATGGTTCTGTTGATTTCATCCTTTTTTTTTTCACTTATAGTGACAAAATTAAACTTTCTTGGTAGCGTTTACAAGGAGAGATATTAAACTTTCTAAACGCTGTAATAACGCTGAATTTTGGTAAAATTCAGAATTGTTATGAATTTTCAAAGTTGAACATAGGGCACGGAGAAAAATGTGACCCTGGCGGACCCAGCCAAAAAATGTCTATTTTTAATTTCCGAGAAAAATATGAATTTTAAGAGCTTTAAAGAAAATAAAGAGGAATGGGAAGAACGAATACGATTTTTTTTTTTCAAAAATGTTTTCCCTACTTTACTGAAACACAACGTTTAGGGAATTTTTGTTGATTCCGACCTTCCGATTTTCTCACTTATAATGATACAAATTTAAACAATGTTGGCATAATCTAAAATCAGAGAATTTAAAAATTTCTATCGATTGCAATAATGATAAATTTGGATAAAAACCAGAATTGCTATGAATTTCCAAATTATCTATGAATCCGCCTAAAAAATATTTATTTTTGATTTGCAACAAAAATTTCCACTTCAGAACTTTAAAGGGCGCTTTTGCAACATAAATATTTTTTTTACCTCAATCGTAACATTTCATATACATAATCTGATTTAATACAGAATTCCATTATTATTTTCTCATCCGATAATTTATACAAATATGAGAAATATTCAGCTTTCCAGTTGTTGTAATATCGTGGAAATTGTATGAAATCAAGAGGAGTTAGGAATTTATCAGTGGAACAACGGATATCATCCTAAAATAAACATTACCCCTTTAAAATCCAGCCCAAAATTTGGTTTTCGTTTACCAGCAGATCGACCATGAAACTATTACAAATATCACCATGAACGACGTGTGCTCATGGCGCGACTTACGGACAATTTGCTCGAAACCGTACAGCAGAACAGAAACGCTCTGGCAAGAGTCGGACTTAAAATTTCGATAATGAATTGAATTTGATGATTCTATAGTAACAATAATTCATTTAAAAGAGGAAATTTAAGGTCTCAGTAAGGACTGTATTCGAATGCATTTTGGATCCGGCTTTTTTTCTTTTAGCAACCTTGTGACAGTAAACTTCTTCACAAATCACTTAAAAGATTCACTGATGGAAAATAAAGTTTGATGTCTAAGCCATCATTGAGGTCAATTCAAGTAGGAGAACGTCGTTGGAGGAAATATGCCAACAGCTGTTTCGAAGCCCTGCGATTTCGTCTGTCGACTTTTTTTACACCAGGTGTTCTGTGATCCGTCTATCATTATGGAACGAGCTTTAAGACAATTCGTTTCGTTCAATTATCCTACTTTTACTGGCACACGGTCATTTATTAAGAATCACAATACTGCCGATAAAGATTTTCCACTGTTCGATTAATACTTCAGCGTCGATATTTTATAACTGTTAACTAAAGAAAGAGATTTATTGACCAACTTATCAAATCATTTGAAAAAAAAAAGTAGATATACAGCTTGTTATTATTATTATTATCAAGTTGTTCCCTCAAGGGTCGATTCAGAGTCCTACATTGAAGTTTTACAAAACCAACTGGCGTCACACGCTGACGACACTGCGCTTTACTGTCCTCCCTGGATTAGTTCGATTGCCAAAAATATTAATATGGATAAAGCATAAAGAATTACTATGGACCAATGTCTGATCATTATGACACATGCCAGTCTAATATGAACCGACTTGAAGAGGTTGTAAAAAAATTCTTAGCCCCTTATCACCTCCGCCAGGAAAAGTAAGACTGGGACTCTAGGACATATATATATATATATATATATATATATATATATATATATAG
>CM077101.1:24211867-24242963 GCA_039619505.1 Cimex hemipterus
GATATATATATATATATATATATATATATAGAGAGAGAGAGAGAGAGAGGTCATAAATGTTTTAGGCCAATGAGAGCGCGTATAAAGTAAACCACTTTAAACCTGAAAGATTAAGTTTTTTCCAATTCTAGTCTATTCCTTTAGTCATAATCTGTTTATTCAGTTCTGTCATTATTTGCCATCTCTAGTTTTTAATTGCTTACTGCAATCTGAATGCTACATATTGTTACCGCTAACCTTTCCTAGGCATGTGGTTTTGCCCTAGGATGTCGCAGGTTTATATCACTTTTCCTTCATTATACTCATTTTTGTACTTTAACTTGAATTTAATAATTCAAATCTAATACAAATGTATTTATTCAAATTTGTTCAAACGAGCAAATAGAACTTGAAAGTAAAAATTATCCTTAACGATCATATTTACATAAAAATATTGTACCTTTGATTTTATTTGTTATGCTTTTCTTGGGTGTATGATTATTGACAAATTGTTCCAGGTTGAAGACAAAAAACTACATAAACGACTTATAATTTATACCTATGCATAAATTTCGTTTAAGCACCTAGCCATAGATCAAGGTAACACCACAAAAACCCTCCCAGGTTCATACACGGTTGACATACGGGCACCTGCACCTGGTCCAAGGGCCCTCAGGTGCGACGTATGCAGAGAAAGATTGCTCGATGGGTCCTACATATTAGAAATTTGCCATGCATTAACTCCTTATAGAGAGCGTGTAGGCATGCCGCCGAATTGAAGAATGGTTCTCGGGCACAGTATCAAGTTTTTCCCTTGCTACCTTTTTTGGAGGACGCGTTGTTTTTTTAAATTGTACATTGATCTGTTTTATTTGTTTTGTGATTATGTATTAGCCTACGTAGTGAAGGGTGATGACGATGAAATATAGCGTTACTTAGCCCCTCCTGGAGTGTGTTTAAGGTATCATCGACCATAATTTAGATTAGATTATTAATATTCTAGATAGATCGATGGAGGAATATTTAGTACGCCACCGACTAGTAAGAATAAATGCAATGTTCATACGTGTGAAAATATTTATTTGTGCGACTGTAGTGTAGAATTTCGTTTGTTTTAGGCTAGATTATAATTTGCATGCGTTGGTGGGTGAAATGATCAAGGATAAGCACATTGGTGTTCCTTCCTCACACCAGAAAAAGATGGGATTGAATAAATGTAACTGAACTTGCAGAATTTACTATAGACTGTACTAACAATTAAATTTATAACGCTTTTTTCATGCTTGCCATTTTTTCCTGCAACGCAGAAGAACTCAATACTTAACTTTTACTTATTGCAATATTTTTTTTAAATTTCGAATTAATCTCAAATAAAATTCTAAAGGTTGTGCCGGGATTCGAACCCAGGACCGCCTGGGTGGTAAATTATTTGCCAGGAAGAAGCAAGTTTTTAATATATTTTATTTAAAAAAAAAATTAAATTGAAATATGAAAGAAGAACAGAAGAAAGTATTATTTAAATAAGATATAGTTGTTGTACAGTCAATATCCAGTCAGGTTAGACAAATATCAATAACAAATAATATAAATAATAATGACGAACAAACTAGACAGATTTAAAAATAAAGAGGAAATAAACAACATATTTAAAAATATTCAAATCTTTGGATATGCCTTATTGCACTAACAAAAATATATTTATAATAATTATGTTAAAAAAATCTAACTCTACAGAAATAATATATAAATAGCAAAAGATAATAATGAAAGGATAAGGCTTAAAAACATACATAAAGAAACACAGATAAGACGAGTTACACATAAATATACAACCTAAACATCAGGTAGTATAAAATTTCATTAATAAAAATACAATAAATTAGAGGTAATAATTAATATAAAACATTCTTTAAAAAGGAAAACTAAAAACAACAGTTAATAAAAAAAAACGTTTAAAAATACTTACTGTGAATGAGTAGGGTTTTCCTAAAATTTCCTACAAACCTTATCGTAAAATTCGATTGAATTTAAAAAAAAAATCGTATTGATGTAATATTTAGGATTATAAAACAAACGTAAAAGTTTTGGGGGAAAGAATTAAGCGGATTTAAAGTAAAATAAGTTAATTCATGTAATATACAAAGGGCTTAAAGTCCATTACAGGTTTTATGTCGTGGACGAGGGGGTCAAAACCACCTTTCAACAGTTTGTTTCAAATCATTTCCAATTAAAATTCAAAGGGTTATAGCGGGATTCGAACCCAGGACCATGGGGTTAATATAAATGCCCTAACCAACCAGACACTGCTTTGCGGATAAGATTTGCATTTGGATTTCATATAAGTTCAAATCTGCACATATGTGTACATATACACACGTGAGCCTATCATTTCTCGCAGTGAAGCTTTTATACTTTACACCAAATTAGCGGCAGACCTCGTTGTGACCCTTTGCTGTCAACAGAGCCAAACGCATGCAGCTCCTAGATCCAAACAGATTAACACTTTCCCTCATTCTTAACTACATTTTCTACCGTGTACATTCATTGAATTAGTATAATTTACCTAATTTATCGATGGTGTACTCAATACTCCGCCATCAACCCTTCAACACATTCGCACCAATAAATACATTCACTCTCAAGACACACTAAGGACACAAATCTATCATTGCTTTATCAAATAAAATAGCTTTGTTTTCTCAAAAAAGCGGAACAGGGGACAAAACACGATACGCTCTCTATACAGAGCCAAGGAGTTACATCCTTCAATAGTGTGAAACACATCGACCAACATTTCTTGGAATATTTTATATATACATATGTTTGTGTGTGTTTTGTATTATATTCTAATAAGCGTTATTATTCACCCGACCTTTGTAATTTTTATTTTTACTTTTTCCTCGTTTTTAACAAAACCGTCTTACAAAAGGTCAATGAAATCCATGTACATTAGCCAAAGCCCATCCTAATTTTTGAGCGACGGTTGATTTTATTTCACGATGGTGAATACAAAAATTTAAAGGAAAACTTTTGAAGGCATTAAATAAATTTGTTTAAAATTGAATTGAAAGAAGACTGCTAAGGCCCAGGCAACCTCTTAGGCCTTTTCAAATCATCGAGGAGTGGTGAGCGGTCGGGGAAAAAAATTAATTTTCACCGGCTTACAAGAAAAACGAATTGCCGAAGAAAATCTCATCAGAACTTTTCTCGTCCCTAATTGAAATTAAAAAAAGGCAGTGATAAAAATGGCCGGACACGGACAAAGCGATCGAGTCGAAATTGCGAATTTATTTTAATCAGGCTCTCTTAATCAGATTGCAACGTGTATTTTCAAACGAGGGCATTGACATTATATTTCTAATGATAATAATAACAACACTGATCCCAAGGAAGGCCCAAGTTCCAAAGGTTAGGACCGATGATGTTGCATAAATATCGAACTGACTGGACCAATTTTATGAGACAAAATAAAAAGTAAAATTCTAAATTGTATCAAAAAATATGTTATTTCTCAAAAACAGAAGTGGCTTGAGATTGATTAATAAAATAATGAAGACAATTTGTCCTACTTTCCCCTGGGATGGATAAATACGACAATTTGGAAAAGTGGATTAATTAAATTAATTCGTCGAGCGGACCACGAAAATAGTGAATTAATAAAAAGTAAAATTCTAAACTCAAAAAATATATTACTTTATCTCTCAAAAACAGAAGTGACTTGAGATTGATTAGTAAAAAGAATGGAGGGAATTTGTTCTATTTTCCCCTGGGATGAATACATACGACAATTTGGCAAAGAGGATCTTCGTTCAGGTCACAACAGGTCACACAATTCTTTAAGTTTATTCCCAGTTTTCGACGATTATATTGACGATTGTATCATTGGAAAAAAAAAATTACAACAACAATTATTTGTCTTAGTTTAACTCGATGAGTGTTGAAATATATCTTGAGTACAAGAAACTGCATTTCTAATAAGATTATTGAAAATTAGTTGAAGCTCAGGATCTAAACATTATTTACTTTTACTTAAAAACAATAAATACAACATAATATAACAATTTAAAAACAAAACCATATAGGTTACCTCGATTAAAATATAAATATAAAGAACATGCCATAAAAAATAAAAATAAGAGGGATGTACTTTGTATGTATATTTATTTTTTAACCGAAGTAACCATTAGGACCAAGTTATGGTTTTTAAAAATTTTGAAATTTGTTGTTTTTATTGTATTTAATTAATTCCATACTGTAAATGTTTATATACTGAGCTTCGCCTAATTTTAAATAGTCTTCTTGTTAGAAATGCAGTTTCTTGTTCTCAAGATATATTTCAACACACATCGAGTTAAACTAAGACAAATAATTGTTGTTGTAATTTTTTTTAATGATATAACCTGCTCTAACTGCGATATTTTCCTAAAATAAATGCGCGCCGATGATGGCGAAATAATCGTCGAAAGCTCGGCAAAAACTTAAAGAGATGTCGTTCTGTTGTGACCTCACGGAAGATCCTTTTCCCCAAGTTGTTCAACAGCAGGTCGATAGATCATCTCGTCTTTAAAAACGACAAAGCATGTTGTTGGCAAAAGGGTGGTTTTTGTCTGGGTCTACGGACACATAGGCCGGGAGGGAAAAGGAAAGGCGGACGAAGTGGCTAAAGCCGGGACGTCCCGACGTCTTAACTTAACCACCGTGGTCCCGGCCCTGACGCAAAAAATGAACAAAAAAAAAGATACGACGAATTGGCGTCGGTGGGCCGGATCGGCAGAAAAGCTTTTACAAGAGACACCCAAGAGCACTGTGCCCTCGGAGGACTCATAGAAGAAGGCTGTAAGACTCATGTACACCCGATTAAGCATAGGCCATGCGAGATTGACACACGGAATCTTACTTTTGGTCCAAAGCCCGCGTTTCTTGCTCAATGTGTCCCACCTAATTAAAGGCTGGCTCTATGTAGAGAGCGTGTAAGATTGCTATCCCTTATATGAAAATCCTGCTTGACAAGTAGTCAAGGCAAGTAACGCGTCTTTGTTTCGATTTTTAGAAGAAACAAGGCGCTTTCATTGTATCTAATAATGGTAGTTTTGTTGTATACAGTGTTGATAGTTGTTGAGAGTGAATGTATTTATTGACGCGAATGTGAAATGTAAGAGGGCTGATGGCGGAATACTGAGTACACCATCGACCCTCAATACGCTTAGCTAGTTATTAACAGGTATAAAGTGTAAAGGAGAACGTTGTTCAATCGCACAGTAGTATTAAGTTTGTTGTCAATAAATTATTGACAACACCGGGAGTTCAACCTTGGTGGCGGCTGGATGGATAAGCCGATATCTGACCCCGGATTGTTGACACGCGAGGCGGGTAAATTTCGAAGACTGCTCGTAAATTATTATAAATATAAATTAAAGCTAAGCACGTTTAAATAAACGAGAAATTACCCTTAATAAAAGACAAGGAGGTTGAAAAGTGAAGTTTAAATTTTGCGTCAAAGTATAAATTAAAATTTCTTCAAAAAGCCCGTACAACGGCTTCCTCGGAGTGAAAACTGTTTATATCGGGTTGGTGGGTCATTTCGATGTGCACTGATTGGTCACTGTCTAAATTTAGGCCCCTGGATTGCCGTTTAGACGGAATATCTAATAAATCGATAAAAGGGCGGGGTGACCCTTAAAAACAGCTCAACCGTGCTCCGAAAGTTGAAAATCGCGTTCGGCGACACTCTTCGTCTCCGGGTTTACATATTTGAAACTATAAAGCCTTCTAGAATTACAAAAAGAGTAAGTGTTAATATGTCGTTTTTCCCCCCCAAAGATTATCGCGTTTAAGGATCTGTAATTACCAGGTTGTTTTTTTTTAATATACTTTTAAGACCGTCAGAGGACTACGGCCCACGCTGCACCCGGAGGGCACGTGCCATGAGAAACCAGCCAATACTTGCACTGGCTGTGAGGGATTAAGGAACAAGGAGGTCTCGAGGCCATCGCGGATTAACGTGACGTGGCGGGTACTCGAGATGGGAATATGTATAGAAGGCTCGAGCAGTATGATGAATAGAACGAGAGGATGGTGTGAAACTATTGTAATCAGGAACCGTCAACCGGGAAGGTAGAGAGGATAGTGACGTAGTATGGAGCCTAGCAGGATTTTGTCTGGTACGATGCACTGGACTTCGTATGTCTTGACAGAACCCCACAGTTCCTCTTCGTAAGTCCAAAGTATTCGCAGTAGTCATGTATACGGTTTGTTTGGTACTGACGATCAAGCCTTATACTCTTAGAAGTCTTTGTATTATGTCAAGTTTTTTTAAGCCTTGTGTGATGACTTCTAGGTCAGTTTGCTGTCTTATGTATAATAGTAACTATTTGACTTGACTACTTGGACTTGGATACCTGACCTAAGTCATAAGCAAGTTTTTTAGTTTGTCTATAATGCACTCGCCCAGTTAACCGAGTTTTGAAATTTTAAACTTGTACCGATGAAAAAATATCCTCGATTTTTCAGCAAAGCTTGTTCAGTTACTTATTAAGTTTTATCCGAGGGAATGTTTAACAACCAATAAATCTGAATAATTAACATGCCTGATTTTTATCAGATTCGAACCAAATGAACCTTTTCGTCTAGTTAAACATAAAAAACGACAACAAATTTTGATGGATTGTTTTATACAGTTGTATATATTTGCTCAATGTGTAATAATATGTGTAATATGTTTTTTTAATTATAACCTAAAAACACAAACTTTTGTGTAAAATTAAACTGATCAAATTGACTAATTTCGTGGTCCGCTGGTTTCGTTGTACCTTAGAAATTTAAGACATATGTAAATATCTTATCTACCGTGCCAGAATTTAATTTTAAGTCCAAAATAAACATAAAAAACATATGCAAGTATGTAATAGCTTATTTTTTTTTATCAGCCCCTTTTATACAGGGTGAGTTGAACTTGTCCCCCCCTCTCTATATAAAAATTTATTCTCTAAAAGTAATTATTCTAAAACACTAATAAATCTAGCTATAAAAATAAAAAGAATTGGAGATAGGATATATTTACTTGAATTAAGTAAAATTGTATAATCATTGTGTGCTCGTATATATACACAAGTTGGAAAAAACAGACATCAACAACAAACTACAGGATTCAACGTTTTTTAAACAAAACATAAATCTGAATTTCATAATACTGAAATTCTTACAAAAGAAAAAAAATTAAAACAAATAAAATCTATCCACTAAACTACCACAATAACTTAACTGAAAATAACGTTAGTACAAACTGACACACAGAAAACAAATTACCAATATAAAAATATTTTGGATGTTTATAAAACCAATTGTTGAGTGGAATACGATTTAAAGTGAGCACATTTAATGTTATATTTATTAATTACTTTTACTTATTTATTTTTATTGTTATACTTAGAATTGGTGGTCTTACTTTTGTTATTTACTGTTTTTGCATGTTGTACTATTGTTGAGTATTATTTTTTTTTTAATTTAAAGTAACTAGGCATATGTTTATAGTATTTATTTTTTTACCTGTTATAAAATAGTATTAATTCCGGTAAATACTCCTTAAAATTTATTTTTCACCAAAGATTTTGTAATTTACGTCACATATAAACAATTGAGATTTCCTTGTTTTTGTCATCTTTGTAGTCTTGATAACCTGTGAGTTCTTTTTAGTTACTGTTTAATATTGCAACTCTGAAGAGGGACCAGGGACGAGGCCCGAAACCCATTGGCACATATTGCAAAAAAAAAAAAAATAAATAAATAAATGGTGTGTTTAGTTCAAATAAATAACCAATGTTCTAAATTTAAAGTGCCTGATTTTTTTTTTTTTTTAATCATAGTTGGGCATTCGATTGGTTCACATCATCCGGAAGGAATTTATGGAGCAAAGAATAGCTCAAATCGAAGGAAAATTCTCTTACCTAGGGCAATTTTTACGTACATGTTTTTACACAGTTATATGACTTATCCCCCCACGTAAATGAATCTAAACTATATGCGATCTCTTTTTGTGAAGTAAAATTTATGAGAATTTATATAATTAAAATTACTGTAAATATTCGAATATTCAAATTCTATAAAATTGCTTTTTTTTAAAAAAAAATATGATAGTTGAGTATTAATAATCATCCAGTTCTCATTTCAAAAAACGGCGATATTGATTTTTTCCTCTCCGGCGAACCAGTGCTACTTGGGCTGATTCAACCGCTGTTCCTCTCATCTATTGTTATCGTCGAGCATCCCCCTGATTTTTTGTGTGTGTCGTAGTCTGACGAAGGCCGCCACCCCTTAATTCCCCTCGATACAAATTATAATATTGATTCTCCCCCACGCTTCAAAGCCGGGTGAAAAAAAAAACAAAAAAAAACAACCTCAGGACGTTGACCTCTTCACTAAATTGATACATACCTTTTTATTGCTTTTCGGGTTCTTTTGGCAGCACATGATCAAAAATCTCGGTGTTGTTGGTCAAACGCTACGACACGAACCGATCGGCAGCTAGACGGATACTAGCCCTCGTGAAACCGGCGTCACTTTTAGGTTCAGAGGTTGGAAAAATAGAGGATTATTTGATCTTCAGAAACAACAAAAACCTCTGTTTACTTCGAGATAAATCTCGTAACTTTTGCACAAGAATAACGATAAATATTTTCATCTAAAACTCTGTTTTACAAGAGATACCAACCAAACCAAAATTAATTTAAAAAGAAGAATTATTCTGAATAATTTCCTTCCTTAATAATTTCCCCTGAGGGAAAATTCTTCACAAGGAGCATTTACAAAAGGACATTAATTATGGTAAATGCCAGAAAGAGTCTTAATATAATACTCACCTTGGTGTGAATTTTAATAATAAAAAATAATCTTTCATTATTAATTCCAAAGGAAAAAGATTATAAACGAGAGGGATCCAAGAAAGAAAGCGCCTTTGAATATTTTAAAATTTCGTTTTTAAGGTGTATTGTATTCGAATCACGCTCGCCCCACGCTAGCGGTTCTGGGTTCGAATCCCGGTTTAGCCCATTGATGTTTTATTGTGAGACAGTATCGTAAAGTGGTTTATTTTTATTACTTAACTTTTATCTATGGCGTTAGAATGTAAATTGAACCCGGCTATTAGGTCAAATTTGGACTGGTGTATTATCGTTTATATTATTTTAAATCCCGGATATCCAGTGGTTTATAGTAGTTTTCGTAAAATATCAATTGTATAAATTATTTAGCTGATAACTTCATTTTCCCCCAACGGTTTAAATTAAACTTTTTAGGCTTTTTAGGAATTAAATCGGTTATTCCTTCATATCAATCCCAGAACTGGAACTATATATGTCCAACTTCTGTGAATGATGGCATGAAAATTTGATGAACGCCAGCTATTGACGTCAATTCATGGTCTTTGGAGTGCAGTGAAAGACTTTGAATATATACATTTCAATTCCCTTTCAAACTGTAAAATGAAATTAATAAAAAATATATTTATCCTTTCAATTTATACTTGAAAAATGGTTTTTTAACGTTTGCTCATTTTTAAAACAATTTTTTACAGTAGTTAATAAACTTGAACTATATTCCACGCTTCAGGATTTATTCTGAGGAGCATAAATTGGTTATGCATAAAGTGAAAAGAGTCAGGGAGAGGCTAAAAGGACAGCCTGGAGGAGGGTCGGGCGTCTCTCTGGCCCATCTAAAGGAATTGGCAGGGCACTTAGCAGCCATGTCAAGTTCCGCGGCTTACCCTGACGATTGACTTAGAATTCAAGCCAAAGTATAAAAGTACGAAACGGTACGAAACCTTTTACTGGGTTCATTTTCTTCAAACATGATCTGAACATTTACCGCTGATTTGATGTGCTTGAAATTCCGGTACTTAAGGAGTTCAGGAACGCGAATATGGCAAATCGTTGGTGTCCGTTATATCCTTTGGCCTGGTGTCTTGAGACGAAAGGGATTTACAGATAGAGAACACGCTTTGTTTTTTTTTTTACCTCAAGAAGACGACTGACACGACGTGCTTTGGAATCGTCGGGTCTTAAGATTCAGAGGCGCATTGCCTCGCTTCTTCGAAGCTTTCTTGAGGAACCGAAGTGTCAATGTCCGGAAATTTTTTCAATATAATGAACTCCCCCAGGGGTCAGTGTTGGACTTTACAGTTTTCTCGGTTGCAGTAAACAGTATCCCTGACCCATCAGACAACTACTGTAAGTTAAGACATGGTTGAAGAAGTAAAACATTATTTTTTTTTATTTGTGCTAGTTTTCATTCCAAACTATTATTACTGATAGATGATTGATGATATTCACATTAGAAATATTGTAAATATAATTGTACCGCTAAAATTTCATCTGAATCTTGGTTTGGAAGGAAAAAAAAGACAAGATGACATAAGAATATTGCTTGCTGTGGTTTCAATTCAGTCCAAAAAGCAAGATTGAAAGGAAAAATTATCATCATTCATTATTTTTATTCACCAAGGAGAAATTTACTAACATTCGACATCACATTAATATACAAAAATGTAATAAACAGAAATCATAAGAAGAAAAAAAATCAGATAGTTGAAAAGTGAAAAACGGTGAATTAATTTCAATCGAATAAACTGAGATTTTTTTATAGAGAAATTGTATGTTTCGCACGAAATCATATTTTCTTTTACACATTAAAATTTGATTTTTGATTAAACTGATGAAAGTTCGAGTGTATTTAAAATTCAAATTGTATTTACCTCACCCTGTTTAAATTATACAATGAATATAAATTATGCTGTTAGCTGTATGATCTTAATTCCTCCATCATATTTTGCAAAGGTTCACCCTGGTAAGTTTAAAATGAAATCGTTAGTAAAATAAGCTTAAACAACTTGGAAGATAAATTTGAAAGGCTGATGACCTGCAAGATCTTGGCTGTACAACAGGAAAGAGCCCTCTATGCAAAGTCACTTTGTGACAAAGTCCGTACTTCACGCTGATTAACATTCGTTTCGAATCACTGCGTTAAGTTGAGATATAAGTTTAAAAAAATGCAGGTTTCATAACACTATAAATGGTTTTCAAGACAAAAAATGAACTAGTATCGTAAAAACGTATTAATCTTTTTATGTAAGGTTTTGGTTGAAATTAAAAAGTTAATGTCACGAGCCGGAGTAATCGAAGTCAAATGGTTACAGCAGCTACGGATTGAGCCGAAGGTCGTGGGTTCGAATCGAGCTCGTGACGCTAACTTTTTCGTTTCCACCAAACCTTACATAAAAAGATTAATTAATTGAAAGAAGTATTTTGGCCAATAGACCACTAAAATGAAGGAATTAAAATGAATTGAAAGGCAAAAAGAGAGCTTTTTTTTATACTGTGCTTATATTTTTACTGCAATTTCCTTTTTTTTCAAAATAGTTTGTTTATATTAATTAATTAATTATGGAAGAAAATATGAATTTTCAATTTAATTATATTTTTATAGTGTAGAACTGATTTAAGGCACTAGTACAAACACGAGTTTTTTTATGTTTTCTATCTTTGGGATCCCCAAAAATTTAAGTAAATTAAAGAAATATTGTTTAACACTTTTTTTAAACGTATAGATAGTTTCTTTTTGCTAAATAAATTAGCGAAAAAAATATATATCTATAATATAAACATTATGAAATGTTGTGGTTTGTGTATTTTCAAGCGTTCTTCCTCCACACAGTCCTAGGTCGAGAAGAATATAGATTATTGCTAAATTTTGATGTATGTATCATAGTTTATTCTTACAATAAATTATGGTTGTCATTATGTCTCTACATTTAAAACAGAAACAACTAATAGGTTTCGTCTTGGAAAGAAAAAAAACAGGGCTTGACTAAGGTAAAAGTATGTTTTGTTAAGCTAGCTCAGCTGGAATATAAAAAAACTGACTATTTTCTATTGGAAAACCAAACACCGGCCACCACAGTACAGCATAAACAGGAAGCGTCTGATACTCAATAGGTTCAACAAAATGGCCAGTCAATTCATCACAGGGTTTCGAACTACTACGTTTATGTTTTACATTCGTAACCATACCTGGGCGAGAGGGTGAGCGTCGATTTTTGGAAACGGAACAACGATCCTCGGCGGATGAAGCATAGCCCGGTGCGGGTAGCGATGTGCCTCACCAGTCCGGAGTCTCCCCCGAATTGACATGCGCGGGGAGGATACAACACGGAATGGCTCAACTCGCAAACGCCGATTAATTTGGTGTTTCAGTTAAAAATATCACGATACGAGGGAATTTACCTAAAACAAGATTGTTTACTTACGGCATTGTTAGGCTGATGTTAAAAAAAAACAACCCCAGGGATTTTGTGCAGCAATGTTGTTCAGCACGCATTTAATTTTAATCGCCGATAATTATGACAACAATTAAACTAATATTTATCAGGTAAAATCACTGAATAAAGTACAATAATTATCTTTGATAAAAAAAAATCATATAGCGTATGTTTACACCACGTAAAACAGGCCTTTATGAATTTTTTTACTTTTCAATTTTTTTTAAACTAAGTTTAAACTAAGAGAAACGAAATTAAACAAGCCTTTGAGACTGTGTGATGGTAAAATTGGTGTACACGATTTTTCACGGTTCGACCAAATTTTGATCGTTCCTGACCAATGTGTTATAAACTTATAAAAAGTCCACTATCGGTACATCGCAGTAGAAAGCGATATTTAACGCGATCTTTCAATAATTGTAATATTATTCTTAAGTTGATTCATTTATTGTTTTCAAGCGAAGCGTAGTTGAGTTGAAAAATTAGGGTCACGATCGGGTCTCGAACCCAAAACCTCCTGATCGGTACCACCGAGGTCGTGGGTACGAGACCCGCTCTTTACACTAATTTGTCAACTCAACCGTATTGTGCACAAAAATTAATTAAATTAATCGCTTTGGTTAATAGGACCAAATCAAAACATATAATTATTTTTATGATTATTTATAAGGAAAGTTGCCTTCTGTATTTTACGATTTCATCATGGGAATCTAAATAGATAAATTGGAGAGAAACGAATCGTCAAAAACTCAGGGCACTTAGTATATAAAAAAAATGTAATATTAAATGGAATGTCAAAAACAAGCTTTTTTTCTCAAATTTTTTCTAAAGGACACATCGAGACTATAGATATTCCATATATCAATTGTCTATTTAATGATTAAACATAAAATCATTAATATTCTTTATGTTCAAAAATTAACATTTTATAAAATGAGAAGTTGTTAAGTGTCTAAAGCTGATTTATATTCGATTTCCATTGTTTCTGGCCTCTAGTTTTTCTAATTTCCTTAAACGTGACGGGACTTGAAAAAAGGTAGTGCTATGATGAAAAGTCAAAATAAGGCTTTTTCTGACCACATTTTCTTCTTATTGACTTATCGATTCTTTGCTAGATGTTAATCAATAAATAATTTATAACTTTTATATCCAAAAATGAAAACGTGGTACTGACTAAAGCTGAATGATTTCGATAGATTTCAACTGGCTCTGACCTTTAGTTTTGTTCTGATTTCTTACAAAGTGAAACGTGTTCAAGGGAAAGGTTCAAAGTTTGATTTTTTATTTTGTATTTTTATATTTATAATGGGAAGAGGGACGATAAAGACGGTGAAAACAAGAGGAAAGAACCTAGGCTCAATTTACATCTACCAGGCGGATTTTAGTTGAATAAAATTGGTTCGATCTAAACCTGAATAATTATTATCTAACTGATGCTTTTTCGTCGTTGTTCTTTTCCCCAGGCAATCTGAAGTGAAAACTGTTTCTGAATGAGGGGAATAAACCGTCGGTTATGAAATAATCGATAGATCGTTCGTGTGATATGGGAATAGAACGAAAAGGCGAATGTTGGTCTCTAAGTTGAACTACGAAAACATTGTATATCACCGTACGGACATTTAAGTATTTATAAGTTATTTACTTTTGAAGTAGGATTTTGGACAATTATCTAAGGAATAAATAAAAAAAAAAGGATTAAAAATAATTCAAAGGCCTAGTCGGTCCATCCCTAACATTACCTCCTTTGGAATTTGTATAAAACCAACAAAACACTAAAATAGACTGCAATATTGGTTTAAATTTTATATGGATGGATATTTTAAAAAGGATTCAAATGAAAAGTAAGATTTAAAAGAAAATAGAGGAGCGAACTCAAAGTTCTCAAATCGCTCACAATAACAATAGGGATCCAACTTATGATTTAAAAAATGGATCCAAATATTTTAGTTTATTTTCTTTATGTTTTATGTTTGTTTTTTAACTTTATTTATCAGGAAAAACCGTTGATATGAAATTTTCAAAATTATATTTGTGGTTGATTTGTTTTGCGTTGATGGGCCTTGAATATTAATATTGGACAGTTTTATGGGCGACAGATCATCGCCCATGCGGCCGGGGTGGAAGGTCCGACATCCGCCCTCCTGCAGAGGGTTCCGGGGATTAAGGCTCGCCGGGGACGGTCTGAAAGAAGGGTCAAGATTGGAAGAGAGGGAGAGAGAGAAAGAGAAAAAAACCGATTTCATATGATAGAAGGCGCGTGTTTCAGAGGGCGGCAATTTTTCTCCAGGCGAATCTCCTCTAGGGGTCCGCCGTTTCCAGAGTGAATGGGGGTATGTGTCGGTGGGAGGGGCCTACGTCTGACGCATAAAAATCAATAGACGGGGGTATTAGTGTAGCCGAGAGTAGGGGACCGACTCGCTCGATACCTTTCACCCTTCGCCATTCACTCGGACGAAGGTCCTTCGATGATTTCTGATCTTTGGACGTCCGAAGTCAAACGGCCGAAGACGCGGAAGGCCCGCCTTCGACTCCTGGTGGAAATCGCGTGCAGCCGCTCCCATCGGAGCCCGTTCGAATCATACCTTATCAACCGGTTTTTTTAACCGAAACCTCCTCCGAAAGAGTAAAAAGCCAATAAAATAAAAATAAATAAATAAAACTCCAACCCAAAAGATGACAAACTGACTAAAATCTAGAATACAATTAAAATATTACTGAAAAAATTAAAGAATCCAGTGTTAACAAACAGTAAACACAACACAACAAAACATATCAACAAGTAAAATTTCTAAATAACGAACACAATAAATTAAATAGGCATGTACACAAAATTAAAATAAAAATAAATTTGAAAGAAACAAAAAACAGAAAGAATAAACTGTCGAATTTTTGACATGCATGCTCCCTATAAGGGCCGAAACAGCTGATTGTCACACTGAGTCCGATGTCGAATCGGCAAAATGTAATTGGCGAAATCTAATGGAGAGATGCAAAGAGCCGACGCTTGAAATATTTATTTAAAGGGCAAAAATGAAAATTGAACCCCCCCCCCCCCGGAAGGAAGACTTCAACGGTGGGTGAGGGCGAATACGGCGGTGGCGTACCAATCTGTTTATTGTGTAATTAAGACGACTTATTAATCTGGATAAACAATGTTGTACACCGATTTTCAAAATATTCAACACGATTTTATAATGATGTAAAAAAATATATATGTATAAAAATATACATATACAAAGGATTTCAGTTTTAATCAAAAAGAAAACATATTGTAGACGCCATGGAAATTATCACGTCATCTTGACTTTAAAAAAAAATCCCATTGATATTCAGTGTTCTGCAAATAGAGTAAATCGATAAAAGTAGTCAAATAAGCGATGGTGAAAGATAAGAAAGGGTGTTGTTCAAATCACCTTGACGACGGAAGAGCATCGGCATTTTCTTTTCTTGTGATAAATTTGATTTAATTCCAGGCAAAACAACTGGAAGAATAGGTTTTTGTTATAGTTTCTGGTTTTTTTTTTCTTTAAAGCCGGTCTAGTGGTAAGTTGACGTGACAAAGCGCACGTTTGAAGTTCCGGCGATTTTCGTTCGGTTGGGACGCGGTCGTAACGGAAGGAGGAAGGCGCCGATGGTGGACACAAACCGGAAAGCGGTGACGAAAAAAAACTCTAATTTTGACACATGAATATGAAAGATACGTTATCAGGAAAATAAAAAAACGTGCCTAAAATCCCCTCTGAAGGGCAAAAATACTCACTGTTTGATGGTGGTAATTTGGCGGAAAAATTATGATACTGCAGATTAGGAGCAAAACACAATCGAAGATTTATAAAGAAATGTAAACTTGTGCTGAACTACTATAAACAAAACACAAGTTGGTTTCAGAGTGTGCGGCAACTAAATGGCATTACTAGGGATTCTCTTTCGGAGTACGGGGATCAGCGCTCGGACGGGTACCGAAACAACTAACTTGGCCCCGGACAATAACGATTTATCCCATCAAAAAATAAGAAACCACCCTGAGCGGATATCACGGAAAATATCTCGATAAAATGCGACCTAATCGCTGGCCGAAAAGGGAAAAAATGTAATAATGTATGTGCAGAGATATCTTGGTGTATGTCGGGACTATTTTCCAGGTAGCTCGAGAGAGGGTGGTGAAGGCCGGAGGAGGGTGGAAGAGGGCCTCACTAATCAATAGTGGCTGCGATAGCAGCTGCCTCGTAACACTCGTGTTATCTATTTTACCGAAAAGACTTTGTATCTAGAAGGAGCGCGCCCTTACCTCGACCCTTATCCCTATAAAGACCACGTGAGCTTTAATGGGAGAATCAGGTTCGTAGATTGAATAGAAAGAACAGCAGCTTCCTTCCTTCTCTTCCTTCCCCACACGCTCTACATGCACGTTTAGATACACCTCAGAGTCAGAAAGATTTGGCCAGACACAAACCTCGACGGAAGAATCGCGGCTCACTTACAAAGCTCGGCGAGATGTTCTTCCCAGGCATCAACTCAGGATGGATGTCCGCGAAATAGTCCATCTTCGAGTATTCGCTTCGTCGTTTCTAAAGGAGAAAAAAAAAATGACTCGAAAACGAAAAAAAACAAACTAAATCGCTCAGTTGGCGTAAAACTACAACCCACGATGAAACTTTCCCATCAACTGTCCTTCTAAGCTTTTGTGTAAACTGTAAACACGAGTTAATCCTTTTTGCACATCCGAGGTGTTTTGACCTTAAACCCATGGAGATTTGCTCTGCGCCTTCTCTCAGCAATAAAACGATTAAGCGAAGTTTCTTTTATTCTCTGCCTGTCTTCAACCAATTTCTAATTTATATTTTCTTTTTTAAATAAAAAACAGGGATGTCTTTAGGAAATATTTAATTTGGACATCGTGTTCGTAAAGAAATCACTTTTAATAATACGTTAAATATAAGAATGTTCTTACAAATTGTTAAATCAATCAAATGAAAAATTTAAATGATTAGAAAGTTTTTTATACTACATGTTACATTCAAGACCTCGTTCAAATCTACTTTACCAAAATTGTGCTAAATAAAAATTTGTTGACATTGGCTGGAACATAATTTAATGAAAGAAAACCTGTTTCTCATTGGTTTGCCGTGTAAACGTTTGCTCACCTTAACTCACATATGTGCACAGCATTGCACTTATTAATTATCAATCAAGTTCTATAATTTAAAAAATATTTGTCGCAACAAACGTGTGCTTGTCACATGCCCCTGTCAAAGTAGAAATTTGTACAGGCGTAAAAAATACGTTTTCAACTAAAACTAAGTGGAAATGTCAGTGTTTCCCTATGCTGAATTGATATTGGAGTCTGACGATATCTTGGGGTATCAAAGAAGAAGCTAAATATTTAGTTATTGTGTTTTTCTGTTACATTTATATCCTAACGTTTTTCCTATTGGGATTTCAAACATTTAACTTAGAAAAAAAAAAAGAAAGGAAAACGTAAGCGTCTGACACTAAGGTATATGAGATGTGGCAACGCAAAAAATGAGCTATTGCCGAATAGATCAAGTAAGGAGTCATATTTAGTGGAGAAACTCCCTAGTTCTGGGGGTTGAATAAGGATTTTAAAATAATAAATCTATTGTGGAACTCTATAAATTATAACCATACCTAGGAAAGTTTACATTTTCCAAGAAGAATAAGCACCTGTATCCTCCGGGTGCACCGCCGGCAATAGTGTCAATGTTGTGACAGGGAAAAACGGAAAAACATAAATGCTGAAATTTATAATACCTATTTTCATATATATATATATATATAGGCTTAAAATAAATTATTTACTAAAACCTTTTAAGGAACCAAATGATAATACCCTTTTCCCAACAAACCAACCTGATCGGCATGAAAACTTTTAAAGACGTTAGCAATGATTATCAGAAGCTTTGCGCAATAGCTTTGTATATATTCAACCAGAAATAATGTTTTTTTAGGTTCGTGAAAGGTGGAATAAGGATTTTCCATTTTTTTTCTCACACTGTGACCTATTGTCGAACTTATCTATTGTGGAACCCCTACAGATTATGGTCATATCTTGGAATGCGCAGTCTTTCCTATAAGTTTTCCTATATAGTTTCCTCTTTTGGTGTGAGAATTGTTTTGTTTTGTTTTGTTTGTGTCGATATCTCTGGTTCCTACTGACTGAATCAGGACATGTTTCTTCTCTGTTTTGCTTGCTGTTCTTTAGGTGTTAGTTAAGAGGTCATTGGCCAGTATGGAGGCTTATTATATACCAAAAATCCTGCTTGCTGGGTGAGATGTCTTCCTTCGAGTTCATTTTTGAGATATTCATACTCTGAGTCATATTTGATACATTTGAACGTTTATTGAGTTTCTCTTTGTCAAGCTATTTTTCCAGTTCCGATATAAGTACCCACTCCGGCCCACCTAATATTGGTTCTGGTGTTGAAAATGGTGAAAGGGCTGCCCAATTTTGGCTCCCACTTTAAAGGTTACCTTCTTTGTTTTCCTAGTGCCATTAGGCAATTTAATCACTCTCAGACAAATTGGAAGTTGAAAGAATTTAAGTTTTTTTTAAAGTATTGCCTGAGGGCATGTAAATTTATGTACGAGCAGTATTATGCGGACCTCAGCTTGGAAAATTGTTGGGATTTGGGTAAGGGCTTTTTCTAGAGAGCAGTTCTGCCTTTTTATCCCTACACCTGTACTTCAACTGTGTACCATATTAGAGCCCACTGCTCAAACTTAGGGCTACCTTTCTTCCAAAGGTCTCTATTATCTTTTACCACTTGGAAGGGCCTGTCAAAGATGAGTTTGTCTCTCATTTTTTCTGGTATCATTTTGACCATATTACCCCTCTTTTATAGGACACTCCCTTACACTACAGATTACCGGCTACAGTCAGAAAATTATGTTGAAGTTCACATACGGGGCAATATGAAAGAAGCTAATTTTATTTAATATGTGTAGAGATTAGTGACCGTTAACGGATAATTATTCAAATATCTAGTTCTTATAACGGAAATATAGAGGGAATTTGAGACTCTTTGGATCCGGGTCGTCATAAACAGTAATTAATTTCATCTCTTACTCGTATGATATCTGCATCGTGAGCAAAATTAATGTGTAAATGAGCACTCAAGTCGAATTCCCAGTTACCAAGAAGACAGTTTAGCCACTATAATTTACGAGCAAAGCCCTCGTTTTAGCAGAACGGAGAGGTACTTCAAAAGTCCTCTAGAACAACAATAATTATATTCAATTCAAAAAGCATTATTTGAATTGTTCAATCAAATACATATATAAATAAATGTTTAATTATAAATTCACGCTATATATTATTATTTATTATATTGCACTAGTGATTCGAGAGAAAAATGTAATTATAAAAAAGTGTATAATATTGACTTGTAACTGTGATTTTCTTTCCCATACTCGGGATCATTGAAACCGATTACACTTATTGGAACCGATTCGACGTGAGCCAAGATAAGTACTTTCCTCGGGGCGTTCTTTCTTCAGCCTTGGCCCTAACGCGGACAACGATTCGAAGGGATTGACCGTCCTGCCCAGTGAAAAAAGCCACTGGCTCACATTGGATTTGGCAGTATTTTGCACAATAAAAAGTCTCTGTCTAGATCAACCCAACGTCGTTCAAAACAAGCTGGATTGACAGTGAAGAATGATGATGTCGGTGTCGATTTTCATCAGAATTACAGAAACCGGGTAAAGGACGAGAAATCAATTTGAATACGCAAAAAATCGAATGATACTTCATTAACTAATGGTGTAAAAAAATGTATTGGTAATATTTTTATTACAAAGCCTGATTTATTTTCGATATTGATTTTATGGAGATTAAGGATGTGGACTTTTTTTTTTTCAATGAATTACTATTTTAACTTTGCCACTCCTTCATTTATAAAACATTTCCTCACACATGTAGCTGCCATTTATTTATTATATTTATTAATATGTTTTAAAATTGGAATATTAAATGTAACTGTTTTGAAGTATTGAGGAGGTATTTTACGAGCATAATGACATTGTAACATGCACTGATGAAGATCAAATAGAAGATAGTAATTTATTGTTAAAAAAAACCACAAGCCTCATCTCCATAAAACCAACATCTGTTTGGAGTTGTTTGACTTTATGTTTGATGTTTCATAGGACTTATGTAAAACATCCGACGGTATGTCTCATGGAAAACTATTATATTAAATTTAGTGACTGGGAGTTTGTGGCCCTGAGAAGGGCCGGTGTTGTGTTTGGAGAGAAGCGGTGACGACGGATCGAGGCCGGGACCGTGTGATTGGCGCCGTTGGTGTTGGTCTGTGGCCATGAGTAGTCCGTTGGCTAAGGTCCGATCGCAGTGAGTCGGTTGACTCTGCAGAGGCCGGAGTACTGGGGAGCAGCAATAGCCGAGAGCAGCGTTTAGCGTTCGCGGCCAAGTGGGCCGTTAAGAAGGCGGGGTGATCAGGCTAATGCTGCGAGTACTTGTCGTCGTCCACGGCGTTCCTTCTGTTGTCATCCATTAGTGATGAGTGGACTCGAGTCTTGTTGTGTGGTCAATTAGTGACGGTTAAGACATCGTCGCATGGCCGAGTCTGTTCTAGCGAGGCAGTGCCTCTGCTTATATAGGGACGTGCTCTACTCTGATTGGCTGCAGTATGGAGGGCGAGAACATTCTACAGATCGTAGTGGCATCTAGCGGTAGCTTTAAGAGGCCACTACATTAACAATCTAGATAAGATCTCCGAGGTGGTCATGCAGGGTGTCATCTTAAGCCCATTACTGTTTTCCTCATTTATAGCAGACACTATCGTCTGCAGTATTTCGGTATATTCCTGATCGTGGAGATTCTTGAATTGAAATTGTCCTCCTATTTGGTGATTTTCGTTTTTTTACGTGCATTATGCTAAGATTAAGTTAAATACACTGAGGTGGGGAAATTATCTCACTGTAACGATTAGTAAAACGAAAACATTAGGCAAAGATAGCTAAAAACACTCTTCACTATAATAATTTTTCCGTCGTCTGTGGAAAGTTCTGTATTGGCCGTGATCACTTTATTCTAAAAGAAAATTTACCATATGTAACCGTAAAAGGTTAAAGGCTATGATAATGCGACCGTTTTATTGTGTGCAATCTTCATTATTAGCAAGAGGTCTTCTTTATGCTAGAATTTTACCACACCCCAAAGCTTTCTTTCTTAATGGGTCTCAGTCTGCATAGACTCAACCTGCCATCTAGGTCTACAAAGAAATTCTGGGTAATGAACAAGCATACGTCCGAGAGGCGAATTATAGGCCCAAGAACTCCTCTCAAAATAGGGCCCCACAGAACAGAAGTAGAATAGCTTAATAAACTCATAACGACAAACACACTGAATCGTTTAAATAGGAAAAAACTGAGACGAGTGGTAGGAATCACTGGTGACAGGCGTCTGAGAAAACACGTACACAACTTGCGAAAACAATGATGACCCGATTATGCAATGAGGAGGAAGAAACTCCCCTCCCCCGTATTATTTATAGGGCTTGTGGAATACCAAATTCCTGTTCCATTTCCTTCTCGTCGTCATCATCATCAACACCTTACGTTTTGACACCAGTCGTGCGCTGTTTCAGTCCCGTCCTTGCAATATCTGTACAGGTTTCTCCTGTGTCGTGTCAACATGCGTTCGGATTCTGCACTGCCCAGTTAGTACTACTATCATTCTAATTCTAACCTTTTCTGGATACACTCAGATTGAACAGAGGACTCTCTCCAAATGTAAAAAAATTAAATCCGATTCACGATTAAGTAAATCACGATTATTTTATGCGTTAATAAAATCTGTTTTAATCCACATGACTGAAGTTTGGCCATTGAAATATCCAGGTTAATTTTAAATTATTCTTACCAAGTTAATACAAAATTATTTTGTGATATCAGGTTGTAAAAAGTGTGATAAAATTTTAGCTGATTACTTTTTCTTTCTTTTTGTTTGTTGTCCTTGTAGGTATTTAATTTTTGTATGAATAGAGCAGACATTACTTGAGAATTATAATAAAATAAATAAACGAGAAAAAGACGAATCTACAAACTAGTTTTCCAGCACCCAGGACCATAACCGAGGGTGCATCCACTTTTCGCCCTTTCCAATTATTGATCAGTATTGAAAATAATCAGCCTTGATAAAATCTAAAAATATGATTTCTCCAGTTATTAATTTAGAATTTCAAAATAGATGATCAAATTGTACAAGTAAATTCTTATTGATTTTTTTACACGACTATACTCCAGCGCTTTCTCTGTAACGCTCTTAATCTTCTCAAGCTGAAAGTCGTATGCATTTTGTGAAGCTTTTTTCGATTAACTTGCACATACGGGGAGATCGAACCGGTCTAATTTCGCCATCTTCAGTCGTTCACAATCATAGGTTATAAATAATCATACGGTACCTTTGATACAGTTCATTTACTGTACGGAATCAATTGTTTTGGCAGGTAAAAAAGGTAATGTTGTGAAATGAAATCAATCACCAAGTTATCGCCACTGTTTCAAAGCTCTTACCTGAAAGAAAAGAAAACAATATAAATTTATGAGGCCAATTGTTTTAGATGCTTATAAATAAATGATCATAGAAATCCTTATTTATTCTGAGGGGAAATGAACGGTTTTTGAGGAGAATAATTCTTTTTGAAACTTCTTGTAAATGTTTTTGACGTACCGAGTATTAACGTCGTTGTGGGTAGCACTAATGGATACACTGCTGGAGGATTGGACATACTGGATGTTGGAACGTTTGGTCAAGTTGTCTCTTGTCAATTTATAGCCCAAGGGGGATAATGTAATGGATGGGAGCAGTGATTATTATCTTTCGTCTGGTGAAAGTGCATCAGGATCATCAGGTTTACAAGTTTTTACTTCAATTAGATTCCCTCTCAACTGCGGACAAGGTTCCTCATCCGGAACTGTTAAGATTCCTCTTCCTGATTCCTTCTGATGCATTCGTTTCTTTCATTCCAAATCTGTCGATGTCGTTGATTGATTTGTTTCCAGTGGGTGAATTCCATCGTTTTCAAAGATAATTATTCAAATATCGTGAGATGCGGTCTGGTGTGATGTAGGTATCAGAAAAACATTTTCTTTATCGTGCCAACGTTTCGATCTTTTATTGAGATCATCTTCAGGGCTCAAAGTGTTTGTCTTCTGTGTAACTGTGCCATGTCGTGTTGAGAGTCAACACTTTGAGCCCTGAAGATGATCTCAATAAAAGATCGAAACGTAACAAACACTTTGAGCCCTGAAGATGATCTCAATAAAAGATCGAAACGTTGGCACGATAAAGAAAATGTTTTTCTGATACCTACATCACACCAGACCGCATCTCACGATATTTGAATAATTATCCGTTAACGGTCACTAATCTCTACACGTTTTCAAAGATGCTCGATGTTTCCCGATACCACGGAAAGTTTCAGGACTTAGGATCTAGTTGTCGCTTTCCTTCATTCTATTACTCCTGCGTGTCATGCATTTTTGGCCTGCATCAACTGACCAATCCACTATCCTAAGAATAATCTTTGATTCTCCGTTTTTTTCTGTTCAAAGAAACTGCCCATACAGACCTGAATATTCAACCCCGAGTTAACCTCAACCAATCTAAAACCTCCCAACCACCACAATTCACGAAACCCAGAACCTGTCTTCGCCCTCTGAAACGCGATCTCCGCGAGATGTCCTTTCCAGGGACAGAAATAATCTTAATCTAGTGATAATTAAACGAGCATTGTCCATGGTTAGTTTTTCCACCGTTGATTTTATTTATATACATATATTTTTTCATATAGTTAACCTGTCCCCCAATTAGTTAGTTATAATGTGTTGTATATCATTACTTAAAAAAGAAATGATTAAAATAATTACTCATTTTCAAATAATTATTTACACAACCCACTACAAAAACGCTACATTTGTCCGGATCATGGTACATCTGGTGCGGTTTAAAATAACGATATAAGCTTACAACCGAGGTCTAATTGATTTTTCCATCATTTGGGAAAGTTGTACGATATTTTATTTCGTACTTTTTCCTCTCGAATTACTCGGTTGGTAAAACGTATAATGTTTGAAATTTTTTTTGTGCTTGATACAAATTCAGGACTGTTTGTATCTAAATATATTAATTTTTATAATTTTTTAAATTAGTTTTTCTATTTAAATTTTATGCATATGTTTATAAAACGAAAATACTGTCCAGATGAGAGATTGCTAGGAGAAATCCTTCCTCCGTAAAAATATTCTTCAAGCCCGAGATTTCCTCGCATTCTTTTCCCCTGCGGTTTCACTTCTTCATACCTTTGTCGTTTTATTATCTTGTGTTTTTTTCCATCTAAATCTAGTTTTCTACGCCTTCTTTTAGATGAATTCCAATGCTAAAGGTACAGCAGAAAATTGCATTCCGTCTTTTTGATTATACGTTTTTTAACCTCACACAAATTGGATTCTTGGCCAATCTTGAAAGTTTCAGATGACAAATATGTCTAGACCACAAAATAAATAGATAAACAAGATTATATATTTAAAAAGCGATCAAGAATGATACTAACTATAACTAATACACTCCGTTCTTTGGTCAGATGTTTCCATCTTTACTCATGAGTGTTGAGACCCATGAGGATCTGTATCGTCCGGACTTATCCCCAAGGGGACTTCTCAGACGCCTGGTGCCCCCAAAGGACCACCAGGAAGATTTTACATGCATGGACTTGTCACATACCTTGGCTAGCGAGGTAGTGCAATACTAACCAAGTTCAGAGGTGCCCTTAAAAGGGCACATCCATACATATGCCTTGAACAAGGCAGTTTTGTGGTTTCCAGCTTGGCCTGTTGGCCATGCCTTTCGCCACCCCCTGATAGATAGAGAAGGCACTCTTTTGCCGGCTTCGGTTGGACGGTATCTTCCAGCTAAGGTACAAGTTGTTTGCAAACCATGACCACCACGAGTCCAACCACATTTGGCAGAGCTGCTTGGATGCTCTACCGCCGTGTTTTATTTTTATTTTTAAGGTGGGACTAGGATCGGAAATCTTACGAAATCCCTACTGATGCATCCGTGGCCTGAGAGGTGCGGGTTCAGTAACCCAGGAACCCCCTGCCAAAGCAGAGGGGGAAGGAAAGGAAAAAGGAACCTTGATCCTAAAGTCGTATTTAACAAGAACGTTTCAACGAATAGGTCTTCTGTACCAGCTGGCTATTGCACAAATACAGGGGTATCCCATGTGAGTCTCTTAGGACCCACGAGAAACCTCCAACAGGAATAAAACTGAAATGGAGCTACAGATACAAACTATAGAAAGACCATCCATCACTCACGACTCCAAGAGACGACATGAACAGGATGTTTGAATTTAACCAAAAATTCCGAATACAACTGGATACCAAAAAGGAATTGGAAAGAAAGGAAAATAACTCCTTCAAAAATGGTACCATCCTCTGGTACACATACGGATCTAGAACACATGAAGGTACGGGGACAGGAGTATTTAGACCCGGAACCAAATACTCAGAACCCATGGGAAAACAAACCAGAATCTTCCAAACTGAGATTCACGCAATTGAAAGCTGTATCCAATTCAATCTAAGTAAAGGGTACAAAAACATGAATATAGATATCATGTCAGATAGTCCAGCAGCCATCAAAGCATTAAACTCAAGTATCATTAGTGTGGAAGGATCCTTGTGGAACTCAAGGATGGTGCTGAACTGCAAAAAAAAAAAAATTAAATACATTAGGTTTGCAAAATAGAGTCAGCCTCTGCTAGATCCCAGGTCACATGGGATTAAAAGGCAACGAGAAACCCTTGCAACAAAAGGGGCTACCATACCGCTGATTGGACCCGAACCCTTCTGTAACATAGGAATCCACACGATCAACGAATATCTCAGACAGAAGGACAAAAAGAAAATGAAGGAACAATGAAATTCACTCATTGGACATAGACAATCCAAGAAATTTCTAACCAATTTTGGCAAGAAAGAAATCACAGAATGTGTCAAAGGGGGCAGGAACAGACTGCGACTCCTGACAGGATTCCTAACATGACACTGCAGATTAAACGGGCACCTAAAGAAGATTGGAACAAGCCAAGATCGCACATGCAGATTCTGCAAGGAGGCAGAAGAGACACCAACACATTTAGTAACAACTGCGCAGCTACATTAGCCCGCAGGGGGAAATGTTTTGGGATGTATAATGTGACCGTAGAAGTCCTTCAACCACTGAAACCGAGCCTATAAAAAAATGATTACTTTGAAGGTAGAAAGGGTTAATTTGAAATTAAAAAGGGTTAATTTGAAATTAAACAAAATTAATTTGAAGATAACAATGATTAATTTGAAGGTAGAAAGGGTTTATTTGAGATTAAATAAAGTTAACTCGAATATAAAAATCACTCAGAAGAGATATAGCTAATCTAACATACAATAGAATGTTTGGATGTTAGGGCGTGAAATGACCTTAGCCGTTAAAACGCCCTTAAAAATTAATAATAATAATGATTTCTTTGAAGGTAGAAAGAGTTAATTTGAAATTAAAAAGGATTTATTTGAAATTAAATAAGGTTAATTTGAAATTAAAAAGGATTTATTTGAAATTAAATAAGGTTAATTTGAAATTGAAAAGGATTTATTTGAAATTAAATAAGGTTAATTTGAAATTAAAAAGGATTTATTTGAAATTAAGTAAGGTTAATTTGAAATTGAAAAGGATTTATTTGAAATTAAATAAGGTTAATTAGAAATTAAAAAGGATTTATTTGAAATTAAGTAAGGTTAATTTGAAATTAAAAAGGTTAATTTGTAGTTGAAAAGAGTTGATTTGACGAAAACAGCTACATCTATGTAAATCACAAGGTGTTCATGGTATACTGTAGTATTTTGAATTTTAAGAAATCAGATTGTTGACATTTTCTAATAACATTAAATTATCTCTTTGAGAATTTGTGTCATGTAGCTGTCGAGGAAAACTAATGTTAAAAGCTGTATATCTAAAAAGTTTTTAAATGTTTGTTAAAATGTTATATACGTTTCTTATAATAGTTCAGTTCTTATTGTAAACGTTGTGTGGAACATTCGGAAATAATTGCGTTTTATGACTGATATGTAACTTAATTTGAGAAAGCCCATTCGAGAAAAAGGAATGGGCCTTTGGTGATTCTTTTGAGGAAGACAATCTAATTATTTCCCATTTCCAATTGTCTTTCGTTTGAGAACAATAGTATCAAAATTAGGCTGAGAGGGACGGCAAAATGGCTTTATTTTATAGGCAGCATATTGGGGACAATGGCGTTTTAATTACATCTACGAAGTAATTAGCGAACTAACACACTTTGCTCTTCTCGTCTTCACTCCGAAGAAAATTTAGAACGTGTATGACAAAAGTCACTTTCAATCTTATACCACTCTTGCACGCAAAATTGCATTTATTAAAACGTATACTAAAGGGTTTGAGATAAATCGGTTTGATTTTAAAAACGCTCCACCTGGAATCGACGCGTATCAGTCATAAAATTATTGATTTTAGCTGTTAAATTAATGTTTAAAATATGTTCGGCCGTGTTGGAATAAACTGTACGGTACATCTTGTAGAAATGTCAATTATAGCGTTATGATAGTTAATCTGAATATGTTTTTTTTTAATCCACCCCTTTTGAAAGTTGAATATGGAAGGTGTGTGCCCCCCCCCCACCCCGTTATCGCAGTACATCTACGCATATATTACTGCATAACCCGCAAACCACGTGGCGTTTACGTTAGCCACAACATCTGGATGGCAGTTTGAAAAAAAAAAAACGTACAAAGTCGTTATGTGCACGAATCACCTGGACTGAAACGGATTGAACGACTGAACGAGAACTGATTTTGAAATTACAAAATAAATTTTTCTTTCTTTAATCCAATGGGATTGTTCTATATGCCAGCTAAAGATAAAAAATCTTAAATAAATACCGACCTATTAGTCTTCTTTAAGTTATTTTGTTGAAACGGTACTATTATATTTTGTTGAAGCCCTGAGGAGCGGCTAGAAATGAGGTAGTTTAGAAAAAACACTTTTTTATTTTTTTACCCACGTTTCGACCTATATTCGGGTCATCTTCAGGGCCTGAGGAAATTACAAAGCATATGTCGAGTGGAAAAAATACAATTTTGAACCAAGTATGCTATACTCATAAAAAATTATATTTACATCTTAACTTCCAATCAACATGTTTTCTAATTTACCCAGGTCCTGAAGGTGACTCAAATAAAAGTCGAAACGTCGGCAAAAAAATGAAAATGTGTTTTTTCGAAACTGCCTCATCTTAACCGCTTCTCACGACTTCAACAAATTATTAAACAGGTCACTAAGAAACGGACAGTATTATTATACCACGTGAACGTCACAGGTGATCGTGGGTTCGAATCCCGATCGTGCCAGTGACTTTTATCTCAATTAAAAACTTTAATTAATTGTAATATATTGGTCAAGTGGACCACGAAATTAGTGAATTTAATTAATTAAAATGAAGTATACTCCATTAAAGCTCTCCGTGGCCATTTCATTTGTCGTCGATAATCCAATCCTATATTTCCAATATGGGTGACGACTTTCTCTGGACAAATGAAAATAGTTTTTAATCGAGAATAAAGTGGAGCGAGAAAAACAACTTTATTTTATGCTACAATTAATTAAGGTTTTTAGTTGAGTTAAAAAAGTCAATGACAGGAACGGGATTCGAACCGACGATCTTCGGATTGATACGCCGCTGCTCTGAAATTGAAAAATGGCAAGTAGAAAGGAATGTTCAAAAGGTGGAGTTGAGATGGGAAGTTGGTGTCCGAGTGGATCGAAGTCACGATAGCTCAAGTGGTAGAGTAGCGGCGTATCAAGCCGAAGATCGTCGGTTCGAATCACACACGTGACGCTGACTTTTTATCTCAACTAAAAACCTTAATTAATTGAAAGATTTTAAATAATTTAGGCACTTCGAAATGTAACTTTGTGCCTTCGTTATGAGTGTATTTCAGCGCCATTATGTATCAGACAATGTTTTTTTTTTTTTTTTTTTTTTTTTAACAGATCAGGAATAATAACCAGTTAAATTGTCAAATCGTTCAAAACAAAGTACAAACGGTAAAGTTTACGTTTTTTTCGTGATTACGTAAATAATACGAAATGAAATAAAACCTGAAAAGTGAAATTTGTTGAATAGAATTGAGAATCGGACATTGGACAACAGGGACTTATTAGTCCAATTGGACAAGCAGTTTAATCTTCAGAAATATCGACGAGTGTACACGGGCCACCTTGTATATTAGTGGAAGGTGAAGTGAAAAGCTGGTAGACCAACTTATATATTTTGAAGATTGTGCTGCCCGTGAGCTTGTAATACGTTTAATCCATACATGTTTAGTAGTCATACTGGCCATATTAATTGTTTAAATTATTACTTTTATCTGAGATCTTGGTTGAGATGAAAACGTCAGTGTCACGAGCCGGATCCCGCTTAAGAGCTTAAATAAAAAGAACTTGAAATGTGGTTAATGTTAATATACAAAATCAATAAATTAAATTTTTAACGCTGTAGGAAAATTAGAAGGGTTTGGTTAATACAAATCAACAAGTATAAACACCATCTATGCATTAATTTAATTCATCTCAGACAATCACTAACGATTTTTGTATTGATCACGTAGTTGCCCCGGAGTTTTGATTTTTGAAATTTTACATAAAATTTGTTAATTTATTATTTAAAATATTTTGTAAAGTTTGACTAGTCGGCTACCGAAGGAAAGCGCTTTCTTTATTACAGGACCTTATCTCAGAAAATTCTTTGTCCTATTTATTTTATTGCCATAATAAAGCTTTAATGAAGGCCTGTGAAATTTACAAACGTAAACCTACTCCACGCAGAGAAAATCTCGACTTTACCGTTCGTACGTTGTTTTGTGCGACTTGACAATTTGACTCATGCTTTTTAAACTGTAACGCGTGAACGTGGAATATAAAAGTGAGAATTGATATTCTGTGGGTGATAAAGCCCAGGATACCCTCTGGACTGGATGGAAGCCAGGTTTACCCATGGAACCGGTAGCGATTCTCTGAGATTTACGTTCCTTTCAAAGGATTACTTTTTCGCTCAAATTCTATACTGTTAACACATTCATTCGATTGACCCACCTTTCCGGCCAATACAGTTGTAATGGACCAAATATTTACCTAAGACGGAATTACTTTCCACTGGATAAAATTGAATTGGCAGTTTGCTGTGGAGTTAAACGCCGTACCGTGCTTATTCAAGAGACAACTCAATCTATTATTTCTTACACGTTACTTTTTATTTCGACCACTTTTCACAAAAAAGCTATGATAAAATTAATGGCTCAGTCACAAAAACGCGTTTTTTTAATCCGTATATATATATAATAGAGAAAAAGCAGAAAAGAAAATTATCCTAAGCAACTTTGCAGGAAAGGCTTACAAAACTTAAAAAAAAATAGTGTTAACAAGAAGCATATTTGATACCAAAGAAATATTAAGCAATATATTCACGGATAAACAGCTCTTTCATATGCTGGTTAAAATTTCTCAGTTTGAGCGAATGTATTTGTTAGCGTGAATGTTGGGTGTTATATATAGTGGAATACGTATGAATGTAAATATTAGGGTGAACGTTGGAGTTTGTTTCTGATGGAATATCGAGTACCCACACACCAAAATAGTCTAGGTTATTTGCTTTTATATATACTTGGGGGGGGGGTAGTTACTTGGATAAGTATGAA
>CM077101.1:24243363-24268812 GCA_039619505.1 Cimex hemipterus
GGGGGGGGGGTAGCCGAGTGGTTAAGGCGTCAGACTCTCGGCTAGTAGACCCCACGGTCGTGGGTTCGATCCCCACCGTCGCCTCTGGAAATTTTCTGACGCCTAAGGGGACCGGTGGCCGCAATTAAAAGAAATTGACACGGCACTCATCAATGGAAGGGGCGGGACCGGATCTCAGCGACCCTGATCCTGGTCCCAACCCCCTTCAAAATGAGTTTCTTCGATGGAAGAACACTGGTACAACGGGGGCTCAAGTTCACTTTGTGTTGGTTGTGAGCCCTCCCCCAAAAATGGAGCTAGGGTATAGTGTTTTTTTTTTACGAGGATTCGCAACAGCGGGGGTCATATAAACCCTCAGGGTGCCGGTGTTTTTGAAAAAAAGCCCATTTGTAAGCATGTCGGATTCGAATGCAGGGCCGCTGTATTCGAACACGGGACCTTTACCTTACAGTGATGAGCGCCGTGTCAAAGACGGAACCTTGCGGCCACCGACGCGCCTATAGGGTATAGTACAATAAGCTGTACAGCTGCAGTGCTCAGGAGGTTGCTCCTCCAGTCCCTGGTACCAATCCATCCACACATCAACACATTGACTACCCAACTGTGTAAGTGTATTTATTTGCTTTAGTGGTTGGGGTGTATGACACGGTCCATGTACTATATCGAGTAGCCACAGACCTGTGGAAATAATTAGGTTTACCAACGATATTGAATACGTGATTTTTTCTTTGTGTCTTTTGTAGTTATTATAAATATGAGTGTATATTTTCATACATTACAGTGTATAATGTATATATTTGCCTGAACGTTGGGAGTTTGTTTGGGTATGTTCGTAACAGAATATCGAGTACCTACAATGAGTTATTTAGTTTTTTAATTTTATATATATTGGCAGTATGACTAGGGGTAGTGGCATACTCAAAACCTTGCCTTGCTTGTGCAAGTGTATTTGTTGGCGTGGTTGAAGGGAGGACATCAAGGTGAATGGGTTTAGGCTATACATAATTTTAGTGTAGTTGTAAGGGTTGGGTCTGAGCCATATATCTTAAACATTTGACTTCTTAGAAAACAATAATATGTGAGGAAGGGTTAACCCGTAAACGGTAAATTTATAAAAAAAATGCGAGATAGATAAACCGAGCCAATCCCTAGCGGCTAGCCGAGTGCACAAAATTAGTAGAATAAATTAAGATAAAATGACCGAGCTATTAAAATTTAGTTTATCATCAGAATCTGGTAGACTGAGAACAGGACATTTCTTGAAGTGCACCAACAGAACAACTTTAAAGTGTTAATTTTCCTATGATTTCAGTAGATTTTCGCTAAAAATTTGTTCATTTATGTTTTATTTTAACGACAAGATTCTAAAAATATGACAAAAAAACCTTCTCTGTCTAAACCTTTGGTAAAAGAACTGGAAGCATGTTGCCGCCCAAGGCGTCCCCTTTGTTCACTAATTTGAACGGATACAACCCTCGGTTGAAAGGGCCGGGGGTGGATTGTGCCCAAATTTAATAGCAAAGCTATGAGACTGAAATACGGATTGAAGTACAACTTTCTTTTGTGGATAACGAGCCCCTTTGTCGAGGCTGAGTCGACTGAATCTACACTCCGGCCACAACGGAGTCAGTTATCACTAAGACGAGTTTGAACGCCATTTACATACTTTCAACAAAGTAAATCATATTCTAGAAGAAAGGTCGGCACCAAGAATACGCTTAATTAACTTAAAGATTTAGTTAAGGCAAAATACTCAAAAGTGAAGCTAACAGGAAAGAACTACTGAAAGCTATTCTACCTAGGCAGCAGACTGGCTTAACCCCAACGAAGACTTGAAGAAAGAACAAACTAACATTATACAAAGCCTCAACCTATTTGGACATATGGAGCAGTGGGGCACCACCAAGCCACTTAATATCCAACTAATCCAAGCATTCCGGACAAAATCCTCAGAAGAATTCGCCAAGCATTTCACTACATTTCGAACCGCACTATCACCAATGGCCTAACCCTTCGTCAAAGAATTTTCTTCTTAAGCAAAGCCCTCCTCACTATCTGTCATCTCATGAAAGCCTACTGGTCACTTCAAACAACGATGGCCCAAAGACTTCCTAGCTCTTAATCTGATAACATAAGTACCAGATTTGGATGGCTAATTATGAAATTTCCTGCAATGCTAGCCATTGTGTACGTGTGGTGTCGGGTTGTGTAAAGCATGAAGAATAATTGTGATATATACATTCATGTACAGGATGCAACAATGACAATCATTAGCCTACCATTTCTTAAGAAAAGGATCGAGTCACTCGAACTGAAAACTAGGGAAGCTAAGGAACCAGGAAAAGTAGAATAAGCGAAAAGGCTGTTGTACTTGAAGAATGTCATACTCTCGCGTCCTAGTATCCTTTCATCATCATCATCATTAATGGACAATTATTGCGACTTTTTTCACTCCAAACTCTACTGACAAATTTTTGCTATATTTTCATTCTGAAGTTATGAGATCAGAATGGGAATGAACTGGGGGGGGGGTATCGTTGGTTATGGCCTGTCAGTGAAAGACTGCAGCGCTTGGAAAATACCAACCCAACCTTCCCCTTCCTTATATCTTCTCATTACCAACATTATTGGTGGACAGTTATCGTGACTTTTCCCACTTCCGACAATTTTTCGCTGTGCTTTCAACCTAAAGTTTTGAGGCCAGCATGGTGATGGACTTCGGATTTGGCCTTTTCCATGCGTTTTGGTCTATCATCGTTGACTAAGGTTTATCAGACAAATGACTTGTTACTTTTTTAATGGAGGATCGATTGAACCAAGGAACTAGGAAGCGTACAGTAAGCCAAAAAGCTGCATTGTCTGGGGATTAAAAAACTCCCGCTTGAGTTTACTGTTTCTTCCTCATCTTCTTTATATTCCTTCATCATCATCAAGTACATAATACATGTAATAAATATTTAAAAATCAAACATCGACATGACCTTGTGAAGTTGATATTTCCTCAATTGCCCTACAAGGGAACTCACTCGATCTGTCTTTTATGTTCTATTTCAATAGCGTCTTGGAGAAGCAAGATTTTGTTTGCATTTCTTTCCTAAGTCGATCGCGAAGTTCTACTTGACCCTTGGCTAAATACGCCGCAGCTTTACCGTTTGAACTGTCGTGATCCACTCCGACATTAACTTCTCATCTCAACCCCACCTTTCGAATATTTACTCTTTGCCTCCTTTTTGCCATTTTTCATTTGTCGCCGAGAATCATGGCATTTGAAAAATGGCGAAAAGGCGGGAAAATTCGAGACGTGAGGTTGAGATGGGAAGTTGGTGTCCGAGCTGATTCCAAGTTACGATAGCTCAAGTGGTCGAGCATCGGCGTATCTAGCCGAAGATCGTGGGTTCGAATCCCGCTTGTGACATGGACTTTTTTTATCTCAACCAATGTCTTAAATAAAGGTTAATTAATTGAAATTCTGTTCAGCGTTCGTCGTACTTTGGCCAATATGTAATCGTTCGGTTAATCCGACCACGAACTCTAATGAATTGTTTATATCACTAAATTTTTCAAATAAGGCCCTACATAGGATTATAAGGAGTCCTTCTGATTCGCAATAAAAACCTTTTTAAAGACGCACAAACCGCAAACTCCTTGAATGTATTTGGCATTCGCGGAAGGCAATAAACCGTCTACAGACTCTGCACAAGATTCGGCGCTTTATTAAAAGCTCAAAGATTCATTAAAGGGACTTTTAATCAACTAGAGAGGCGGTAAGTAGTCCGTGAAGGGGTTAAAAGCAATGAGACTGGCTATAAAAGATCCCATTTTTTAATATAGTCTGAAGTGTCACTGGGGGCAAATATAAATTGCATACCTAATATTTTTTTTATTAATGATCCTTAGCTTACAATAAATGGAACACACACATAAAAGAATATTTATTAATATTTTAATTTTAGCCCCTTGGGCTTTGGAGTTCTCTGAGTAGATTTATACGTTTAACAATGTCATAGCGAAATTTATTCATTGTAATAAAACCGTACGAATTTATTACTGTATTTTTCCTGTAAAAGGACAGCTGATATTACTTAATCTTCATCTGTTCAAGTCATTGATCATTTATAATTTTTTTTTGTCATATAGAAGGGCTTATGGCTAACGACCAATTGCGTTTCGTGGACGAGGGATCACACCAACTTTCCAAAACTTTTATCAAATTAATCTCCAAGGAAATTGCAAAGGGGTGCCGGAATTCGATTCAAGGGGCGTTGGTAGCAATACGATTCGGACGCCCAGGTGACTTGACCGCCGAGGTGGATGATGTTCATAAAAAAAAAAAAAAAATAATAATAATACGAAAAAACTATAAATCTCGTGGAACATGAGGGTTTTCAATTTTCGAAAAGTAGGCTGCACTCTAGCTGGATTTCTGGACGATATGATCCGATGAAACTAGCTGGCGGACCACTTGGTGACGTGCTCCCGTTAGGAAGGATCAGAATAAATTTAAATATGGTTGACGTCTTTCTCTTGAGAAATAAAAATTGTTTTTTATCGCGAATAAAGAGGAGGTAGAAAAACAACTTTACTTTATGCTCCAATTAATTAAGGTTTTTAGTTGAGATAAAAAAAAGTCAATGATACAAGCGGGATTCGAACCCACGATCTTCGGATTGATACGCCGCTGCTCTGAAATTGAAAAATGGCGAAAAGTAGGGAAAATTCAAAAGGTGCGGTTGAGATGGGAAGTTGGTATTCGAGTGGATCGAGAAGCGGCGTATCTAGCCGAAGATCGTGGGTTCGAATCCCGCTTGTGACACTGACTTTTTTATCTCAAGTAAAACCCTTAATTAATCGTAATATATTAATTGGTCAAGAGGACCACGAAATTAGTGAATTTATTTTGTTTTGATATTAAACCGAAATAAAACATAGAATGGTATACACGGATTGGTAAAAAAAACTTGGGAACTCGTGAGCCTAAAGACAAAATCTCGCAAGAAAACATTTAATCATTTAAAATATGAAAGAAAAATTAAATTCGAATAAACGAAACAATCTTCATAAAGACAAGTTTAAAAATATTTCATGACGAAAAACAAAAATGACAAATTGACATATTTGAAAACTTAGAAACATAGGCAGACATTAAATGTAAGAAAATTTAACAAATACATAATTTCATTAGAAATCTAGAATCTGTCGTGTGATCTAGATGGCGCAGGAAAAAACAACAAAAAAAAAACAGATAAAGCAATGAAATGTTATTGACCATTTATTTATTTAGGAAATTGCGCATTGCAGCCTTTAAAAAAATTAGCCGAAAGACGTGGGTTCGAATCACGTTCATGACATTAACTTTTCCATCTCAACCAAGACCTTACATAAAAAGAATAATTATAATAATCAATTAGATCACTAACTTGGTTAAGCTTCAACTTCTCAAAGCAAAAGGTTCTCGTGTGTATTTTTCAGGCCTATTTCCTCTCCCACCAGTTGGAATCTCAATCTGACGAAATCTTAGGAGTCGGGGCACAATTCAATATATAAGCGTCCACAAAGAAACAAAGATATTTGGACGAATTTGTAGGCGCAATAAACTCCTGGTTAAAAAACCTTCGTCAAAAATGGCAAACTCATTGCTACTTGTAAACCTAGGAGAGGATTAGGGATATACAGTCAGTGGCATCGGAGAAAACATACACAACTTGGGAATGATGGCCCCACTTTTAGGCACGGCAACGAGGATAAAGAAAATGCCAACTGTGTTATTTATAAAGCTATGAAAAGTCTGTACTTGTGGACTACCCAACCTCCACTTCATAGTACCTTCTCGTCATCATCTACATAGGCTTCGGCACAAGTTATGCACTGCTTCTTCTTCCCTGTGTCCCCTCTTCATTCTTCTTCAATCAAATCATATGCACGTCAGACAAAGATTACATCGACAACATGAGATTAAAAAATTAATTGGGATAATACCAAAGTATTTAGGTTAAGTGCTTTCGTTTGTCAAAAACACATCTTTCTTGATTATCAATTTATTATTTGTTAAAACCTTTGCAAGTAGCTGTCTGTGCTGGTAAATTTTATCGAAACGTAACATAAATGTTTGAAAATAAATAAATTCAAAATAAGAACTTTATCTGTGAACCAGGGTGAAAATTGCTTAATCGGATCAGTAAGGAATCGGCAGAGGAGTAAAAGTTTAATTTTAAGCGTCTTGTGATTTCTTAGGTATCTCTACCCGGTCGGGTGGCAATTATTAGAATTGGACTTTCAGGGTGTAAATTACAGAGTTGTGTTGCTGTGGATCCGAGGTCAGTACATGATCATACCCCGCCCACAGTCCTATCGACAACCAGGTCGTTTCAGCTCCGATCGTATGCAGATTACAAGCCAACCACACATCATTCATTTTCTCATACACTATTTAATATATTCTTTTCTGCGTGCGTACCAGTAAAGTGATGGAGTACTCACTCACTCCTCCATCCTTCACAGAAAAGTATATAAATGACCTAACTCAGGGTCGATAGTGTAGTTAACATTCTGCCGTCGAATCTCTCACACGATACATTCATAAATATGTTCTCTTACACATATTTCCAAAAACAATTAAAAAAACAGTCATTATTTCACAAACAAAAGAGAGAATTCTATGAATATTTCGTTCCTGTTTGAAAATCGCATATGGCATATTTTATATATGTTTATTTTGCTCATGGCTATAAATAACGTCAGAACATAGTTATATCTGCAAAAAGGTAGTTATTAGAAATCGGAAAATTGATGGTTATTCTGCAGCTGCGCTCAAAGCATTCTCCTCATCTTTTTTCTTTCTTTCTTTATTTTTATTACGATCTGTAATTATTATTTACACTGTGTAATTTGCGGATCGTGAATTTATGTACAGATATTTACATTGAGGGGAGAAAATGATCGGTGTTATCCTCCCTCTTCTCTTTGTTTGTCTTTTTGTAGGTTTACTCAGAAAGGAGGTCGCGCGACCTCTTAAGACGCCTTATGGGGTTTTAGGGATGGGTTTTGTCGGACAGAGTTGGGCATGCCTATTTGGATGGTGGGAAAGTTTTTTGTGGAAATAGGTAAATTTTTTGGGGAATAAATATTTGGATATAAGAAATTTGGAGGTCTTTGTTGAGATTGAAAGGATTGGAGGCGTTGGATATTGGAAGGCTTAGCGGTTCCCCACAGTTCTATTCCGTACGCCTAAATCGGTTGTAGAAGTGTTTTGTAGATTGTAAGTTTGTTTTTTGTCGATAGTTTAGACTGTCGTCCTATAACTCTGTGCAGTAGGCCATATCGTCTGTTTAGGTTTTGTCCTGTCAGTCGTCTATGTTGATTCACTGTCAGATTTGGGGATCTTCTCATCTGATGTGGCCAGATGACGCATACTTCCTAAGCTTATTTGACGAGAGACATTCGGGACAAACTCTCTTCATCTCAGGGCACACAACGTGCTGATATACCAGAGGTCTTAACCAGCACCAGGAGCACTACTATCCTATAGCACTACTATAGACAAGATTCAGTAGTTTATATGGAGTGACAGAAAACAGCATGTTTAGATCCTGCCTTGAACCTAACCTCAGTTATTTTATGCTACTAGCGATGCTTATCATGAATAGGTATTTTTCTCACAGGCTAAGAAAAGCTAAATCCAGCAGATACGGTAAGTATAACCGACGAGCAAGTATCTAGGCTAAGGGAGGCGTTGTACTCACCTTATACTTTCGTAGGTAGGAGTGAGGTAGATGGATATGATTAAAAAAAATCATTAATTTCTTCATGTCTTACCTTGCATCGAACGTTAAAGGATGAGAATAAACTGCAATGTGCTTCTTTTGACGTAGCTTTCTTTATCAATTTTGATGAACCACTATGATAAAATAAATTACTACATATTGAACGTTCGAACGCAAGACATACACCCCCTCACACACACATCGACAGAGGAACGTCTTGCGTTCGAACGTTCAAAATGTAGTATTTTCTTTTATCATAGTGATTCATAAATGCAAGCTTTTACACCATCCCATGTTACTCTCGAAGTTAGAGTTGGCCTATGAGATTTCACGTTATTGCAGAATAAATCCTATTTGGATGAGTCGATTTCCAAGCTGACTGGACATTAATTGAGGTTTCGTCTTTTGAACGGACTGCGGTGTTTAAAAGGATCCTTTTTTTTAAAATACCGTGTAGATAAGCCTATATTTTATTTTAATTATTATTTGGAGATCCTGAGTTGCAGTCTGGTGTGGCGTAGGTTTTAGAAAAACATTTTCTTTATCATGCAACGTTTTGATCTTTATTGAGATCTTCTTCAGAGCTCGAAGTGTTTGTTTTCAGTGTAGATGCTTCATTCTTGCGCGTCGTGTTGTTTTATATTAATATTCTCTAATCCTTCCTCGGCCATGGATCCTAATCTGTTAAATGATTGTAAACACAATTTAACATATATAATATATATTTAGTAGGCCTTAGCAATGTAAAACGTATTGGTTGTGGAATTTCGTACCGCCTACCCCTGCCGTGTTGTTCATTAGGATTTTTTTTTTTTGACGAATGTTCACAACAGCAGAGGTTATATCAATCTTCGGGGTGCCGTTGTCTTTGAAAAAAAGCTCATTTGTAAGTATGTCGGGTTCGTATGTAGGGCCACTAAATTCGAACCCGGCACCTTTACCTTACAACGACGAGCGCTTAAACCGTTGTGGCCACCGACGCCCCATCGATTATTTTGTTGTTATTTTACTTTAGCCAGTCCATTTTGTGCTTCACCAAGAAAGTTCAATCTTTGGTTTTCTACATGGAAAAAAAACGTAAAATTAATAGAACAAACGAGATATTATTTGTAGAAAAACCTATTTTTTTAAAATTATCTAAGGGGCCTTTTTCGCCAACTCTTGGTTATTTCCTCTGTTTTATTGTATAACTACGCTCGTACTCAATGGATTTTAATTTTGCTACGCTTTATTTTTCAAGAGAGTTGTTCTGCATTTTCCGTTCAAGCATCAAACCCTAAAACTTACTGTTTCACTAATTATTGAAGACCAGGTAGTTTTGAAACGAGAGGTCAAAAAGTTGCCATTTTTCGGAACTACTTTTTTCCCTCCAAAATGTATATGGTTTATTACAACCAATGGCTATTTGGTTTCTCTTTTCTTGGTGTACTGCTCACCTGCACCTAAGGTCTTTTAAAAAATAGCAAATCGTAAATACTCGAGATCAACCTACGTTTGTGACAATTTTTTATATTATATTAAAAAGAATTAGAATTTCTCCCATTTTGGTTGTTATTTTTTTTTTTAATATTCATCACAACATTCTTTTTAATTTTTTTTTATTACACTATACACTTGTACCTAGCTTTTTTTTTGCAAAATAGCGTATCCTAAATATTTGGGAACAAGGGAACAATGTAAAATCGAGACAAAATTTTACACCTTTGCTTTGATAACATATATTTACATACATTTTTATAAACAATTCTAACTACAATAACTAAAATATAAGAAAAAGTGAAAATTCGAATTTTTCCAGTTGCCGCTTAATTTACGTCATAAAAACGTTACGCACCAATTGCTTTTGGAGGAGAGAATTGGTAGATGATGTTTTAGTTAAGCAGGAAGTTTTTGACATAATTAGCATAAACCAACAGGAGTCTCCCAACAGCCTAAGGGATGGAGAGTTGAAAGTTCCCCACAATATGTACTTGATTCTCAACTTCAGAAAAATGTTTGAAGTTAGTCTGACCAGTTTTATTCTGTTCTCCTTAACCGTGCCTATTTTTGTTCGCACAATGAACAGTTTTATACCTAAAATTTTAATCGATAATTATTCAGATATCGTGAGATGCGATCTGGAGTGATGTAGGTTTCCGAAAAACATTTCTTTATCGTGCCAACGTTTCGCTCTTTATTGAGATCATCTTCAGGGCTCAAAGAATGGGCACTCTCAACACGGCACGCAAGAATGCCACAAGTACACAGAAGACAAACACTTTGAACCCTGAAGATGATTTCAATAAAGATCGAAACGTTGGCACGACAAAGAAAATGTTTTTCTGAAAACTATATCACACCAGACCGTATCTCACGATATCCGAATGATTATCGATTAATGGCCACCGATCTCTACACACACATTAATCTATATTTATACTTTTCTCATGCAAAAAGGAGTATGCATGTACATGCGTGTGCGTTTGCCGAGGGAGGTAAAGAAAGCATAGGAAAAACGTCTAAAACATTTACAACGTCTCGGTCCCTTGACAGAATATCTCTTTTCCCAGTTTAGGAAAGTTCAAAGAGTTAGTATGTAGTTTTAGAGATTGAGAAAGAATGGGAGGGAGCTGGAAAATTACAACTTTACCATGAAGCGAACTTTGTACTTCGACGAATTTATCTCTATTCGAGAATAAATTGGTCTGTATTTTATTGTCAACTTTTTATACGTAAATTGCACCTGGAATGAACGACAATTTATATTAAAATCATTTGATATATGAACTGTTTCTTCGTTGAATTAATTAGAAAAAAATTTTTCATGGTACTTTCGAGTACAAAGATAAAACTTTTTAAAATTATTCATCGATATAAATTGAGCCGCTTTTTAATGTAGTTTTAATGTTCTGTTTTTGAGTACTGAATTTTATATTTGTCACACGAGAGCATTTTATCACGGATGTTTCTTTACTGGTTTGTAGAGTGTTTTTGTTGGTGAAACAAAAGAGCCGACGATTTAATTGTATTGCTTCTCTTCTCGCGTGTTTGTCCTGCGTTAAGAGATTTAGTGGTTTAATTAGTAATTTACTCCAGTGGATCCGAGAGATTCGCGTGTCGCATTTTTCATGTCACCAGCGTTCATGTTATCCAGCGATTTCACCTATGAGAAATACAATAAACATTTCGAACCCCGTCTGCGACCGTTTTGCGATAACGCCGACCATAAATCAATCCCGTTTTGAAAATATTTAAAACAGCGTGCGGGTAATTTAATAATAGCAACATTATGCCAATTAGACAGTGGCGATTGTTAATTACTACAATGTCAGAAATTTTATTGGTTTAAATTGTCCTTTAATGCTATCAGCCTCATTTTTTACATATTGGCCAAAGTACGATGAACACTGAACAGAATTTCAATTAATTAATCTTTATGAAAGACATTGGTTGAGATTGGTGTCACGAGCGGGTTTCGAACCGATGACCCTCGGCTAAATACGCCGCTACTCTAACACTTGGGCTATTGTGACTTCGATACACTTGGACACCAACTTCCCATCTTAAGTGATAGAACAGCATCGTGGATCGAATCTCGCTCGCGACACGGACTTTTTTTTATCTCAACCAATGTCTTACATAAGATTAATTCATTAAAAAAGGATCAATCGAACCGTGAAATGTAATGGACTGAACAGAATATATAAGAAGGAGTGGGGGGAAGTCAGAAATTCTAAGAGTGCCGGGGTGGGGGTAATCTAACCCACGTCCGTATATATGCCGATATTATATTTAGAGAATCTAGCCAAAAATTAAAATTTTTTAAAAACCACAAGCTTCGTAGTACACGAATGACAATGAAACAAAAAAGTTAATTTGTAATAGACCAAATAATTTTTGAAAAAATTGAACCAAAATTGGCAATTTTTTGATCTCGTGTTGAGTTGTATTTTTCTCTTTTGGCACATTTTTTCAAAACAATTCATCATATCGGAACAATTCTTTTTAAAACGGCTAGATCAATGACAGGCAAACAATCTTAGTATGCTAGTGAGCTATATTTTTATATATATAAAAAGAACACTCAGAAATTCACAATTTTTTTTCTCAGAAAATAAAGGTGTGAAATTTTGTCTCAACTTTAGGTTGTTCCCAAGCGCTGGCGATTCAGTATTTGTAAAAGGTTCTTGCAACAAATTAATACCTCGTATGTTTAGATACATAAAAAAAATAGGATTTGAGTAAATGGTACCGAATAAACGGCATTTTTTGACCTTTCATTGAACAAATAAATGACACCAAAAATTGCGGAAATACGATACAGTATCTATGTTTACTGCTTAAGCAAAAGGCACAAACGTGAAAAAGAAATTATTACTTTTAAAATCCATCAACTAGAAGTGAAATTGAAAAATAATTATTTAACAACCATCTGTATGATCTAAAATCGGTTCATACCCCATTACGCTATACGAAAAATATATTTATCGGAAAATTAGAGTTGCTATTTCTGCAACTTTTACATCCATTTTTTTAAAATTTTTGAAAAGAGAAAGCCAAAGAATGAACTTGTTGGGTAAAATTTGGTAAATTTACCTCATATTTAGTTACCTCAAAGTTTCTTTGATGTATACAATAGATTGGATTCAGTTAAATAACACACATCAACCACTGAAGACAATTCTGACGCATTGCTAAAAATCCAAATTTTTGAACTCATATGACCTGACATATTTGGAACTGCGTTCTTTTTGATAGGAACGTTTACATGACGTTTGAAGCTAGAGCGCAACAATTTTGGGGAGGCAGGCATTAGTCAGAGATTGCGTGTCATATGCCACAATTGCCAATTGTCTGAGTGGCCTGTGCATCATACAAGTAGTGACCTGGAAGTTAAGTGATTAGTGACTTGAGACATAATCTACACGCTAGTGAAAGAAAGGTTGAAAGAAACAGAACGGCTATGGGTCTACAGCACATCGCGTTTCGGCTTCACGTCATCTTCAGTATTACTGTACATTGACAGCTAACATTATACAAAAATAAGGCACATAGTACATCTTGTTCTTTGAAAGACTTTTGCTAACCAAAGGTCACGGCTGTATTCACGGTTTTGTAAGAGTTGGGTTTAAGTCATCGAATTAACGGATTTGGAGAGGAGCTTAAAGTTTATCTTGTGAAGTCGTGGAGATGCGAACCAGTCAACTGGTCGAGCCACTCGTCGTTGCCATGGAGATGATGGAGATGCGGTCTTGGGGAAGCTGTAAGTTGAGAAATAATAGGATGGGTGGCTGTGGCATCAGGGGGTGGATTCGTTTCCCCGAGATGAGTGGATGGAGTTAATATATGGCTGAACGGTTTTTTTCTCTTTTTTTCATTCAAGCCTTCCTACCATCTCTATTTTTATTAAAATCTATCCCATTCCGGTTCTCTTTATTCCAGAAAAGGCAATTTCTTCCTCAGCTATATTATCTATTTGTGTGTCGTCAGTGGTACCAGTTTGCACTCAAGAGTTTATAAAAAATTCTCCACCAAGATGTTCATTATCAGAGTCTGCTTTCAAGTCACATAAAGTGAATTTATTATTATTATTAAAATTTGTTCCACCATTACTTCTACTAAAGTAACTTTATACTACATAATGTGCATATATTGTCCCATTGACCAGAATAATAATGAAAGTTTTTAATTTTATTTAATTAAGTGTAATTGGAAATTATAATCGCTCTTTTCAGAAATTTTAATTATTATGTAATTCAATTCAAGTTTATTTCTTGTATCAAATTTGTATGAATTAATGAGAATTGTAGGGGGCAGTATTTAATAAACACCTCTTTCTCTATTATTTTTTCTCTGCTGCTATAACTTTTTTTCTCTCTCTCACTCACCCACTCACTCTCTCTCTCTCTCTCTCTCTCGCTCTTTCTTTAATTATCTTTTTTAGTTTCTTGCTGTCAATTCTTTCACCCTCCATTCCTCCGTCTCTCTCTTTCATTAATTATTTATCTATCATTTTTCCTTTCTTGCTATCTCTTTTTTTCACTCCCTCTTTCCCTCTATCTCTATCCCATTCTTGCTATCCTACTTGTTTTTCTCATTCTGAGTTTCTCATTATTTATTTTTCTCACTCTCTCTTTCTCGCTGACTTTATTTATCACATTGATTCTCTTGTTACATCTTGTTCTTTCTCACTATGTTATCTCTCCCATTCTTACTTTCTCTCTATTTATTTTTATCATTCTCTCTTTTCACTAACTTTCTTTATGAAATGAACTCTGGTTATTTCTTTCTCTCCCTCACTCTCTCTCTCTCTCTCTCTCTCTCTCTATCTCTATCTATCTATCTATCTATCTATATTAGCTCTCTCTTTCTACTTTGTTGCTATTTATTTTTATCATGTTCTCTTTTCACGAACTTTCTTTATGTGATTAATTCTGGTTATTTCTTTTTTATTTCTCTCTCTCTCTCTCTCTCTCTCTCTCTCTCTCTCTCTATTAGCTCTCACTTTCTTACTTTCTCGCTATTTATTTTTATCATTCTCTCTTTTCACTAACATTCTTTATGAAATTAACTCTGGTTATTTCTCTCTCTCTCTCTCTCTCTCTCTCTCTCTCTCTCTCTATTAGCTCTCACTTTCTTACTTTCTCGCTATTTCTTTTTATGATTCTCTCTTTTACACTCATTTTCCTTACCCCATTAGCTCTTAGGTTTCTTTTACTCTCTCCTTTTTTTTTTCATAGAAGCATACACTCTCCCTCTTTCTCTCAATCTACATTTTCTGACCATTGCTCTATCATTTTTACTCTTTTTACATGCTATCTATTATTTTCAGTTTCTCCCTCCCTCTCACCTTCTCTCTCTTTCTCTCATTTTCATTCTCTAGCTATTTCCTTTACTCGTTCTCTCTCTCTCTCTCTCTCATTCTCACTCACTTTCTCCCACACGTTCTCTTTATCATTCACAAACATCAACTCTAACTGTATCATTCATTTGTTGATGCTGTTTATGTTACGATTAATTATCATAAGCTCTCCACTTCTTCATATGTAAATTGCACCCCAACACATACGGTATGAATTGAAAAGTACACTTTCGTTCTACCGGTAGATTTGAAGCAGAACGAGAAAGCGATTTTTGTACAAAATAAAACACAGATGGCTATGTAGTGAAAAATGGCTTACTGTTAGATGAACATCTTTTTTCCCTCCTCATCCAACTTTAAGCCAAACCGCACACTCGAATCCTTTACAAGCCTACGAAACTTTGCCTCCGGCGGCTGGACCGCTCCCAAACGCTCTCGATTTTTTGTTTGAGGTGGGGTGGAGAGAAAGGGAGACGTGACCTACAGTCTCGACGGTTTAACGTAATTACCCTCTGCAAAATGGATCCCAAAGGAAATAAACCCTCAATGCGAAGGTCAATTAAAGAAAAATGCTAATTTACCCACATTAATGAATTCACTTATTTGAGAATTGAGAATTTTTTGAAAATATTCAGGTTCTTTTTCGAACTTCATCAATAGTACATTTTCTCTAGGTGGAATTGTTCCAAAGACGAGTTTTTAAATAATCTTTAAGAGTAAAATGTGTCTCTTGTACGACGACAACGGATAGACTAATCCGTTTTCAAACAAATTTTTTATTTATTTAGCCTCGGCTTTATGTGACAAAGTTGTCTTTGAACAAGATCAACTTTGATTAAAAGCATAGCGGAAAATCACGTAAGTTTCGCGATACAGAGTTTAGATTCGTGCCAAATAAATGAGTGTTGCCAATACATGGGCAGAAACGAGGCAGGAACAACACTGCGCTCGTCCTAAACTCACGGGATTATTTGTTAACCATAAACAAAATTGCTAAAGTTGGCAATGCTCTGAAGCAACTTCGGGCAAAATGGGGGTCAAAATGTGCAGTGATGGGGTGAATAGCCATCTTGGAGACAGAGAATTACAAAATGGTGGTTTTTAGATTGGCGCCAAAAAATCAATGTTGCCAATACATAGGATGAAACATTGAAGGAAAACATTGCACTCCCCCAAACTCGTGAGATTTTCTACAACTCATAAGATACCTTGGCAAATTTGCTAAATTCTGTTTTGCCCTGGGGCAACGTTGGACAAGAAAATGTTAACACTCAGTGGTAGAATATGATAATTTATTTCTTTTTAGAGGTATATAAAATCTGAAGTTTGAAATTGGGTGATTTATGAAAGAATTATTCAAGTCAGTGTTCGGTCGGGCTGATAATTCCTGAAAGAAAAGGGTTTACCAGTGCGCCCTCTATTTAAATTCGATTAATCGAAAACGATCGCTCAACTGATGTTTTCAGCGTGTAACAACTACATCCCCCTCTCCACAGCTGATCGAACCGCTTTTACCCTGCGCCCCGGTTCTAATTTTCTGTTTTCCTCACCTTTGTCTTCTCGCCTCTTCCTGTTTACCCGCTTCGCCCTTTGTTATGCCGATAACGACGTGAATGCCTGCCCTGGGAACCCGAAACATAGAGAAATCTCTGTTCATGTCGAATCGCCGAATTGTGAATTACCTTATTCCCCTTATTCTTTAACCCTATTTTCACCGCTTATAATTTTCTCCTTTTTTATTTTAATAATTACACAGTCCGGTACAGTCATTATAATGTAATTATCAAATCATGTTCCAAGCTTAAAAGGTTTACATTTAAAATACAACGGTAGCCCAAGATAGTAAGCCTTAATCAGAGTTTAAAAATATCGGCGAATTGAATTTACTCGGGCCTGAAAAAGTAAAGAGCCCGGTTGATTTTATTTATCGGTTGACTTGGTTAAATTGATGAGTCTCAATGATCGTATTTTTATCTTTTTCTCCTTTCAATGGTCAATGGAATCCGTAAGCGGATTAATCAATCATGGGCAAGTCGAATACCCGTAGACCAGGGGTTCAATTTATTCTCAGGACGAAGACCGAAAATACGGCCTTTGGTTAAAACGTTTTGAAAAGCGGCCCTCATCGGATTTTCTACTCAGCTTTCAAGGCTCAGATCTTTTATCTATCTGTAAAATGTTCTTTGCACTTTTGTTATAAAATTGCTCATATTGTTGAATTAAACACAAAATCGCTCAAACTGTCAGATAAAAGAAGGCAGTACGTTGTACACGTTGTGGATGTAAAAGTTACATTAAAACAATAACTTAGTTTGAGTAAGAAAAGATACTTTGCAATAAAACGGTTTTGAACCAGAAGGATCGGATTTTATAAGGTGTTTTGGCTAAGCCTCACATTTCCACATTAAGACGTTTGAGTGTTTAAATGTGTAAGACCGATATTTCTTCTATAAATGTGTTTCCTGCCAAAAAAGCGGTCTCCTCTCTACCAAAATCAAAATTTTCACACCAGGTATTTAGGTCAAAAAATACAAACTTTTAACGTAGAATATTTCAAAGGCAGGGCCAAGTTAGAAAAACTAATTGATAAGCAAACGATATATAAACATAAATTTATTTTAAAAGGGTCTCGCTTATCGCAGGGAAACACTTCCTATATTAGAACCCTTTGAGACTACTGAAAAGCCCATTTGCATAAAATTCCGCATAAAACGAGTACCTCATTCGCTAAAATCGGTTGGACCTTTGAAGAACAAAATTGTTAACGAGAATACGAAGATGAAAGCTTTGAGGGACGATAATTATTTCGGATATTTAGATAGACATAACCCAAAAAGGCTACAGCTAACACTTTACATCAGAAAACCTGTAGAACAACAAGGCTACCGACGCGGGAACATATATTTTAATTAAACTTTTTCATGGTACTTCATAAGGAAAGGGAGAAATGAGGCGGCTTTCCGGACCTCAATTTGAATAGATCTATTGTGTTCCTCTATTCTTTCATACGACATAAAAGAAAATCAGTTCAATATATCCAGGCTTTCCAGAGTCAGTGTTTTGAATATCTAAAATATTTTTTAAATTATTTTCTTTGATGAAAAATTTGAGTTAAAATATTTTTGTTTTTAAAAGTATGGTTTAAGTCGAGAAGATGACACCTGGGGAGATGCTTTGGTCAACGAAGGACGCAGCGTCTGAAGCGTAGGTGTGCCGCGTTGTACCACCGCGATGGTCTACGGCGGTTTAGGGCCACCGGAAATCTCGATCGACCGCGATGTGCTACGTACCGTTCTTTAACGGTTTCCTGGATAGGTAGTCAACTTCAAACTGCTCGTAATGTACGGGTGACCTGTCAGAATGCTTCATGAAAATTGCTTAGTTTCTAGACACCCCGCTTCATCTTCTGACTAACGAAGAGGCATCGAGTAGAAAGGCAAGTTTTCGTACATCATCATCTCGTTTAGTCTCTTGAACAATCGGGGCACAGAGCTGAGCCCGTTTCGTTTGTGGCGGGTTCGTGGAGAAAGTCAGTTATGGTATGGGGTCTAATTAACGTCCATACCCCTACCGAACCAATCATACCGAATGGATTTTTGACTGCACTAAGGTATATCCACTCAGGGGGTTGTCGCCCACTCCATGTGGAACTACAAAGACGACGGGTGGTATAATGCGGTTAAGGCTCGGGGCCCCGAAAAGGGCACTATGTGTCCTCATCCACGTCCCCCAAGTTCTTTCACTCTTTCATGTTGTAGTTGGTCTCCCAAACCATTGGTTACAAGGTGGGTGTCGGGACGTAAAATAAAGGAGTAGCTCTGAGGACGTGGCAACGTCTCTGAGCACAAGCTGTATTCGTGTCGACGGCGGGTGCCTTCTGTGCCGGCACACGAGGGTTAGGGTACCAGATCCTGTCTGCATAGAAGGGGGTGCATAACCATCTGTACTCCGGGGTAACAGAAATGTGAAAATGGGAATGGATTCGTAGTTGGCCGTGGTGAGACCCCTGGCGGGTACTTAGAGAAGAGGCCTTCTTCTATCTGGGACCTTCGGACGAAACTAGCAAATGACCACCGTTATACACCCGGCCTCACGGGATAAAACGGATCGGACGGCAGCTTATAAGCGTTGAGGACGCTATGATTATGCTGAAAAGTCCCTGGAATGCGTGACTAGTGATGGAAGGGAACGGATAGTGAATCGGTTGCTCCTACATGAGTATGCTTTGCACGTAGGTGCAGGCTGTGCTCGATTGGAGGCTTTTGCCGTAGCCGGTGGTACTTCTTTAGGGGGTGGTTACCAATTCCGCTTTAAATAAAGCCGCTGCCGGAACGGATTCGGCAGTTTCTATGCAGGGGAAGCCCCACTACTCTGGGAGGTAGAGTGACCTCTACTTAGGGAGTGCGCGGAAGACCAGGTTGATGTATTTTGTCTTAGGTAGCCCATGCGTCTGCATTAAGCAACAGACCCGAACACTCGGAAAGGACAAGCGGGAGCGAGGTTGTCTTGGGCTGAGCTGACTCTTCACCAATGCTGCGGCAGTAACACCATTCTGTAGCTTGTAGAGGTGCGTCAGCTCTCTTCTTGAGAATTAAAACGTCGGATAAGGCCGAATAGGCTAGGTGCGGACGTCAAAGACCCCCATTGTCCTTTTAAGGACGACCGAGTGTACGGGAAAGCATGCACTAACGTACACTGTGGAAGTTCTTCTGGAAGTTGTGATTATATTTCCTCCATTTATTGAAAACAACTTCGTGATAATGCTCGACCGCATGTAGCTCGAATTGTAACCTGTTACTTGGAAGATGTAAGGATTATCTTAATTGGCCATCACGTTCACCTGAGATGAATCCTAATGGCATATGATAAAAATATATAAGGTTACTCAAGTCTTGGAGATTTGGTCCGTAAGCCCAGAGGAGGTAACACGCATCATTAAGAGCAAACAGAGCAATGGTAGATAACAAATTGTTAAATTCTCTCACTAAATGAGTTTTCCAAAAAAATTAAAACTCATGAATTTCTGATCACGATTTTTTTGGTTTACATTAAAATAAGTAGGTTGTAATTAAAATAATGATAAAAATAAATGTAGTTCGAAATAAACAACAAAATACATGTGTCTTATTTTTTGTTTTGAGTGCAGAATAAGTTTAAACAAAAAAGAATTGTAAAGTGGTTTGACGTTACAGCTCTCTATGACAAAAATTACTTTCATTTACTTACTTGCCGACCTGACAAGATCAAATATCATATGGATACTTGATATTTGACCACATAAAATACAGACAATAAAAACTAGTTAAACATTGAGTTACTGAAATAAGGCATTAGTTTTAAAACACGACTTTCCTTGTATAAAATGAACAAAGGTAAAAAAGGCTTACAAGGGCTAAAGATAAATTGGAAGACAACTCGAGGGTGAAGGGAACGCTCTAAATCATGAGATCAAATTAAACCTAACACTACAGCATTGGAGTAGAATTAATAAAACTAAACTTGAAATTCCTCAAACTGGGGTAAAAGTAAGAGAAAATAAATCTATATAAACACGTGTTGTGTTCAACTTCAACAATTCATAGATAAGTTATAGTTTATTATCATCGATTTGGCTTGAGTCTGATCCTCAATTTCCTTAACCGATCTTCCAAATGAGATTGTCCTGTAAGAAAAGTGGGACCGAATTTGTTGCCAGAATGGTGGTTTCATGGAATGCCGATTTTATAGTCGGCAGCGTATACTGAATATAGAATGGGATCGAAGATTCTCCCTTGCGAAACAGGATGCTCCTATTTGTACTTAAAATTACTTATGGGACTAATAGGATTTTATTATGAGGTATTAAATGAACGGAAGGATATGCTAGGAGTTTCCAGAGCAGGCCTGGATGTCACCAACATCTTGCCTCACAAGGAAAAATGCAGTATATACTACCCGTCGCACTGAATGGCAGAGTAATGTCAGAACATGAATTTGTGGGATGGAATGACATTGGAGCTTTCAAGGGTGCGTTTCAGGAGTTTTTCAAGGTTTGACAAGTAATGGTGATAAACAGATAGGGCGATATGACGTTGGTTGGCCGACGTTTTTAGGGTTTGAGGATACGCTTTAAGATTGCTATCTTTTATTGGATAGTACTGGGGACTGTTCGCGCTGATATTGTCAAAATCATAGGTGATCATCCTTAATGGAGGCTGAGGAATGACTGGAAAAGGGAATTCTACCTTTCGAGGAAAAATTGGATATGAATAGCCGTGCAAATTGTTAGATTGGATAAAAAGTAGTATGCTTGTTCCGGATTCGTGTCAGATTAGAACGCTTGCACGAGTGGTGCAGTTCAAATGCAGAGTGGCTGTCGTAGTGATATGTGAAGGAAGTGTTTATTTTGTTGAGAGATTTTTTATACGTTGTGAAGCAGAGAAGACACACCGAATTAACGATATGACGTAGGCAAATGCGGAGGTTTTTGGGGTTTGGGGATCGGTTTTGTGTTTGCTATCTTCTATAGGTTTGGGAAGTCGGCAGTTCTATGTACTCGGTTGAATGTGGTGGAAAGGAAAATTACATTTTTTTGTAAAGATTCTGAACCTTTTTGTAGTGTATGGGCAAAACCAGGGATGGTGAACTCTGAAGGAAGGAAGGGTTTAGGGGGATGAGAATGTGCTAAAGAGCAATTTAGGTCCTATCTGGGAATGGACCCGGTGGGGTGGAAAGATGTCGGATAAGTGGGATGCAAATTCGGTTTATCTTCGTTAGAAATGGATTACGAAGAATCATAGAAATAGGATTTTCATTCAGAAGCATACTTTCAGCTCAAAAAATGCGATGGTTTCTACCAATACCAGACAATCTCGACAACTTCAGATTTTCGATCAAAGCCCTTCTCTGTGAATCCGGTGTTCTTTAGCTAACTGACCTAGGATCTTCTTTATATTTAATTTATGCAAGCGACTTTGCAGAACCTGATGCAGTAACATTGGCTCACATGGCAGTTGTCGTAGTTCTCTCCGAAAACCCTGTACTTCGACAGAAAAAAGCTATGTGCTAAAAATTTTCACTGATAAACTGACGCTCTTTTTTTAATTTTATTTTGGTGATTTGATTTAATTCGGGCGCATAACATCCAACTACGGTGCTGGCATCGCGGTCGAGCCACGCAATAAAATTCTTTCTCCATTTTATTAGCTATTAAAAATTCATTAGATATGCCGGGATTCGAACCCAGGATCGCTGCCGTGACAGTAGGAGTCGGACGTCCGACTTGGCCACCGCAGTCCCCTTAAAGGTTAATTACAACAGTAGCATGATAATTATTATGTCGTTTTCATAAAACAGGAGTAAATATTATTTTTAACATATATCTTACGACTTTATTGATGATGGGATAGGTTTAGATCTAGACAATTCTGTACGATAATTCGATATCTCACTCAAGAAATAAAACCCGTGGGCAGGTTAACAACTACAAGATTTCTTCCTTATACGGTACATTTGGCCAGATGCGATTCTCGTTAGACTGGGTGACGTTTTCTGTTAACCCTGTCCCCATCGGAAAAGTAATAAACCTCCCGGACCGGGGATGCCACATCACGAAGAAGAACTTCAACCTAGAAACTTTTTTACATTTTCATTAAAAAAAAACAAAAAAGATACGATCAACTGACTCTTTTTGGTGAAAGATCGTCAAGTTAAGGAAAGTTAAATAGGACTATGATAGGCTTCATTTGTGTTTTATTTCAACTTTTTGTCAGTGAACCAAATAAAACTGTTTTTTTATTTATCACTCTCAACACGACACGCAAGAATGGGACGAGTGCACAGAAGACAAACACTTTGATCCTGAAGATGATCTCAATAAAGATCGAAACGTTGGGACGATAAAGAAAATGTTTTTCTGAAACCTACATCACACTAGACCATCTGAATAATTATCGATTAACGGTCACTAATCATCACGCATCAAACGGTTTTTCTTGTTTTATTGGTAGATTTACACTATTCTTCTTATCGTCCAAGTTTGGTGTCGTGGACGAGTTACAATACTTTTTTCATACTATTCTCAAATGGCTATACCGGGATTCGAACCTAGAACCACTAGAGTAGCAGTGAATCGGACACCAGAGTCTGCCGAATTCCATGTCCCCTCAATCCATCTCCAGTATGGCATGGTATGGTATGGTGGAAAAGGATACTAGGAGGTTTGTATACCCCAGGCACTGCAGCCTTCTGGCTTATTGAACCTTCCTAGTTGACTGTTTGCTGCAATGTGGTTCTCTGAGTCTTTTTCATACATTAGGTTGAACCTCCATTGAGCTGTTGCTTCGCATTCGAAGATGATACGAGTGGCTGTTTCCTCCTCCTCATTACATAGTCTGCAAATGGGATCATCTTGGTATATGCCCATGTTGTGCAGATGTTTTCTTTGATGCCAGTGGCCGGTTAGTAGTCCTACCACTCCTCTGCGTTTTGCCCTCTCCAATTGCAGTTGTGTTTTTAGGGAAGAGTAACGCTAGATTAGGTAGGGTAAAGACAGAGATGGGTTATGTTAGGTTAGGTAGGATTAGTTATTGGGCAAATTTAGGTGAGGTTAGATTTAGTGTGGGGTTTTGTCAAGTTAGATAGATTTAGAGTTCAGGGACTTGTCCAGTTACATTGGGTTGTTTTATGTTAGAGACAGCTCCGAATTATGAAGCATCAAAAGAGTTTGGCTCATTAGTAATTAACCAAAGTAAAAAGCATTTTATTAGGTTTCGTGGTCCGCTGAAGTTTTTTTTTATTTACTACATTTTTTTGCACCAATGATTATGATTATTCTTTAAAACTTTTGAACTTATAGTATTTTGATTTTTAACTTAGACGTTAACACTTTTCAATTAATAAAGGTTTTGATTGAGATAAAAAAGTCAGTGCCAAAAGATGGATTCGAACACACGACCTTTGGCTAGATACGCCGCTGCTGTACAACTGGAGCTAACATGTTTTCGATCCACTCGGAGACTAACTTCCCATCTCAACCCCACCTTTTCAATTTCCCCTCCTTTGTGCCCTTTTTCAAATGTGGTTAAATCTATTTGATTCTCGGCGACAAATAAAATGGCCACGTAGAACATTAGGGAACTATACTTCATTTTGCTTATTGCATTTTATTAGGTTTCGTGGTCGAAATTAATTAAAGTTTCGGTTGAGATAAAAAATCTGGTTCGAACCCAGCTTGTGACTGACTTTTTATCTCGACCAATACCTTTCATAATTATTAATTAACTGAAAAATGTTAATTGGTCAATCGGACCACGAACTCTAATGGATTTACAAATTAAATTGAAGTACATCTTCATGAAAGTTCTCCGTGGTCATTTCATTTGTCGCCGAGAATCGAATCCCCTGATTACGCGGCGTTTGAAAAATGGCAAAAAGGAGGGAACATTCGAGAAGTGAGGTTGTGATGGGAAGTTGGTGTCCGAGTGGATCGAAATCACGACAGCTCAAGTAGTAGAGGAGCGGCTTTAGGTCATGGGTTCATTGTATATGCCCATGTTGTGCAGAACCATCTCCTATACTACTATGGGTGTTTTAATTGTCAAAGCCTGTTTTTTCTACCTTTTAGATTCGAAAGCATAAAATTAAGTCTTGGACTGAATTAAATTGAACTCTTGTATGTATGCTTTAACATAAGAAACTTTCGAGATATTCCTATATAAATGAATAGTTTTCAATGTGAATTGGAAAAGGAAGACTTTTCCGGGAAAAAAAGTTCATCTTGAATCAACCCCTATAATCATAGACCTGTTTTTCTGCATCTTCTGTGAACGCAGGTGTCAATTTACTACTGAGTGAACTTCAAATCCTCCTGAAAGTTTCTTGGCTCTTGTTCGTGGGTTTGCCGGCCACCGAAGCCGTTCCCGAAACGCACTATCGAGACATCATGTACCAGCTAATCAAGCAAATTCCACCCTCCTTTAGTTGAATCCGTTACGGATAAATCAATACTCGTCAATACTAAAGAACCCCAGTGGGCTTAAAGTAGAAATTTAATTAAACCTGTTGAATCGTGTTCAGTTGACCTTTTGTAAACAAAGGGAAACAATGCACTCTATAGGTTTGGTATGTGTAAGGGGGGTGTCAAATTACTCGTGTTCTTACAAATTACTCAATCTATACAAATAATTAAATTTAATCAATGAATTTTGGATCAGAATGTGGCAATTTTGTATTTTTCGCTCTGCAAAATTAATGTTCATTTTGAAGCCCTGAATATTACCAGTTGTAATTTGATCGTAAGAAATAAGATTTACACTTTTTAGGATTAAATAAGGTCAGTTTAATGACCGAAATGAAACTTTTATCCCTTACATTCGTCCCATACTTATCTTTTTTCTTGTGGGCTCTTGAGCAATGGAGCTTTTTAGGCTCCATACTTTTATCTTTGTTATTAAACTCTTTGTAGCCAGTCCTTGAAGTATGAGTAACAACATGTCTATTTAGAATAATTCAAGCTTGTGAATAGCAAACCACTGCCTTCCTATATCAAATATTTCACCAGTTCAAAATATAGAAGATAATTGAAAATGAACACTAACAGCGAAGTCAGTGATGAGGCCTGGGATCTAAGGTATGAGGGTAGTTAACAATAGTGGGATTAGTATGCTTCCTCGAGGCACTCCCATGCCATCCTTTACGGGAACTGAATTTATTCGCGTTCGTTTGAAGAAAATCAGTATTATAGGAAATTTCCAGATCTAATAGGATTTCATGTCATCCTATTAGATCTCGAGATTTCCTATAATACTGATTTTCTTCAAATGAACGCGAATAAATTCAGTTCCCGTAAAGGATGGCATGGGAGTGCCT
>CM077101.1:24282828-24318091 GCA_039619505.1 Cimex hemipterus
CATTCACTCATTACTTAGATTTTGTCCCTAATCATGTCACATGCCCGTAATAAATTAAAGTTATAACAATAAACTATTATTTTCTTACTTATTGAGCGAAATGTTTACTACAGGGCTTCCTAACTTTTTAGCCAGAGGACCCTTTTCACAGATCAAAATCCAGGGAGGAAAACCTCTCATTCAAGGAATTAAAATTAATTACTTATAGTATGTAGTAAATTACAAATTAAAACAAGTATTAGATTGGCATCTTAGATTTATTTCCGAAATCCGGAACACAAAAATCAAATTGGACAGAACGAAATCAATTTGTAGTTAAAAACTTCGCCTAAATTCAAAAGTAATAATTTGAACATTAATGATCAATGAATTAATGGGAATAGTGAAGTTGTTTTATCCTGTTTGATTTTTTATAGTTGGAAACGGATGTCGTGTTCACAGGTCAGGTAGGAAACACACTTACCCGATGCTACCCTACGTAAATCCTAAATCCGATTTTCCTTAAGACTGAATCACCCCCGTGCACATGTGCCCGATGCCACTCAACGCTACCCTACTCGACGCTCTGCGATCCCCAATGTCGAGATTTTCGTCGTTTAGCAGCGAGTACAGTCGAAAACAAAAGAACCGGACACTCATATTTTTATTCAAACTACGTGTATTATTGTCGTTATATTGATTACAACATACTTATTTTAATATAAATCAAATTAACCTAAATCAAAAATTTATTAGTTAAAAAAAGTATAATTTTAATGGAATGGTGGAAAATTTATCAAAACAACGGAATATCATTTATTGATAGAATGAATTTAACTAAAAATTTATTACATGGGTTTGTTCATAAAATTTGATTAAAATTTATTTCACGTTATTGCTCATAAAATTTAACTAAAAATTTATTTCACGGATTTGCTCATAAAATTTAAGTAACAATTTATCGAACGGGTTTGTTCATAAAATTTAAGTAACAACTTATTGAATGGTTTCGTTCATAAAATTTAACTAACGATTTATTACATGGCTCATAAAATTACACTATTTTCATAGAATAGCGTCAGAACCGGCCATTCATATTTTTTGCAGTTTATTTCAAACTAAGGATATGTAATTTTGTCGTTATACTAATTACAAAATTGTTATTCTAGTATAAAGTAAATTAAACGAGATAAAAAATTCATGAATTTTTATAAAAATTATTTAATTAAGATAGTTAGGAATAAAAATATTAAATTAAAAAGGAAAATGTATCGAAACACCGGAATAACTTTATATAAAACAATTAAATTTAACTAAAAATGTATTACTTGGTTGTGTTCATAAAGTTTAATTAACAATTTATTTCATGGAATTGCTCGTAAAATTTGATTAAAATTTATTTCATGGATTTGCTCATAAAATTTAAGTAACAATTTATCGAATGGGTTTGCTCATAAAATTTAAGTAACAACTTATTGAATGGTTTCGTTCATAAAATTTAACTAACGATTTATTACATGGGTTTGCTCATAAAATTACACTATTTTCATCGAATACCGTCAGAACCGGCCATTCATATTTTTTTCAGTTTATTTCAAACTAAGGATATGTAATTTTGTCGTTATATTAATTACAAAATTGTTATTCTAGTATAAAGTAAATTAAACGAGATAAAATATTCATGAGTTTTGATCGAAATTATTTAATTAAGATGGTTAAGAATAAAAATATTAAATTAAAAAGGAAAGAAAAAGGAAAATGTATCGAAATACCGGAATAACTTTATATAAAACAATTAAATTTAACTAAAAATGTATTACATGGTTGTGTTTATAAAATTTAATTAACAATTTATTTCATGGATTTGCTCGTAAAATTTACCTAACGATTTATTACAAGGGTTTGTTCATAAAATTTAACTAACAATTTATTTCATGGATTTCCTCATAAAATTTATTACATGGATTTGCTCATAAAATTTAAGTAACAACTTATTGAATGGTTTCGTTTATAAAATTTAACTAACGATTTATTACAAAGGGTTTGCTCATAAAATTACACTATTTTCATCGAATACCGTCAGAACAGGACATTCATATGTTTTGTAGTTTATTTCAAACTATGTATACGTAATTTTATCATTATATTAATTACAACATTCTTATTCTAAAATATCCTAATAAACGAGATCAAAAATTCATGAGATTTTATAAAAATTATTTAATTATGATGGTTAGGCAGAAAATTTATGGAAATACAGGAATGACTTTATTTAAAACAATTAAATTTAACTAACAATGTATTGCATGGTTGTGCGGGGACCGCGCTAGCCGAGTGGTACTCTCGGCTAGTAAGACCCACGGTCGTGGGTTCGATCCCCACCGTCGCCTCTGGAAATTTTCTGACGCCTAAGGGGACCGGTGGCCGCAATTAAAAGAAATTAACACGGCACTCTTCAATGGAAGGGGCGGGACCGGATCTCAGCGACCTTGAACCCAACCCCCTTCATAAATGAGTTTCTTCGATGGAAGAACACCGGTACAACGGGGGCTCAAGTACACATTTGTGTTGCGGGCTCTCCCCCAAAATATGGAGCCAGGGTATAGTACAACAGTACAGCTGCAGTACTCCTGGAACTCCTCCAGTCCCTGGTATCCATCCATCACATCCACACATGGTTGTGCTCAAAACAATGCATTACGAACAAAAGAGGCGTTGCGATTGTGATACTGATTTGTGATAACGCTGTGTGACTGTACGTGGGCTTGACGTCGCATAGATGTGCGCACCATACCAAAACGTGCCAAGGCGTCTAGTAGCATCGGGTGGCGTCGCATGGCGTTACGTCGGATCGTAAAGGGTTCTAACTCTTTCCTTGTAAGGAACTCCACTTGTTTATTTTCTTGAATTCATCAATATTCGAATTGAATGAAGGGCACATATTTGTTTCATTTTCATTGCGGTTTATTTAGTGTTGTTTTGAATTTTATCTTCGCCAATAACCGCTTTTTTTATGTGAGTTTTTATGTCAGCCTCGCTTTGACGCTTCCTTCATCATAGCATCGCGGGCAGTGTAAACGCCCTTTAAGAAGTTTTCTGTGGAAGGTGAATTGCGAATTTGGACGGGTTTCATTAACCGATTATGATTGGTGACCAGTTTTGTACTTAATCCCGGGGGAAAACCACCAAATGTTAGCGAACCGACGGCCATCCGTCACCTCCAACACGTATAAATTTTGGTGGGGGGGGGCGATGGTCGAGGTAAGCAATAAATTGTCGTCAGTGAACATGATGAATCGTATTTCAAGAAATGTCGGGATGATTTTTTTTTTGTTTTTTTTTTTTCAAGGGGACGGGGTTTGACCGAATTAGTCTCAACTAGGAAAACGAGAAAATTTTAATATAAACCAAATTAAACGAGATCAAAAATTCATTAGTTTTCATAAAGATTATTTAATTACGATGGTTAGGCAGAACATTTATCAAAACACCGGAATAACTTTATTTAAAACAATTAAATTTAACTAACAATGCATTGGCTGTGCTCATACAATTTAAATGACAATTTATGCTCCTATTTATGAGGGTTTGCTCAAAATTATGCATTGCGAACAAAAGAGGCGTTTATAAACAAGATTACGTCGTAAATCTATTTAACGTCAAAATGTACAAAACCGCTTATGAATTATTTGTATAATATACAGGACGTCTTTTTTTAACATGCATCAGCAAGTTTTCCCTACTTTTTGAACAGATAGAAAACAGCCCCCTTACAGCTTTGGGCAGATTCCATGACCGTCGTAATGTTTATTTTCAACGTCAAGTTGTGTCGATGCTACATTTTTTATTTCAATTGGGAACATGGTGCTCTAAATATTTTCTGAAACCTGAAGAATGAATACCACAACTTGTGAAGACCTCCAAAATTAGCGACTCGAAGATTTTTTTAAAAAAATATTAAACAAAGAAATTTTAGAAATGTTTATTCAACGTGATCAAATGTTCACAATAAAATTAACATGTTAATTGTTTAATTGATCGTTCAGTATGTTTTTGTACCAGACAATTACTTACATTCAAGGAAGCAATTTCATTCATTTTTTATTATAAGACATGGTTGTGTTTAACATCTTTCATCCGCGCCTACAATTTACACATGAATTCGAAAACAGAAAAACAATACCACTTTTGTGGTAAAACGTGTAAAAAAACAGATGGCACATTAATCACAGATTGGTATCAAAAACCAAGAAACACGGATCGCTCTTACAACTTTACACCTCACCATCCTCTTTATACAATAATAAACGGCCAAAGTGCCACTTCATAGAATTACCCCAAACCATGAATCTTTTTTACACCAACAACATAAAGATGTACAAACATATCATCCATGACAATCTCTACCCTAAAGACATGGTATGGTGGAAAAGGGTACTAGGAGGTTTGTATACCCCAGGCACTGCAGCCTTCTGGCTTATTGTACCTTCCTAGCTCCTTAGTTTAGTCAATAGACTCGATCCTTTTTACTCAGACGTATCAAGTCATTGACTGTCATTGCTGCAATTTGGTTCCCTGAGTATTTTCCATACGTTAGGTTGAACCTCCATTGAGCTGTTGGTTCGCATTCGAAGATGATACGAGTGGCTGTTTCCTCCTCCTCATTACATAGTCTGCAAATGGGATCATCATTGTACATGCCCATGTTGTGCAGATGTTTTCTTAGATGCCAGTGGCCGGTTAGTAGTCCTACCACTCCTCTGAGATTTGCCCTCTCCAATTGTAGTAATGTTTTTGCCAGTTTTGATGAGGGTTGTTTTATCATGAGTTTACTGTGTCTAGCACTGCTAGAGTTTATTCATTTTTCTCTTTGTTTTGTTTGGATCCATTCTGCGAGGATTCTATGTTTGTTTTCGATATCCCGAGGATAGGTTCGGGGCCTATGTATGGTCTTGCGGATCCTCCTCTGGCCAGTCTGTCTGCTTCTTCATTACCCAAAATTCCCCTGTGCCCTGGCAGGCATACCGTCAGGTTATTATGGTCCCCCTGGTTTTGGAGATTTTGGATGCATTCACTGACTAGTTTTGATGTAATTCTTGTGCATGCCAATGCTTTAATAGCTGCTTGGTTGTCTTATAAGGATTTTTTTGTCAGTGTAACCTCTTTTAAGATTTTCCAGGGCACAAGCATTTATGGCATGTATAACTGCTTGAAAGATCGAAGTGTACTTCCCTAATGAGTTTGATTGCTCATATTTTGAGCTTGTGCAGAAAACACCTGATCCGGTTCCTTCATTTGTTTTGGAGCCATCCGTATACCATGTCATTGTATCCGATGTTCTCCTGTGTTCTTCCTCTCCTTCGTAGTCCGTTGATGATTGAGATTTTATAGGAGACTGTGAAGATTGTTTCCGGGACCATGTAGTCAGTCCCCATTTCTAGTAATGGGTGTCTGATTTTGTTAACCCTAAAGACATAACACTAACTACAACATACAAAATCTATAACTCAACACTATCACCATCCACTGTTAGTAATATTACTACATCAAATCTATAAAATGCAGACAAACGAACGTACTTATCGAAGCCATTCATTCACGGCCTGTCACATAAATTAAACACATTTCTCTATTCTGCTAATTTTAAAGTAGCCTTCAAAAACTATTAAACTATTCTCGCTCTTTTTCCAAATTTAAAGATCCCACAACAAATTAGTCCCAAATAATTTACAAATTCAATTGTTTAAATTGACCGGCAACTTACATCGGAATTACATCCCAATATTGGAAAAGAGTGTAAAGGCAGCATACTATTGCAAACAACTCAAACAAAATCCTACATCACTGGTTATACACCATTGTGAACACCAACACAACTTCTATTTCAACAGTCCACAAATATTAAACACAGAACAAAACAAACATGAACGTAACTTTTAAACCATTTATTACACGGTTTTTGCCCAAAATAATGCATTAAGAACAATAGGGGCGTTGCGATTGTGATACTGATTTGTGATGCACGTTGTGTGACTGTACCTGGCGTGCGCTTGACGTCGCATGATGCACACGCCATACCAAACAGTAGGAAGGTGTCGGGTACGATCGGGTAACGTCGCATGGCTTGGCATCCGGTAAGTGCCTTCCCGGCTTTGACAGGGTCACAATGATCGTGAATACCGCTAATGTATGATGAACTACACTGTTCACAGTGAAACCTATAGGACTAACGTTGAATGTTTACAAAACCGAGATGACCGCGTTTTCAAAATTGAAAAAAAGAGAAACATCTATTGGTGGAGGGTGAGCGGAAGAAGCGACGTTATAAAAGTACCTTGGTGCCTTCGTTAATGAGCAGTGCCACCCTAAAAAGGAGATAGGGGCCCGAATAGATATGGCTAGAGCTACTATTTTCAAACGAAAAACCTTTTTATTCGTAATACCCTAAGTTTAAAGTTGAAAATGAGAATGATAAGATGCCACGTATTGTCGGTCGTGGTGTATGGTTGCGATAGCTGGACCCTTGATCTGAGTACCAAGAACGAGCTTGAGGCTTGAATTTGAAATGTAAGTTGTAAAAAATGTATAAAGGTTCAAACGTCGGTCCAGAATGGAGCCCAAGATCAAAAACAGACATGTGATGCGTAGAAGGCGCTATGAATTGTTCAGGTTAATAAGTCATTGGAAGGTGGTAGAACTCTTGGCTGAAGACTCGTATATGGAAGTTTTCTGCGACCAACAGGGAAGAGTAGTTGCTTGTATCGTCAATATTCGAATGGAGAAAGCGCATTAACAAGAAGATACAAAACCCCAAGGACTGGTACTTAGTATAAAAACAAATTAAACTTGCATTTACAAATTTATAGTGCCATTAAAACTTACGATCTGTGGTTATCTAATATATTTAATACGTAATATACAATAAAGAAGGCGTTACTATTAAATTTCATGTTTTTTAAACAAGGAAATAAACTTTAGTCTTTGAAGGAGAAAAATACACAATAATAAATAATAAGGACAGATCTGTCGCATTTCCCTTTGACAGTTTGTAAATGGGTTGACTTTTAAAAAAAGTTAATTGATTAATTTTGTTTTGTATTGTATTCTTTCTCCTCTTGACGAGAAACACGTTTGCAATTTAATTTTGTAGAGGGATACTTATTTTGAGGTGTTTGGTTTTGACAGATCATCTCCGGTCAACCTATTCTAACCGGTTGTCATCCGGTTGGCCGTGTGTCCTGCACGAGTCCAATTTGAGGGCAAGCTATGGGGATTAAAGTTTTGCGATTACTCATGAAGTGAAGGAATGCTTTTGCGGTTGTTCGATAATACACGTACGCAACCGTGATCTTATTTGTTGGCAAAGAAGTTTTATTTTTATCTTGGGAATACCAACTTCGGCACAACTCCCTTCGTTCTAGGGTTTAACCTATAAATTGGTGCCTAACTTGCCTTATAGCAAGATGAATTTTAGCAGTTTGGTTAAAAATTTAGCTGAAAATCCCACGGGTTTAGTGATAGAGATTTTAGATTGCCGCCAAATAAATCAGTGTTGATATCCGTGAGCAGAAACAGACAGGAACAACACTGTGCCAGACCTAAATTCACGGGATTTCAAACTAACCCTAAACAAAATGGTTAATGTTGGCATTGCTCTAAAGAACTTTCGGGAAGAAAGGCTTAAATTGCAAACTGGATATAAAAAATTTTATGTCCGCCAAATGTAACAATCTGTACAAGATGCTGTGTTGGGTTGAGAAGCCATGTTGGTAGTAGAAAATTCAAAGTTGGAGATTTTGAATGAACATTGTAGGAAAAACACTGCACTCGCCCTAAACTCAACTCACCCTCCGGCAAAGCTTTATCAAATTTCCTAAATTTTGAATTACCCTGAGGCGACGTTCGGAAAGAGTTATTTGTACAATAGCATGTTTACATAAACTAACGGACACAGGCAGGAGTGTTATTGTGATAATTGAATTCGGTTTTATCGGATTGGACAAACTGATAAAAGGTGGTGATTACCAGCTCGTCCTCAACACATTTTGAGAGCAATTATAGCAATTTTATAATTATTTAGCAGTCTAAAGCCTGTTAATTAATTAACTGTTAGCTAATTAATATTTAGGTTCTATTGCAGGTTGACATCAAAAGTGTAAAATATTAAATTACTTTGTTCGTAAGATTACAGGACAAATACCATTTTATTAAGGTTTGCCTTACTCTGGATCAGCACTGGGATTTAAGCTTAAAAATGGTGATCCTTACATGACTTGAAATTGAAATTTTCACTGGACAAAAAGGGAAAGGAAATATCGTTTTGCCGTGCAGAGCGGAAATTAAAAAACGAGAATTGATGAAACGGTTTAATTTTGAAGCTTACCACGCTCACGCAAATCTCCCGACAGCTTCAACCAGCCTGCACTATAGACTATCCGGAAGTTGATATGGAATATATTTTTCGCATGTTTTCAGATTATTAAAGGACGGCTTTGGATGTGGGATGCGCTGTGAGGCAATAGTGTAAGAGATGTAGTCGGTTATTTATTGACCTGGGATTTTTCCTGTTGTTTAGATGTAGACTACTAGTTGCTTTGTATACTACATCTAGCCACGTCTTCTAGATTGTATAGCCTACTGTTTCAGACTGCTATGTGCTATGATATAATTTTAATTTTGTATCAAATTTGAAGGTCAATCTTTTTTAAAAAATTATATATTACTTTATAAATTTGGACGTCTGACTTTGCTATTAAGGTTTCATAACTGAACGGCCTTTCGAGAGTAGTATGTTTATCTAAGGACTTCATTAATTTTTCACTTTCTTCCTCAAATTCAACACAGAACATTATTATATGTTTCAAGTCTTCATACTCATCGCATGTTGCGCAATTGGGAGTGTCTCTGCTTTTTATGATTTTATTAAGGTAACAGCCACAAATGCCGTGATTGCTTCTTAACCGAGAGACAGTTGTGAAGAATGACTTAGGCTCAGTGACTCCCGTAAACCAAGGTAAAGAATTAAAATCAGGGAATATGGTCTTGTACGATAGCCCCGCTGTACACCTTCTATATGACTCGTGCCATAACGTATGATTATGCATTCGTAAGTTCTTCGTAAGCTAAGGTTTTTTTACCAGATTCCAAAGTTATGTTAAAATCTCCATTGCGTCTCTTTTTCTTCTGCAAAGTGCTTGCTTGGTATCAACCTGATAATATCTATGCTGCCAGAGCAAAAACTGATGGCATCATTTAAAGGGAGAATGAAGAAAAGAGCCAACCATATGGAATGGCCTAGGAAATTAATGCAGTTCTGTGAAACACCAAACTGCTAGCACCCTCATCATCTTTATAAGCTTCGGCATCAATTGTCCGATCGTTCCAGTTATTTTCGTAGTCCTTTGTGTGACATTTTCTGTCTATATGTTTATGTATCACAAGGCCAAAACCTGCCTAGTATCAGGGTAGCATTTGAGCTATTCAAAAACCATAACATCCCTATTAAGGTTAAGGTTAAAAGAGTTGGCCTCTTTACGATCTTACGTGTCGTGATAAATATTGGTCTATTGTGCTCCGTTATTATCTGGAGCTCTTTGATTATCTTACGGATTGTAATCGGATCTAAAAGCTTCGTTTACGGCTCCTCTGTGTATCCTTCATGGAATTTCTTAACAAATATAAATTTGGAGATTACCGGCCATTCACAAAAACCTTCTCTGCCTGAAGTACCTCCCGAAATATTATTATTATCGTACTAGGCTATTAACCCAGCTAGCCTGAGAATTTTTGCTCTAGCTTTTTTCTGATTAAAAATTTGTAGTGATAGTTGATTCTGGCAAACGAAATAATGGCTGAATTTGATTTTCTAGTGGTCGCCATGGTCGCCCAGAGCGCGAGTTTCAAATAACATATCTCCTAATTGTTTTCATTTCAACCTCGCTCTGTGTTCCAGTCAGGAATTAAATTCTTTCCGGTTTTCTCGATGTCATGAGAAGAATCTAACCAGATTGTATTGAAACAAGATACTATTGATTATTCACATATTCCAGTGTATTATTGATATAATTAATTATCTTTATGTAAGGTATTGGTTGAAATGGAAAAGTTAGTATCAAGAGCGGGATTCGAACCCACGACCTTCGGCTCAATATGCCGCTGCTCTAACCACTTGAACTATCGTGACTTCGATCACTTGGACACCAACTCCCCATCTCAACCTGCCTTTCGAATTTTCCCTCCTTTTGTCGCTGAGAATCGGATCGTGATTACACATTTGAAAACTGGCGAAAAGCAGGGAAAATTCGAAAGGTACGTTGAAATGGGAAGTTGGAGTCCGAGGGGATCGAATTCACCATAGCTTAAGAGGATAGAGGAGCGGCGTATTGAGCCAAAGGTCGTGGGTTCGAATCCCGCTCGTGGCATTAGCTTTCTAATTTCAACCAAAACCCTACATAAAAAGATAACTAATTGAAAGAAGTTATCTGGTACAATCAGACCACGAAATATAATAGTTTTATTATATACAGCTTGTTGAATTTGAATTTTGTGTTTGAACAACACTGTGCCGTCGCATCGAGTTAAGTTCCGAGGATTGATTGGCAATTAGGACGAACATGTGTCAGAAACGAGGATGGGCGTGTTCCGGGTGATTTTGGATTCGGTTTTAGTATTGACACTTAACAAATTGAGGCCTCTATGTTTAACCGTCCACTGGCGGCTCATCGGTTGGCTCTGTTTCCGTCAGGCTTGTTTGTTTAATTCGATTCGCATGAATGTTTCATAGGGGCCCCTTATTTGAAAAACCGACAAGTCCGCCAAAGCGGCATTGGCCCTTTCTCGCTGCGGCTTTAAATCCGATGAAGATTCAGTATAAATAATTAATGTGACCATAAGAAATTGGAATTATCAGTGACTAATATTGATTTCTGTCCAGTGTGATGGGTTTTGGCGACAACTAGGCAAAACATTAACACACTACTACTCTCTGTTAAAAGTTACAATTTATTAAACATATTGTTTAAGAAGTAGGAAGGTAGGGTTTTAATTTGAACAAGAACAACAGGCTTATTTATTCAATTGAATGTTTTCTCCATATGGAAATCGATCACAAACCCAAAGCCCAGAAAACCTTAGCGTCTTCTTACGTCATATCGCATTGTTTGCAATCGCTACTCGGCAAAATCCATGAAAAACGCCCATTCTAATCCATAGGTACAATGTAGGTCCATCCCACAATTGAGTTTCAAATGTGTGGTAGAAGATATTGCGTCCTCCCTTCAGACTAAGGAAGCTCGTGTGCTATTCAAGACATTAGCCATGCCATCGGTCCAGTGTGGCCAGGATTATGGAAACTCAAGTGGATATTTCCATTCGCTTATCACTTCATCCTGAAATCAAGTCTGTCCGATAGGTACTCTCAAGTACAAATCAAAATGTCGTTCCACTCTGCCGGTACCTGCAAGGCAACAGTCGATGCCCCCATCCTTTCACCGATCGAGTTCTAGTAGTGGCCTTAAGAAACAGTCAGGACCATCTTTCCTACTTAGCGGAATGAAGTTCAGACAGCAGTCACTTCTACCAATTCCTACGCAGTACCCCCACAGACCCAGTATCGGCATTAAGATACCTCTCATCTATTTCGGTGGTTCAGACTGCAGACATTACTATCAGTGCTATACAGCACTCCATAATCCCAGTAGTGGTCTTCTGAAACCTCCAGGAACATCTTTCCTGTTTGACAGACTCGATTCTGAGACTGCAGACATTCCTGTCAAAACAATACAGTATCCCACAGACGCAGCATTGGCCTTCTGAAACCTCCAAGACCATATCACCTGTTTAGTAGACTGGATGCTGAGACTGCCGACTATCAATACCAACACAGGATTTTAAAGACCCACTTGCTGTCTTTAGAAACCTTCAAGGCCATCTTCCTGTTGAGAGGTAAGATTCAAGAAATGGAGGTTCAGGGTGCAGATATTTCTACCGCTACTCATGCAATATTCCGCTCTGTTGGTCTTCAATTCCAGAAGCATGTATCTCTTTGGAAGAAAGGAACATCGTATATAATCGGATCTCAGTAAATAACCTACATCATTCGTTTTATCACCTCTCCTCCACTCTGTACAACTCTCGTTCTCTCCCGGCAACCAATGCCGTTCTCTAATTTGGAGTTTACATCGACAGAACAATTTTCAGCACACAAAAACCTAATCACTCCAGTCCAAATTATTTCGAACCATTGTCAAAAGCTACGTCATTTATATACAACATATTATAATCCACACCCGACCATCAAATCCCATTTGTCTCAAAACCTCAGGGAGTCGAAATATGAATCGTATAAGAATTTTAATATTAACGTTTGAAATCCTTTTAATGCTTTATTCATTAATAAGATTTTGTAAAGAGCAAACACTCAAAAGACAATGCAATAATGCCTAAATGCTTTCATGTGTGAGAGATTTCGACAGTTCTTCTAATGCCTGTAATGATGAAGGCCGAGTGAAGCTCTACCTCTTTAAACAAAAGAATGCGAAGAGAGGATGGAATAGCTCAGTCCTTGTCTTTTTTAATCTCGCACATGGGAGCATTTCACTGCATGTGCCCTTTCGCAATATTAAAAGGGTTTAGCCGTGAAGTGGCTCAAAGCTGGAACATCGACGGATAGGTCCATAGGGTACTGTTTCCTGACTTTTTTTTAATGATAAAAGAGAAGCGTTGTAAATAAACTTTCTCAGTAACATTTATGTAATTGTGATTAAAATAAAGTCTGATTTTTTAATATAGCAATTTATTTTTGTTAATTAACTTTTAATTGCGAGAGTTTTCCTTGATGTTTGTGAAGTGATAAACCTTAATTCGACCGATACTATTCATTTTGTCCTATCCTCGCTGGTCCGGCATTTCAACACTTTCAGTTGTGTGGCTCTGACCTTATGAGACCTTATGCTAAAATAAGTTCCAATTTTTTTCCTAGGTTAGTAAATATCAGCACATATGAATTAAATTGAACCACAGGTTTTTTTTAATGGGTCTTCAACGTGTTTTCTGCTGTCCTCAAGTGACCGAAAGTTTTTCCTATTGATATTTTTTCAAAATCTGGAATAATAAGGGCAATGTCAGACTAATACAGTGGGTCGGCCAGCACATCCCAGCCCACCTCCAACGATTTCTGATCTGCTAAGACACATCGGGGGAAACGTTATTCTGGTAGAATCTCCTTGCGATTATCCGGTTGTTTTTTTTTTTTTTTTTTTTGGTCAATTTCATCGGTCCAATTGTCATCAATAATCAGTAAATAATAAAGCGTCCTCGTTCACTCTCATAAAATGCACAATTCTTGGGATGTAATTCGGCTTTTGAAGTTGTTAACAGCGGGTCGCTGCCTTTCACCTAGGATTTTCCTTCCAGAACATTATTTGTAAAGGACCACGTTTCATCCCCAGTTATCAATTTTGTTAATTCTATCTTGCCCGAACTAAATTTGAGAGGCGTGGTTGAGTTGGGAAGTTTGTGTCCGAGTGGATCGAGGTTGCTATAGCTCAAGTGGTAGAGCAGCGGCGTATCTAGCCAAAGATTGGGTTCGAATCCCACTCGTTCCGTTGACTTTTTTATCTCAACTTTTCCTCCTTTTAACTAATTAACCATAATTTTTAATATTGGATGTTTATATTTGTTATCCTATAATGGCAATAAATTAATGTTTCAAAGTCCTGATGAAGGGTATTTTTCGAAACGACAAAGAGACTGTTTTTTTGTTTTGCTTTTTTACCAAATATGCTTTCTCCTAATTGTTTTTAGTATAAAATCAAAAAAGACCAACTAGAAACAATTTATTTATAAAATATGTGTGCAATGATTTAATCATATAGCTAACAACTTGGTCTTTAACTCAACCCGTAAGACGGGAAAGTTGTGAGTTTGAAGGCCGAAAAAAACTTTGGTTTTAAGGAAAACCGACCACCCACCGGCTACAAAATTAATAAATGTGAAAATGTAAATTCATCTAATCGAAACGGATTATGGAAAGGGTGAGTGCCTGTCCTCCTCCTCCGAGGTGGTCTGTAGAAATTGATGGTGAAGTTTTAAAAGCGACCGTGGAAAAGACGCCAACAGTTGCCGTCCAAGTTTTCACTTTACTATCGCCGGAATTTACAACCTATTGAGAAAGTTTAGAGCTTAGTGGTGCGGTTTACGTCTGGTCCGTGATCATTCCCGTCGAAATGGCAGACGGACTAATTGTTTTTGCGCATCCCAATGATGTCACTTCAAAATCATAAACTGTTCTGTAGTCTCACCTACACCAACTGAATAATGATTCACGTCCAAGTAATCTGGGATATCTGGTAACATTTCACTAGCTTACAAAAGACGGATTTTGTTTATAGGAAATAACATTATACTCAGACAACCAATTAAAAAGTAATAAACTACGAGGAAATAAATTTCCGTTGTTAGCTTTTTAAACTTCAAATGAACCTTTTTGTTTTACTATTTTTTAGGTGTTTACTCAATGCGAGTTGTCTATCTGAGAGGTAGGAATTTCATAATGGCTCCGCAGGCGGATCACTGTATCGAGGTTTCCCGTGGTACCCAAAGCTCCATGGTTTCAAGGATGCAGGGCAACTCGCGACACCTCTGCCGTAATTACACAGAAGCAACCATGGCTTACGGGGGTGCTCATAAATATAAGATTGGCCTGAGGGAATCTGCCAATTATGCTTCCTTTGACTGTACAGAGTACATGAACCATAGAATTATAGAACTCAGAATACGATGAAATGGGACAGAATCTCATCAGTGGCGTCGAATCCTTGGTTGGAGTGGCCAGTCCTTTTCCCTTGGAAACTTTAATTACATCTGGGAAAAGAGAAATATACCATCTAATTTTATGATGTTACATGGGGCGCGTGCTTCGGCTCGGGTCTCTTGTCACCTGCCTCGCTAAGTGGAGGTATCATATATTACAAAAAAAAATTAAATTCTAAATTAACGCTTTTTAATTCAAAAGCGACACGGCGCTCATCAATGTGTAGGGTAAAGGTCCCGGGTTCGAATCCAGCCACACAGCAATCGAACCTGGCATTCAAATGTTTGCGTTTTTACGAAAACACCACACTCCGAGGGTTGATATGACTTCTCCTGTTGCGAACCCTCGTAAAAAATTGGTTTTAAACTGGCCTTTGATCATATTTCTAGGTCATCATTAAAAAGGTTATGTTGGTTTGTTGAATAAATGTGGTTGCTTAGAAAACAAGCAGTTGGTACATAATGAAAAAAATATATTGAACTTGTTAACAAAATAGGGGATTTCGTGATATTTGAGGGTGGCCGAATTCTCCCCCCTCTTTGGGGTGGCCATTAGTGAGGAAAGAACCGTGAAGGTGTCTTAATTGGGACAAATCGTTGCTGAAGCCGGAATTGAAAAGGACAATCGGCCCAATTTTCTCCTTTAGTCGAGGGACTATCAGTTTTTCACGAGTGGTTCGAGCCCATATGAATTTTTCCGAACCAGGAAATGTTCTAACATCGTCTAAAATGTATCGTATTGCTTGAGTTGTCAAACGCACTTCGTCTCCTGAATGGTAAAACGCGATAACGGTTCTGGGCCGTGGGTGAAACTCGGGCCCTGCGTGTGTTCCCAATAATCCCCGGACGTTAAATCACAAGATTAATCACCTCGACCCCATCGTTCACACAAAGAATCGATTGCAGTTGTGATAATTGAGTGGAACCATTACCCAACAAGGCAATAATATATCTCACACTACATGACAAGTAAAGAACTGAAGTCTTTTTTTTTTTAACTGCTTCCCAATAAAGCTGATATTGAGTGTTGTATTGTTCACCTTGATATTCATACAGATTTGTATAAAACTACATCTTAAATTGTCCTATTCAAGTCGAAACCTGCCTATAACGATAAAATACTACTGACATAAACTCAGTTGTTACAAATAAACTGAGGATAGAACGAATTTAACGACGATTTAGAATTACTTTATGGATGTTTATGCTTGTGGTGCATTCTTAGTAGGGTTAGCACAATAGCCTTAATTTTCCTTTTTCAATTTGGGTGAATATATTTTTTATATATTGAATAATTAAAAGACGGTTTAGATCAAAATGTCGTTTATGTAACGTCCTCATTGATTCTTAAAAGGTCACAAGGCCTGTTGATACATTTCAGAGATAAAGAGATTCTATTAAGGGCCTTTGAATATTAAAGTAAAAAGGAAAACGTTGATGATAGTTTGAAAACTTTGGATTGGACACTCTCAACGTTGGAGTGCTCGGTTGAATCCCAAATTAGGCTGACTTATGTCCAAGTGGGTCTCAACTCTCGGTGTAGCCATGTTGATGGGTGTTGGTTTTACAGAATCAGAATCTATTCTGATTGTTCAGCAATATTTGAAAAAGACTGAATGATCTAGGTTCTGATTTTTGTGTCGCCTGTCTGCATTCCAAGAATGTCATTTATCAATGTACCAAACTGCATTGGTGAGAGAGGAATAATGTTGTAATAGAAAAAAAAGAAGAATCTATCAGATTTGCAGTTTTCTGATGGACATGACGAGATCTTTATTGAGAGCAAAGGATGGCGATAAGTGTCCGGACGAGTAGGAATGTGTGCTGTGTATACTGTTTGGAGGTTGGGTACAAAGATTCTTTCTTGGGGTACCCCTGTAGTTGATGATTCAAACGTATCCGGTTAAGTAGGACTATGTGTCCATAGGTCGTTTGTCGGGCCACAACCAGTATTACCCCACTCTTCAAGCACAGCGAAAGAGAGTATACGCTGGGGTATGAAACAATTCCTTGAAGAATGGAATATCCTCCGGATGCAGGCAATCGAAGGAGTTTCTGAATGAAATTGAAACCTATGGAAACGAAATGGTTACTATAGGAGGGGAATTAGGACGCTGATAGGCCATTGTCCTTTGAGAAGACACCTCTTCGTAATGGGTACCCTACCAGACCCCTTTTGCCGCTTCTGCGAAACAAAAGAAGAAACAGCTCTACTCTACCTTGCAGAATGCGATAGGTATGCCAGGGAAAAAATTCGATACTTTTTAAGGAGAGGACATAACCAAAACACTCTCCAGGATAAAATGGTCCACAATCTTGGGGTTTGTAAATAAGTCCAAAAGGTTTATGCAGGACTCGTGAGCCGACCAGATCCCGGACCTTTTAGGGATCGGGTACGGGCCTACCCAGGCTTTTAACCCCTCGGGTCCTGGTCGCCCGCCCTTCGTAATATATAAGTCCATAGGATTGAGGGACCCTGTTAAGCTTCCACAGGGCCCCACGTGCCATTTGATGGAAAGCCTGGTTTACATTTAAAAATGCTCCAAAAGCAACACTCCTTTCGCCCAAGACGATAGATCTTAAGATACTTCCTTGTCGTACCCTTGTACTTTAGACGCTGACAGACCTGAGCCACTGATGATTTGGAAGTGTCCAGTTAAGTGGGATTAGGGTAACAGCTATTAGGTAAAATGGAATCAAATCAGCTTCTAGCACAATCCCGAGTCTCACATGACGAATGCTTTCTCCGCATCTAGGAATTCAACGGAGTAGCACATTGTTATTTCAGGAGTAATTTGTCTAGACCGCGATGGCAGTGGCGAATAGTGGAATGAAAGAATGTGCTAAAGCAGAGGTTTTTCTGTGATTTTGCCATGATTAGCAACACATCAATCCATAGTGCAATAGGATGAGGTATTTATGCTACACATTTCTGTACGTTTAATTTCTTGTTGAGCACTTGCTCAAAGGATGTTCCATGACCTCGCAGGTTCCTGGTTTACATGATTTCTTTATGAGAGTAATGTATGGCGGTTTGGTTCAAACATGGTAACGATAAGTTCTGAGATGGTAGGAGGACGTCTGAGATGGGGTGTAGGTTTCTGGTGTAGATGATGAGATCTTTATGAGAGCAAAGGGTAGAGTTAAGGGTAGTTTCCGGTTGGGTAGGAATGTCTGCTCTGTATAATTGGTTAGGGATGGTATACTGCATGAAGGATGGGTGCTAAGATTCTTCATTGGTGTACCTCTGTAGCTGTGCAAAAGGATGATGAGGAGGAGCCACTGATGACACAAAAATGTCTGGTTTTTAAGATGAGTTCATAGGTAAGACAGAAGCTTAAAACACCGCCCTCATACCATATGATCTAATACTTGCTTCTGGGATAATTCAGCTACGAAACAGAGCAGCGGGTAATAATATAAACAGCCAAAGGAAAAACGACAAAACTATACAACCAGGATTCCAATTTGAGAAATATAGTTTGAATCTCGTTCAATGCGTTTCAGAATCTGATTTGAATGATAGTTTATTCCATGATTAATTCACGTTCAAATAATTTTACATTATTTAAATAATCATTGTAATGAGGATCGGATCAATAGACGGGTATTATTATGGATGTAAAGGATAGACGTAAAAATGGAAATTACGCTATTTTTGATGTAATGAAATTCAATATCCTCTCTGTATTGAAACATTATATTTATAAAACTTATAAAATCTTGATATAGCACGCCATCTCAAGTCTTCACGAACGACAAGTCTAGGTTATTTTCATCGGTTGAATCTGACATATTTGACTGTTTTTAAATTAATTTTTTATGTAGGAAAATTTCTTCACGATGCATATTACTTTATGTCATCCTCAGAATGTAATGATAACTATTTGAACTACTGCAGTTTACGCTCTCCAGATCCATGGTCGTTGTTCACCACAGAATCTTTCAGAAGAGAGCTAAAATTAGTAACTGTCGTTGTATGATCCGGTTGGACCCCGAGGGGATTCAGCTGGGACACGTGGCTACTTGTCCGCCTGGGGGTTTGCAACGGATCACACGGTACACCAATAATCCTATTGCACCGGTTGTTTTGTCTAAATCGACGTAGATCCTGTCCTGCCCCAGCCTCGATTGCAAACTATCTCTTGTGTACAAACAAAATGATGAATTGAATGGATGTAATTTAACTAAAACGCTTGGGAGTTTTCATGTTGAATTCTATTTCATGGGGTCCGCATAGCCCCGTTGGTTTTCGTCGGACCGCTGATTTTATCTCAGATTCAGTATTAATGCCCAAATACTACTACTTTTTACCCTCACTTGTCCAACATGACCAGCGTACCATCCCGTCCGCGGGGGGCGCTGATCGGGTGACAGCATGTAAGCGTTGAAGACGTAATGATCATGCCTTATCCCCACGATTGCGTGGGCGAGCGCTAGATGCGGATAGTGAATCGGCGGTGCTCAGGATCGTGTGTGCTTTGCACAGCTATGCGTATGACCGGCGTGGTACCCTTGGGGAAGCGAAGGATCGGACCACCTAAGCTTGGCGTCCCTCGAATGCGTGTAGCAGGTGTAGGCTTACCGTGGTGCGAGACCTTTGAACGTAGAAAGTGCTCACCTAGGAGTTGGGTAGTAATCTCACTCAAATCCGAAACCGTTGCCGGGGCGTTCCCGGAAGTTTTCTTGCCCAAAGTTGCTTCAGAGAAATGCCAATTTTAGCAATTTTTGTTTAAGGTTAACAAGAAATCCCCTTCAATATAATCCCATGTAGGAAACACTATATTTTAGCGCAAACTTACAATCTCTACCACTAAATTTATGAGATTTCTCGTTAACCTTTTAACCAAATTACTATGTTCATCGTGATATTATAAGAAACATTAGGCCACAAAGGGTGAATGAACTATGTACATTAATTACCTCTAGACCCCACACTATCAATCTTTTTAGGATTAGATACTGTGTGCAGGAGAAATACTCAAAAAGGTCCAAACATTTTTAGTCAGACAGGTAAGCAGCACCGAACGCCACTCGTCAACCTTGAGCTCAAAGCTGACATGGGATCAGCTCTTGGCAAAACTTAATCAGGGAGCTCTAATCTGGGAATAAGGACATAAGGAGATTAAAAGAAAGAAATAGATAGACAACCTAGCATTAGCAGTCCTGTGCAACTCTTTGGACAAGGAACGAAAATTGGTCTCTTAAGTTTGACAAAAGCTCACTAGACACATGGAGAAAGCAAAGAACTTTAGATTTAGATGAATTCTCGAGGTACAAATTCAAAAATATAGCCCACTCTCTCACTCTCTCACTCTCTCACTCTCTCACTCTCTCACTCTCTCACTCTCACTCTCTCACTCTCTCACTCTCACTCTCTCTCTCCCTTTCCCTCTCTCCTTACGTCGCTACATCTCTCACTCTCTCTCTCTCTCTCTCTTTCTCTATCTATCTATCTATCTATCGATCTCTCTATCTCTCAGTAGGCAGGAGGAAAAATAGGCCTTTGAACTGGACATCAGCAGTTTGACAATGAGAAATAATTGACACAAAACGGCTAAGGAACTATCAACGATGTAGCTGCCCCTTAACTTAGAAAAGCTTTTACGTATTCTACTCCTGCATGTGCACAAAATCTGGTTTTATTTCAACATTTGAAATATAAAAAATTATGCTATCATTGAATTACTTATTTTGTGACCTTAAAAACATTTTTACACCACTCATTTAGCGAAAATTATTTAGTATGTGAAATTTTATTGTATTATAGGCGACTACAGAAGAATCTCCTGGTGAAGTAAATAAAACGAATAGGGTTAAACTCTGAGACTTTCTAAAATGGGCAGGTGCGATAAATAAAAAATTAATAACCCCCCCCCCGCCAGTTTCTCTGGTATTCGGGAGGCGACAAATTAAGGGTGATATTTTCAAATCGCGGTGAGCTTCACCCTCGTTGATTCATTCCCCTTTTCAGGAAAAAAGATAGATAGACTGGAAATAAAAGGGGGAGAGGAATGGGACACTTCCCGGCCAATCGATGATCTGTCATTTTCTTCACTACAAAATACCTCAGACATGTAAGTGATCGCAGCCCTTTGAAATATGTTTTCGGATGGAAGGGAGAAATGACGCCTTTCCTCGACGCCTTCCAGATTAGAATCAGGGATGACATGAAATTTCACGATTTGTGCTTCACGTTCGATGTAATTTTTATTTAGGATTCCCTATTTCCAACCGGCACGGCTTCAATAAAACATCAATGATCGACAAAATTCAAATCGTGGAAACTGTTAATTATTTTGTGCGGTTCTTTGATGAAAGGGGTAAGCAATGACAAATGAAGGGCTTTGTCATCATCCCCCGAATACCACGAATCGGTACTGTAATGAAGGAGAGAGGGTGAGAAAGAGGGTGGGATGAATCCCATTGTTCTACAGTTCCTACCAAGTTCCTACTATATTCTATGAGGCCATTATTGTTTCACCATTCGCCGCATAGTGCGGGTATCTGTGGAAATCCTCTTGCCGGTCTTAATTCGACATTAATTGCGGAAAATGGAGATGGATTTTTAACAATTTACGTTAGCCCAATTCTAAGCCCGGTCAGACAATAATTAATTTCGAAATAATTAATAATAACAAATTTTTCATTAGATTGTGAAAGCATTTGTATAAATCTAATTTCGCCAGCTTATTCCACCCTTTTCCACTTCATTATAACTAAACCACCGTGAATTAAATAAAAGCACTCGACTCAAATGATTTTGACGGAATGTATTTAACGTTGCTTATAAGAATTACAAAACAATTATTTTATTACAGATGAATACACTATGAATTTTACTTCTTTTCCACTATTAAATATATATAGATATATATATTTGGTAAAAAATTCGAGAAACTTTCAACTTTATTTTCAACTAATTAAGGTTTTGGTTGTGATGAAAAAGACATTGTCACAAGCGGGATTCGAACCGACGACCTAAAGCTAAATACGCCGCTGCTCTACCACTTGAGCTGTCGTGATTTCGATCCGCTCGGACACCAACTTCCCATCACAACCTCACTTCTCGAATGAATTTTCCCTACGTTTTGCCATTTTTCAAACGCCGCGTAATCAGGGGATTCGATTCTCGGCGACAAATGAAATGACCACGGAGAGCTTTCATGAAGATGTACTTCAATTTAATTTTTAAATCCATTAGAGTTCGTGGTCCGATTGACCAATTAACATTTTTAAGTTAATTAATAATTATGAAAGGTATTAGTCAAGATAAAAAGTCAATCACAAGCGGGATTCGAACCTGACTTTTTATCTCAACCGAAACTTTAATTAATTTCGACCACGAAACCTAATAAAATGCAATAAGCAAAATAAGGTATAGTTCCCTAATGTTCTACGTGACCATTTCATTTTCCGCCGAGAATCAAATAGATTTAACCACATTTGAAAAAGGGAAAAAAGGCGGGGAAATTGGAAAGGTAGGGTTGAGATGGGAAGTTAGTCTCCGAGTGGATCGAAAACATGTTAGCTCCAGTTGTAGAGCAGCGGCGTATCTAGCCAAAGGTCGTGTGTTCGAATCCATCTTTTGGCACTGACTTTTTTTATCTCGATCAAAACCTTCATTAATTGAAAAGTGCTAACGTCTAAATTAATAATCAAAATACTATAAGTTCAAAAGTTTTAAAGAATAATCATAATCATTGGTAAAAAAATGTACTAAACCAAAAGAAACTTCAGCGGACCACCTGATAAAATGCTTTTTACTTTGGTTAATTACTAATGAGGCAAACTCTTTTGATGCTTCATAATTCGGAGCTCTCTCTAACATAACAACCCAATGTAACAGGACAAGTCCCTGCACTCTAAATCTATCTAACTTGACAAAACCCCACACTAAATCTAACCTCACCTAAATTTGCCCAATCACTAATCCTACCTAATCTAACATAACCCATCTCTGTCATTACCCTACTTAATCTAGCGTTACCCTTCCCTAAAAGCACAACTGCAATTGGAGAGGGCAAACGGCAGAGGAGTGGTAGGACTACTAACCGGCCATTGGCATCTAAGAAAACATCTGCACAACATGGGCATGTAGAAAGATGATCCCTTCTGCAGACTATGTAATGAGGAGGAGGAAACAGCCACTCATATCATCTTCGAATGCGAAGCAACAGCTCAATGGAGGTTCAACCTAACGTATGAAAAAGGCTCAGAGAACCACATTGCAGCAATGACAGTCAATGACTTGATACTTCTAAGAAAAGCATTGAGTGTATTCATTATACTAAGGAACTAGGAAGGTACAATAAGCCAGAAGGCGGCAGTGCCTGGGGTATACAAACCTCGCATCCTCCGGAGACACGGAACAAGCTACAAAGTCTGTAAAGACTACATGTCTTAATATAACAACGGTAATGCATACCTGCTCTACTACAGCAATAGAAACAGCATTCGATCTTTCACCCTCACATATTTTACCCAGGAAAGGTGGCTTTTTTGAGGGACAACCTACTCACGAGGCACAAGGAAATGGAACCACCAACAACCAAAATTCTGAAGACATTTAAATGGGATGATTATAATGATACCAGAGAACACAACTTTTACAGTCCCTTCCAAGGTGGTCATAGGTAATAAAATATATTGGAAGAAAGGCAGCTCTAAGCCTCAGGAATGGGCTCTAATACGTTACACAGTTGAATCGAAGATGGAACAACAGTAACAATAATTTTCCAAGCTGAGGTTCAGGCAATACTATTCTTTGTACTGGAGTGAGAAGAAACATATGAAAGGTGCACAGCTTTACATATAATCAATCAGACAGCACTAAAGGCACTAATGCGATGTCAACTCAAAACTTATTAGGGAGTTCCTAAATTGCCTAATGACTCTTGCAACCGATAAGAAAATGACCATAAAGTGGGTTCTGGGATATAGAAGATATAGAAGGAAATAAACAGGCTGATCAAATACCCACTCATCCATGAGGCCGGAGCCACAACTGGGTGCTCGAGAGTGTCAGCTTAAGCTGGAACTGGAAAATTGGAAGAAAAACTCAAACACTAGACCTCACCAGATATGACACAAGCTAAGAGATTTATAAATCTCACAAAAAGACAAGCCGATTCTGGCAAGATGTACCAGACATCGGTACACATCCTTCATGAATGTGAAGCATTAGGCAGGTTTCGGTACAGTCTCATCGTCAAGGCAATTTTTTTTATGGATACCAGGAACTGGAGGAGTGCAGCTGTATTATACAGCTTATTGTACTTCCTTCCTGGCTTCATTGTTGGTAGCTCGCAACAATCGTGTGTGAATATCTCCCGGTGTGCCGGTGTTACTTCCAAAGAATCTCATCGTATTATACTCATCGAAATTCAGGGTCGCTGAGATTCGATCCTGCCCCCTAGATGAGTGCCGTGTCAAGTTTTTACCATTACGGCCACCGGTCGCCTTAGGCATCAGAAAAAAAGTCCAGAAGTGACGGTGGGAATTGAACCCACGACCCCCAGGATTTACTAGCGGAAAGTCGTACTCCTTAACCCCCTACCGCTGCTTCCTTTTTGAAACATAGTAAAATGTGCTCTTTACAAAGTATGGTTAGAATATAATTTACAAGGGTTCCACAATACATTTGTATAATTTGAAATCATTATTCAACACTTTCCGTCCAAAAAAGTTAAAAGCTGTCTAAAATTTAATTTATTTTATGATATAAAGGAGCTCATTCTTCCTCAGAGAGGGTATAGAAAATTTCACAGACAATCTCGAGATCGGCGAAACTTTCAAAAACCGGCTAAACTAATTAATCTATTAATGTAAAATATAATTAAAACTTTTCATTAATATTCAAGGAAAAGGTCTGGGCTGGATTTATTTTTGGGCTTTTCCCTTAACCTTTTCGCATTTAAAATTAATCGTCTAATTAAAATTATTCTTTTAATTTTGTTTTTATCCGGGTTAATTTTAAGGGTTAATTAAAATTTTTAACTTCAGTCTGGAGGGATGTTTAGGATAAACGAATTATAGGAATATTTAAGTTTCACCCATTGACATATTGATTTACGATGGCAATATTTATGCACTGGTATATCGGTAAAAAATAAAAATAAAATTATGAGTATGTAATAGGTAAGCCTTACTTGCACTGCGACATGATCAGGAAACAGGAAATGAAAAAGTTTCGACCGTCTCCCAACCCGACCTATTTTACCAAAGCGCTCCTATTATACTTGATATTGAATTTTTGAAAATTATGAAAACCGAGTTTTATTAACTTACCGTTCCTTGGTTGTAATTTTCCGGGTAGTCACATCCGACGTAGATGGGTGTGCATTGCATCAACTGAAAGCAAACATAATTCAACATGAATGTAAATAAGGTTTGCTATTGGCAAATAGAAGAGATAAGTGATACGTCGATTGTTTCCAATATCAAGCTAAATCGTTTTGTGGATGTACGTATGAGTAGTAAACACTTTATGGCCTAATCGTAGCAAGATGAACGTTGGCAATTTGTTTAAAATGTTAGCGAGAAATCCCGTGAGTTTAGTAATATAGCGTTTAATTTGGCGCTAAATAAATCAATGTTGCCAATACACGGGCACCGGTGTTTCCGCTAACCTTAAACAAAACGGCTAAAGTCCGCATTGCTCTGAAAAATCTCTGGTCAGGAAAGGGTTAAATTATATATCGTATATGAAAATTTTTATGTTTGCTAAATATAACGTTCGAATAAGATGCAGCCGTGGGGTGAGAGGCCATGGTGGTGATAGAAGAAACCCAGTTGAAGATTTACATTGGCCCCGATAAAAAATCAGTGTTGCCAATACCAATGATGATACATTGAAGGAAAAACTACACCCGCCCTAAACTCATGGAATTAGCTAAGTCTCAACTTGGTAAATTTGTGTTTCACCAGACAAGAAAAGGTTAAAAAGGAAAAGAAAATGAAAATTTGAGCAAAATGGTAATAATGGTATTGTTATCCATTTTGAGTTATTAAATGTTAAATATGATTATCTTCCCTCAAAGCATTCATCATTCTGTTCTCGATCATAGTTTTTTTTTCTTTAAACTTTCACCCGATTTGCAGTGGATGAACCCCTCGTTCTATAAGGGATGCAAATTTGCGTTTTGGCTTTCTCAAATATGCCTATCTGACAACTATTAAAAAAAAACTTGGTCCCTGTATTTGAAAATTTCTGTACTGGTCTTATACTAAAAGTTTGTTTTATTTGTCCAAGAAAACACAGATCTGATGTCGGTTGAGTCTTTCGGGGGAAGAAAAATATTTTCGAACAAAAGATTTTAAATAAAAGGACAAAAACAATTGAAGAAAATGTAGAGAAAATAATATTTATAAAAAAAAAGTACAAGTATAAAATGCTGGCATAGAAGGGTACCGAATACAAATCACAAATATCCCGCCGTGTTTGAAATTCGCCAAATTCATTCGAGCACGGATGCACTCTCAATTTCTGTCTCTTGAATAATTGAACTAGTCTTGTTTGTCATCCTTGTCGAAAACTTCTAAATTCCTTTGACAAGGACTTTTTGACCTGAAGATTTTCTTGATTTTCCTTGGCCCTCAGTTCTATTATACTTCTATAATAAAATCCAGAGATCTTTTTTTTTCCCCCAAAAGAATAAGACTTCAAAAACTTCTACGTTCTAAGATAATTCGTGCAAAAGGTAAGCCAAGTTCATGAATAATTTGCAAACTCAGAAAAAAGAAGCCACCGATGGAAGTAAATTAGGAACTTTGCCTTGTGGTTTGAAATACTTATTTTAAGTATATGATATTTGTTTAACAAAACTTAATATTTAGAATAATTTTAAGTAAACCCGGCCCATTTCAATATGTGTTGATAAATAAGTTGATTAATATTAATAATATTGAATAATCTTATTTCTTTCCTTTTCCTTCTCACCTATCTAACATGTGAACCAAATTTTGAAATTTTTCAAATTCAGAATACCGAATTTATCCCACATTGATTATTGGTTTCTTTTGGACGAACCTAATTTTTTGAGTCCATACCAACGAACTTTGCATAATCAATTTCTTGTCCATGTAAAATAAATGGAGATTCTGCGTCTCTAGAGCAAATAGATCTTAATGTTCGGTGCTTCTTTTCCCTCAGGAACTGATTTTGATTAAAGACCGCTCAAATAAAGCCCAGTCTTTCTAAAATATTAATTACCCATTCAATTCACCAGTGATATTTGAGAGGGATTCTACAATTCATAAATGTAAATATCTAAGAGATTGAATAATTTATTTTTATAAATGATCGCTTGTAGGTTTTTTAAATCAATACGCAACACCCGGGAAAAGTAAGGCCAGCCAATGGAATTTGAGTTGGGAGAGATTTATATTAACAAAGGGTTAAGATATTGTAGATATAAGTGGTAAACGGAGCTTTTGATCAAAATGCTCAAATTGCTAGTTTGCCATTAGATGGCTTGTAGGACCCCACAGTTCCATAGGTTCAAATAGACCCGTTCAGCAACTATTATCCACAATTAGGAGGTGTCGTGACTCTTACGGTTTTCTTCACGTCTTCCTCAAATTTGTGGGCTAACATTTACATTATAATTAAAGAACAATTGAGTTTATGACAAAACTTTTACTATCTAATGTCACTACCCAATCACAAGCCCCGTGGTACTGGAAAGGAAAAGAACAGTGACGTCTGCGAAAAAAGTTATCCATTACTCGTCACTCGTCAAACCCCATGATGATGGAAGAAATAGAAAAGTGACGCCAAATGTCGGAAAAAGGGGGTCACTACCATTTTCAATCCCTATGATGGTGGAAGGAAGAAAAATCCCTGCATGCACGGGATCGTTTCTCAAGAAAGGAGTCGACTCGCTTCCGCCTACGGAGGGTTGTGCAATTCCGTAGGTTTTCACGAAGAGCCTCGAAAAAGGCTCTTCCTCGCTTGGCCCTTCTGCAGGGCTGGGTCGGCAGACCGCCCCACCAGCGACGCAGCCGAAGCTACTCCCGCTCGATAGAGAAGGCAGCTCTATCGAAACCCCGAGTGGAGGCGCACCCCTAGCGTAGGTACTTCCGACAGACGGGCCGGCACCAGCTTTTTGTTTAAGTGGAACACTAACCACCGTCCAGGAGCATCTCGAATGCATTCGAGATGCCCCTGGGCTACTCTCAAGGAGCCTCACCACGCACCACTACGAGTCCAACCTCAATTGCAAGCAGTAGACTTGGAACATGCTTGCGCCCGTAGTTCAGTTATTCTCGCACATAGGAATCGCATGCTGCGTTCCGCGAAATGTGACTGGTCGCACACCCGACGGTTGATTGTAGCAAATGACTGTACACAGAAATTCGCAAACCGTCTACTGCTTTAGAATGCTTGCCAGGCGCTCTAGGCTACAGTATACCTGGATGTCCTCTCGCATCCGAGAGGAGGGAGGGGGATTTGGGGGATGTGGGAGGATAATGATTGAGCAAGGTTTTGTGTTTGGCTGTTTGCAAGGCGGTTGCCTCGGGCGATGGGATCGCCAACTCCTACGCCGCTATCAGAAGAGAACAGTGACGTTTTATGGCCCAACACGGCCAAAGATCAGCAGTGAGAGTGCCAGAGAGGAGCGTAAAATTGTCCGGCACTCCCACTCCCGCTAAAACATGGAATTTTAGCGAAAAGTCAAAAATCGCTGAATTTTTTGTTCGACGATTTTATAGAAAAATTAGCGTGAATTAAAGGATTTTAGTGATTTTTTTTTACTTATGCACATTAGCCAATGCCAGACGCTATGCGTATTCGTTTAGGGGGGAAGGGTATCGAGAAAAAAGGGCCAGAGGCGACGGAGGGAATCGAACCCACACCTACGAACTGAGAGTCTCTCACACTGACCACTCGGCTGCCGCGGCTCCCAAATTTGGATCGTTAACGCGATAAATGTAACAATGGTCGATTCAATTTGTTCAACTCGCAGTACCAATTTATACAATTATCTACAAATATCTCAAATTACAAATAGATCATTACCATTTATCAGAATACGGTGATGACAGGTAATTCTTTGCTATGGACTCGTTTGCTGAGATAGAAATTGAAACAAAAAGTTTTTCAGTTTAATAAAAATATTACTGTAGATCCAAATGTCTTCTTGGTGAAGGGAATCTATTTATTGGTGAAATATTGTGAGAAATCAATAAAAACGTATAACATACGATGAGTTATTCATTACCCAATAATCGGGGTTTCCATTTCTAACTATAGACAAACCGAACTATCCGTTTGATATTGTTCGAGTTTGTAGAAACCTAGAAATGTTGTTTCAATTTTGATAAGGTGGAGGAAGCTCAGGCAAAACTTATAAAGGTGGTGCTTCAAGAAACTTGGTTCACCTTTTTTTTCTTCTAGAGAAAAAATACTTACAACTCAAATCCGAAAAGCATTAGGAATTCTTAGACTGTTACAGTAATTGTCGACTGAAATTGAGCTTGAGTCAGCCTGATCGTTCAGAATTCACTACGTGTATTTTCCTTTTACTACAGATACAACGTTTTTCACATCATTCGGAAATAGTGAGATGTGGTATGGTGTGATGTAGGTTTCAGAAAGGTCACTAATCTCTACACACGTTTCGATCTTCACTGAGATCATCTTCAGGGCTCATAGTGTTTGTTTCCTGTGTATCTCACGATTTCCGAATAATCTTAGACTAACGTTCACTAATCACCTCACAGCTCTTCAAATCTTTGGCTTAAGTAAGGTATAAAATTATTTTGAATCTCTCGTACCCCCCCCCCCCCGATAGAAATAATAAATGAGGAGTGAGTGTGGTGTTCAATCCTTTTTAAAAAAGATAGTTCCTACTCACAGTAAGTTGTTTTGCAACGACCCGGGTTTCGAGCCTTTTCAGCTCATCATCAGGTTGAAGGACTTTACAACCACGCCTCTCGACATAAATTGCAAAAGTGAACCCGCCGGTACCCCCGCCAACTCGACGTTCCAATTAGCAGCTGGTTTATTAATGGCGCCCAATTTGAACTTGCGAAAAATGGGAATTATAACACAAGTAAATATTATAATGTTAAATACGGTCAGAATTAATTATAAAATAGTGATGAATGATAAAAGAAAGAAAATTAGAATTAATTAAAGTTTTAGTTGAGATAAATTAGACAACTAGAATGGTATCTTAATATTATTAAATTACTGTAAAAATAATAACAACTGAAATAATTAAATTTATTATTTAGATGTTTAATATTATTTATGTACATATTTAAAATGGGAAGTAGATCAAAATCTGTTATATTATTCATGTATTTATCACCATGTTCAATTTTACATTTTTTAATTTCAAATTTCTCAAACCAATCAAGTTCTTTCCTTTTGGTAAAACTATGTAACACTGTTGTATTTAAATTTGAATTGAAATTATGTCTAGTTTCTTTTAGATGGTCCTTAAATTACGAAAATTTGCTCGATTTAGGCAAGTGTTCTTTTATTCTCGTTTTTATTTCTCTACCGGTTTTTCTATTTATGTTCACGTATTTTCAATCTTGCGGTATCTTAAAAAATTCTTATTACTTTTAGACACCCTCTTCAGATATTTCAGAGGTAAGAAGTGGCCAGGAGTGAGAGAAACCATGTTCATTAGGACAAGGAATAAGAGCAAAAGTAAGTCAGAAGTTTGAAACGTATCTTATCGACCACCTTCGCAAGTGAGATTTTTCTATATCACATCCCTCTCAGAGTGAAATTTGCAAGATTTTACCCCCGACTCACATAAACCGCCTTTTACGCTTGAGGGAATTATGATTTTCCAGGTAATTTCTGAACTGGTTTGTAGGTCGGGTTTGGTTCACGAGCAGGTTTTATAAAACGAGTGGCATTATTTGCTCAAGCTCTTTTAAGGTCTCGCGAACAAAGGACTTATGTCCTACTCAAAACTCTTTTAATGTAGTGCATCAAACATCAAAACAAATTACAATAATTCTGATGAAAACACACCACTTATATATATTTTTTCGTTTTTTTACCAACGATATTTACATCACCACTCACAACTTTAAGTACGTGAAAAATTATCAATAGAGTTTGGAGTGGGTGAAGTCACTGTCCTTTAGTAATGATAATAATAGGAAGCAAGGTTTTGGTATTCCCCAAACACTGCAGAGCCGACGGGTGGTATAGTTAAGGCTCGGGGCCTCGAAAAGGTGCACCTCGTGTCCTCATCCACGTCCCTCTGTCAATCCAGGTTCCTTCCCTCTTTCCTGTAAGCCCTCCCAACCGTTGGTTACAAGGGGGGTGTCCGGGCGCAAAATAACGGTGCAGCCCCGAGGGCGTGGCAATCTCTCTAAAGCACAAGCTGCACTCGTGTCGGCCTCGCATCGGCATCAAAGGCAAGGAGGGTTAGGGTGCGAGATCCTGTCTGCATAGGGGGAGGGTGCATAACCATGTGTACTCCGGGGTAACAGAAATGTTCCAAAATTCAGTTAAAATGGGAAAGGATTCGTAGTTGGCCGTGGCGAGACCCCTGGCGGGTACTTAGGGTTCCTACACGAGAATGCTTTGCAAGTAGGTGTAGCCCGAGCTCGATTAGAGGTTATTACCGTAGGCGATCTCTTCTTGGGCGTGGTTAGCAATTCAGCTTAAAACAAAACCGCGGCCAGAGCGGATCCGGTAGTTCCTGGGCTGGGGATGCCCCACTACTCTGGGAAGTGGAGTGGCCTTCTCAACCTTGGGAGTGCACAGGAGACCATGGAGTTTTATGCAGACCCGACGACTCGGAATGGGCAAGTGGGGAGCGAGGTTGTCTGGGCTGAGCTGCCTCTACACCAACACTGCGGCAGAACACCCCATCTTATGCGGAGGTCACCTCTCATCTTGAGAATCAAAACGTCCGATAAGGCAATAGGTTAGCTGCGGACGTTAAAGATCCTCATTGCTCTTTTTAGGGCGACCGACTATAAGGCATTCTCCAAGCACTGCAGCGTTTTGGCTTATCGTACTTTTTGAGTTCCTTAGTTCAGTTCAATTGACGAGTGTTCTTTCAACAAGTTGTACGTCATTTGACTATTTGCTACCCGCAACCAATGATGATGGCAGACCGAATGCTGGGAAAAGAACGAACCTCAATTCCATCACCACTCTGATCTCAACTTTAAATTGAAAGTATAACCAAAATTTGTCAGTAGAATTTAGAATGGGAAAAGTCACAATAGCCGTCCGTTAGTGATGAAGAAGCCGGAGTTTGGCACTACAACCTATTTGCTTATTGTGTCTTTTTCCAGTTTTTAGTTCGGTTCGGTTGAATTTTTTAAAAAGAAATAGTCGATCAGGGGCTGTCATTGTTACAATTCTTTTATCTCAATACAATAGGTTATATTCAAAATGATGTAGGTCGCAGTTTCGTCTTCATCACTTCTTATTATCCATTCTTCGTTAAGTGTGTTATGTGGGTGTTTTCTCTGACGCCACTGACCGGTGAGACCTATCTTTCTCTTGAGTTTTGCCCTGCTTTGGTGTAGCATTGGGTTTGCAAGTTTTGGTCAGAGCTCTTTAATCATCAGTTTATTTTGAGTCTATGTTTTATGTTGTCATCCCATTCATACGGTTTGGGCGTTCATAACGCTTATTAACAGTGCCTTTATGGGATTGGGTTCTTAAACAAGTTGAATATGTCTAGATCATATAAAGGCCCATTGTGAAATGTTTTTTTCTTTTTCTTCCCTTTTTACTTACTTTAATTACTTTTTCACCCAAATATTGGTTATGGTCCTATAGGTATTCTACCACTGGTCTGTCTGTTTGTTCATTCAAAAATTCTTTATCTACCCTTTCATTCAAGGTCAAGTTATGTTTTCCCGGGTTTTGGAGATTTTTAACCTTTTTGACATGGGGTGGTACATCGAAGAAGAAAAACAATTTCTTCTTACTCATGACAATTTGTGAAATTAGGTGGAGTAAAGTGGACTGTTGAATGAAAAGTGAGCCGAAATCGATTGGGTGTTTCGACTATTTAAGTTATCCTTCAGGCACCCATAGTACGGACGGTTTAACAATATCCATTGACCCGACCAGTCACCCTGAAGACTTTTGACATTGACCCTGAACGAAGATTTCAGAGGGCTGTCAGGTTAAAAAGGTGTAAGAAGCCATTTTCATTCCTCAGTTGATTTTTTAATGAAGATATATTTAACTTTTCCAACTGTTGTATTTAAAATTTCCCCCAAAATGAGTATCACTTGATATAAGGGCTGTTGTTCAATTTGGCACAGTGCTTCAAACGACGTTAGCACTGTAAACTGGGTTTCTCGAGCGTTTAACCGATTTGCATTTTTTGATTACAGTTAAACCGTCATACGATTCCATATCCCATGAATATAAATTAGGATATAAGAGGCAATTCACTCTGAACATGCCTTACTAAACTTGTGTAACTTCTGCTGTAGGAACTTGGCTTTGGGACAGCAGTAGTTATATCAGTTAGAAAGTTTAAACTTTTAACATAATTTTATTTGGAATGTTGTTCATTTTTTAAATATTCTGGGAATTGTTAATTATGTAAACCCTTTCGGACTGGCCGGGTATTAAAACCTTATCTTTTGCCAGCAGATTTGTTATCGCCTCTGCTCAGTGGATGAAAGGTTGTTCCGATTCGTACTTTAAAATACCTAAGAGACAAATCTGATTTGGAATGAATAATGAAAGAATGGAAAGATGCCCATGAGCTCCAGAGCAAGCCCGGGTGTCACCACTCATCAAAGACTACACCAAGGTTTAGGACTCGCGCTTCTTTCCACTCAATGGATATTGCAATGTCCACCACCCTTTGGCCCTGTTCATCAATGGTAGTTGTTTCGCCGCAACTTAAATACATTTTATTTTGTTAATATTAATGCTTGTGGTAAGAAGGTAGGAGGTTAAACCAAATGTGGTCGAACGAGAAGAGATGAATGTCTTTGGGAAATGGTATCGGAATTTATATTGAAAAAAGGATGGTAGCAAGTGTGCTGCCTTACACAACACCAGTTTCGACATGGTGGACAGAAGAGAAGGATGTCCCGAGTTAATAATTACATTTTTGGATAACGTCATTGACGGATGCCCCTGCGTATGCCTTGGTCCCAAACTCGGTCGAAGTTTTGTCTAAGTTCTAGAAAAACAGCCGAGACTTACTTTGAGGCTTAACTTTATGATTGTTATCGTCTATTTCCTGGGGTGGAATGTAGATAGCTCCTAAGGCTGTTTGAAGGATAAGGTCAAACCATGGGTGTGACCTTTAATGGAATGATGGGTTTAGGAGGTGGAGAGAGTGGTAATGGGCTATGTCGTGGGTGAGATGACAAGATGTGGACTAGATGGGATAAAAATCAGTGTTAAGAATTGCCAAAATTGCGTCCTGTCGACGAAGAGGAGTAATGGATTTTTAAGAAAGGATTTTTTTTTTTTTGTAAACCTTGTCTGTTATCTGTAAAAAGCTATAAGGGGACTTCATTGTCAGCGTTTATGTGAATGTTTTACAAATTTGATGCGACTGAACGGAGCGAAAGGGAGGAAGGCTGAAAATAGAACAATGACCTCAACACTCAGGGGAGTGTGGAGAATGGTAGCCAGTTCATAGCTTAAAATCGAAGGAAAACAAAGCACCTAGTAAAATATTTGAAAAAAATGTAAATTAATATTAAATAGAATTATACGACATAAAAATATCAATAAATCTTAACTGCATCACTTAGCATATACTGATTGAGCGATTAAGCCCTGCGTTCTTAAAAAAAGGCCTTTTTCTTCTTGCTTATGAAGATTTTTTTTTTAAGTATACAGTAAAAGTCAAAAAATGAACTATTATTAACCCGGGTTTCGAAACGAAGTTAGGCGTGAGAAAAAGCGCTTTTTGCTCTCTTTAAACGGTGACTCTCCGAATTGAAGGGAAAATTAGATTCTCCAATATTTCCATCCCATCGAACATTTTTGTCAACAGGGTTTTTACGGTTCAATGGCGTCTTTATCGTTGCACAATTGTCTTGGTAATTCCGCTTTTTTCCTTTTTTTAAAAATTATTTTCTTCGGGTAACTTCACCCCGAGGTTGCTCTCAACCTCGGGGATTGTGACTAAATTAGGATGAACCGCTTTCCACGTTTCGTGGATTTTCGGATGGTCACTTGTAACGTGATGAACTTTTAATATGAAGAGATGTTTTACGTAGACAATAAAATCACATCTAAATAGAATTCGAATGTTAAATGAAAAGTAGCCGCACGGAAAACGATTTTGCCCAATTATAGATTTTCCATTTTAGCGCAATTTTGTACTTAATGTTTAACAATGATTGTCAGAGAGGTCGTCCGCGACCTACATTTGATAGATATGTTAAATCTATCTATCTTTTCGTCAATTGTAAGAGTGGATGTTCGCGACTCTCTCTCTCTCCCTCCCTCCCTCCCTCTCTCTCTCTCTCTCTCTCTCTCTCTCTCTCT
>CM077101.1:24318491-24350335 GCA_039619505.1 Cimex hemipterus
TCTCCCCACTCTGTCATTTTTCTTTTCTGTTTCTCTCTCTCTCTCTCTCTCTCGCTCTCTCTGTCTTATTTTCTTCTTTTTTTTCTCTCCCCACTCTGTCATTTTTCTTTTCTTTTCTGTTTCTCTCTCTCTCCCACTCTCTCTTTTTCCCTCATTTTTATTTGCTTATCTTTTTTCTCTCTCCTCTCCGTCATTTTCATTTTCTTCTCTGTCTCTCTCTCTCTCATTTTTATTTTCTTCTCGTTTTTACTAGATGTGCACTCTCTCTCTCTCTCTCTCTCTCTCTCTCTCTCTCTTTTTGTCTGTCTTTCATTTTTATTTTCTTCTCTGTTTCTCTCTGTCTTTTTCTCCCTCTCTCTTTCCCTCTCTCCCCCCCCTCACTCTCTCTTTCTGTCCCTCTCGCCCTTTCTCCCTATCGCCCTCTCTTTCTCACTCTGTTTCTCTGTCTCTTTTCACTTTTGATTTTCTGTCCTGCTCTCACTCTTTTCTCTTTCTTTTCTTTTTCTTTTTCAAGACTTTTCGATATTTGAATTTTTTTCTTGCGCGATTCTCTCCTCCCTTCTAAAAATAGCACTGCCGTTGTGACGTGATCGGTTTTCACCAATGGATTTTTAGACAAACATCCCGTCAAATTTAAAAAAATTCTCATGTGGCTTCAATCGAGCTAAGTTGGATGAGGTCGTTTACGGTTTGTACCTTACAGAATGGTTAATACAATATGAGCCTGCTGTTTTTTAAGATGTTAATAGAAATAGATCTACGAGGGCGTGACCCCACCGTCAATATCGCCTATAAATAAACTATTTAATAATGTTAAAATGTATTGATAAAAGGATGTTTATAATGATCTAAACGAACAGGACGTATTAAATAAAGATTTTTATTCGTTACCACCGTGCCTTTTTTCATCAATTTCAATCTACATTCATATGTTTTGAATCGAGGTATCATAAGCAGACTGACTGGACAAATTGAAAAATTACTTCCTTCAGTCTGCCGGAACACTAAAATTTCATAACAACAATTAACAAACACGAACTTTTTCTTTAATGTAGACACTTTGTTTTAATGATTGTTTATTTTTGTAATCTCTGAGTTGGTAACTGACCTGTAATAGTGTTATTTTGTAACTATTAACTTTGAAATTTTTGTGTTGTTTTTTTCTTGAGCTTTCATCGAGAGTGCAGTGGGTTCAAGTCGTATAAATAGAGCTGACTCACAGTGTTGAAACTTACGAGCGATTTGTATCCCCTTGAAAGGAGGAGTAAATTAAAAGATGCGGGATGCCTTGATTTTGGCACGGGGCACAATTATCTCAGAACGTCGACAATCCAATCGTCAGCCTTCGCACTGGAAACTCAAAATATCCCGAAGAATTTGACATTTCTTTCCGACCGCTGGGGATGAACTAGACTCAGTTAAACTAGACAAGAAATTTTTACCTAGGGGGGGCCCCCACTTCCCCAGCCGCTGGACGTAAATAACTTCCTTGTTTTTTCTTTTGAACCTAATTGATCTTACAAAATATAATTTACGGTTGAAGTGAAATTCATTCGATGGTTTTTTTTTTTTAATTTTCGATTCTGCCGTCTATGCCAGATACGTGAACAAAATGCGATTTTAACTAAAATTAAAAATAACAAACCTTTGGAAGAACACAGTAATCTGATTTTTAATTATACAACATTACAACTGAATATATACACAATTTTGCAAAATAAATTACAAATATACGTGATCATATGACAATCACATCGGCGGCGGAATCGTATGGCAATCCTGAGGTCATCTTCTACAGGATGTTTTGACATAACCTAATTTTTGGTGATTAGTGACCGTTAATCGATAATTATTCAGAAGTAGTGAGATGCGGTCTGGTGTGATGTAGGTTTCAGAAAAGCGTTTTCTTTATCGTGCCAAAGTTTCGATCTTTATTGAGATCAACTTCAGAACCTAGGACATTAGACAGGTGAAAAAATTAGACTAAATGCTGGGTTCACCGATCTTTCGGCAACTTACAATGCCATCATCAGGGCCTATTTTATTACAAATTCAATTTTTTTTACAAATTTTTATTGTTTTCAGTAAGACCTGGTACGTTTAAGAATCCCAAATAATTAATTAACACTTTGAGCCCTGAAGATGATCTCAATAAAGATCGAAACGTTGGCACGGTAAAGGAAGTTAGTTTTTCTAAAGCTTACGTCACACCAGACAGCATCTCCCAACTTCTGAATAAATAACCTAATTTATTGCAAATTTAATATATCAATTAATACATACGTGGTTTTAATAAAATGTAATCACAACAAGTGGGAGTTTGTTAATTACTTGAGCGTTGGTATAATGCCCATCATGTTAGATCATTGCAACTACTTCACTTGTCAAATTAACTGTAAGCCAAAAGATCAGGCATTCAACAAAAACACTATAAAGTTCAGATTGATTATAAAGTGAATTTAATTACTATAAAATCGGGAGAAAATCAAACAATCATATGGGATTCGTATCCTTTTACATGGGTAACCATCAGCAATTTGGTTTTGGTGGCAGTCTTTGAGATTGACTTTCTTTCTACTCAAAACTAAACTTAATATAAAATTTTCATTGCACACTGTGTAACTTCCGGTGTCTCCCAAGGGTCGAAAAAAAATACAATTTTGACGAATTATAAGATTCGTTTTCTATTTGAACACAATTTGATACTTAATATTTCCAATGATTGTCAGAGAGGTCGTTCCCGAACTAAATTTGGTAGATTGTTAAATAAATCGACATTCATTCATTCTCTCTCTTTGTCTCCCATTCTCTCTCTCTCTCTCTCTCTCTCTCTCTCTCTCTCTCTCTCTCTCTCTCTCTCCTATCTTCTCTGTCTCCCCTCACTTTTGCTTTACTCTTTTTGTTTTTCTTTCCATTTCTTTTTTCTCTCATTCTTTATTCTTTTTTCTTTCTTTTTTCTCTCTCTCTCTCTCTCTCAATAATCCGTTCACGGTCTCTCCCAAGGGTCTCACTTTGGCCCACTCGTTTTTTTAATATACACCAACGATGTCTCCTTATGTTTTAATAATGCAATTTACTTTTCGCTGTTGGCATATAGTGTAAAATGTTGAACGGTACATAGGTAAATAAGTTAATCGAAGCAAACTATAGTAACAAAGTATAGAATTATATTTACTTGAAAAAAGAACGCGTGAAATTCAAAACTAAATCTAAACTCGAAGAAAAAAGTATTTTATGCAATTTTTCGGACAGTATTTTGTTCTTTTATGTTTTGAAAGTTATGACCAGTGTTATGTTTTGAAGTTATGTTATGAATTGAGAAATAGGAGACGTTTTTCTGTCTTTTAGAGAGGGGAGAATTAATAAGTGCATAGAAACGATGAGATTGGTGACTACTAGTGCAGACACGAAGAACGTAGAGACAAAAGAAGTACAGAAATACGAGGGGAATCGAGACTCCTGCAGTACTCACTAGCAATTAACTATCTAGCTATTTGAAAAACCTCCTATTTTTATTTATGTAACGATCATTAATTCCAACGGTTATGGAATAAAGTCGGGAAAATCAGACATTGAACATAAGTGATGATAAGTACTGTTTGGATTTTCATTTTCGTATTTAATATAAAGGGATCTTAAAATTGAATCCTAGAAAAAAAAAACTGTTCATGCTTTCAAGTAAAATTGAATATTGACATACCATCAGATCGAAAAACCGAACCATTGTGTAATGTATGTATCCCATAGGCTCTCCAGTCCGAAAAATGTCGAACGCGAGAGACAACGCACAGACATTCACAGAAGTTGGCCCAACGCCGAAACCCTCCTTGCCAAAACATCCGGCAGACCGGATGTTCGATTATTTTAATATATTTCAGCTGGGTATTCTTATTATACACCTTTACGTGACGCAGCTGTATAAATTTTAATATTCAACATAATGTCGATGACAATTGTTAGAGGGATTTTCGACAAAACAGAATAACTTGTATTTAGTCAGTTTTCGACTACTGCAAAATATTTTTATTTTGTATACTTACAACGACACGCCTTAAAATTTTCTTCAGTTTCTCGTACGATTTATTCTTAATTATTAGGTACTGAATTGTATTGGCGCTGGTGCATTTAAATAATATTTTCTCCAACATTCCTCAAATCAATAAAGCTCAATTTACGTTGGTAAGATTAGCACATCGTGGGCCATGGTGAACATGGAGAAAAACCAAGAAAAATAATGACCCGGCTAGGAATTAACCACACCACCAAATTAACAAAAGGCTTCGCTGCGGAGGTCAAATAACATTAGACACATCAAAAAAATTGATTGAATACGTGAAGTGGATAAATGCTTATAGTCGGATTTGATGTCTTTCAACACGTGGTTTTTCCCATATAGAAAGAATGTATTTATTAGCGTAAAGGAGTGCATGTATGAGCAGTTTGTGGCGGAATCGAGTACCCCACGGACCCATCAAACAAGGTTAGTTATTATATATGCCTGAATGAATGTATATACTTTAATAACTCATCAAATCAAAGCTGTTTTAAATAAAGCTTCACCATATCATTTTTTTGAAGTGCATAGTGTTTGGAACGAAAGATGAAAAGCCGTAATATCAAATACCCTCAGTGACTCATCTAATTATCTGGACATATGTTCTGAATCGGTTTATAAGAACACAAAAAATCCGAGAAGTAAACACAAGAAATAAGCAAAAACTGGTCGATAAACTTGTTAAAAAAGGACCCCTCGGGAACCAGTAGACGAAATACATACTGTGGAAAAAAAAAAAGCCGAGAAAGAGAATTGGGTCTTGGATATTAAGAAACACAAAAACCCGTAGAAAGAAAATCAAAGGACAAACAAATATAACACAGTGGGAGAAAAAGGAAACCTTCCTCAGTAGAAATAAATTGAAAATTCTCACGTGCATCAGTACTATCAACTGATGACCCACGGAGTTTACGTCTAGAAGAGACAAACGACAGAACAAATCCTACGTAACTGTCCAGCGATAGGTAGTAAAGACTGTGGTACCTGGGAAAAACTGTTCGTGATCCAGGCCATGATGCCATACTTTTGAGAAAAATTGTATGCTTCATAAAACAAACGAATATCTGCCATTAGTGGAGATCGTCGCAATTGACGTAAGTTTAAGTGCTGTCGTAAGTCCTCGTAAAAAATTCGTCGATATGCTGAAAGCTCCGTGAAATTAAATTAAATATGAAAGATTTAATTTATTTTATGAGGTATTATATTCTGTGATGTTCGTGTTAAGAAAATCGATAATAAGAACGCATCGATTTCTTTCTACAACACGTATTTCAATTTTGGAATATATCCAATTGGCACGGAATAGGAAAACTTACCTAGTAGGCAATGGATTGCCAATACTGCGTTCGCCTCTCTTCTTTCTTTCCTAACTTCTTAACCGCAGAAAAGGTTTTTCTGATACATTCTCGATTTATGGGTGTGTGTCGGGTGTCTTTATCAAGCTGAGGAAACTTCAAGAAAATCGAAGAAACTTTCTTTTCACCTGAACTTTTTTAGTATCATAGTAAGCAAGGATAGACTCAAAAACTGATCTTTTCTTTGTGGGTTTAGAAGAAGTTACACCATTTTACCACAATACATCTATTATATATCTGTAATCTGGTATCTCGTTTTAAGAAACGAAATATTTATGATAAAAGTAACGAGGCAGGAATTCAGGCTAAGATTATAATTATAAGTACCTCTCCAAAATATAATGTTTAAAACTCTTTAAGTTCAAGAAGAGATGGCCGATTAGGGCAAAATAGCCCCTCCAGCCAAAACATGATTTCTGTTGCTCTTTCTGTAAACATTGACTAGGGAAGGCTCAATGTTTATCCGTTGATTAAACCAAAAATGGAAGGACGGATGGTCAATTTGCATTAGTATATTTTTTCTCCACCTAGGACCTACTGCAGGTCTTACGGATAATTTAAAAAACTCCAGAACACAGGATTCGTTATAAACCAGGACCTACTGTTCAATATTAAGGCGAACAGAACTTAACATTTGCCTTTAATATGGGAGAAAGTTTAATCTAAATATTTCGGGGAATTTCAAATTCTGCAATATACAAAGTAAACAATGGCGTATTCTATCAAAACGAACATTGAGTTCTTAATGCATCGTGCACAATCGTGATAACGGTTCACACCACTGCGCTATTTAACTACTCAGACGTCTTCAGTGAGGGGAGTAATTCTCTGGTGTATGGAATGGAATGGAATGGTGGCAAGGGTACTAGGAAGTGGCCCCAGGCACTGCAGCCTTCTGACTATTGTACCTTCCTAGTTCCTTGGTTTAGTCAATAGACTCGATCCTTTTTCTCAGAAGTATCAAGTCATTGACTGTTATTGCTTCAATGTGGTTCTCTGAGTCGGTTTTATGCGATAGATTGAACCTCCATTGAGCCGTCGCTTCGCATTCGAAGATGATATGAGTGGCTGTTTCCTCCTCCTCATTACATAGTCTGCAAATGGGATCATCTTGGTATATGCCCATGTTATGTAGATGTTTTCTTAGATGCCAGTGGCCATTTAGTAGTCCTATCACTCCTCCGAGATTTGCCCTCTCCAATTGTAGCAGTGTTTTTGCCAGTTTTGATGAGGGTTGTTTTATCATGAGTTTACTGTGTCTAGCACTCCTAGAGTTTATCCATTTTTCTCTTTGTTTTATTTGGATCCATTTCATGCGATGGAGGATTCTATGTTTGTTTTTGATATCCCAAGGATAGGCTCTGGGCCTATGTATGGTCTTGCGGATCCTCCTCTGGCCAGTCTGTCTGCTTCTTCATTACCCAAAATTCCCATGTGCCCTGGCAGGCATACCGTCAGGTTATTATGGTCCCCCAGGTTTTGGAGATTTTGGATGCATTCACTGACTAATTTTGATGTAATCCTTTTACATGCCAGTGCTTTAATAGCTGCTTAGCTGTCTGATCTTATGAAGATGTTTTGTCAGTGTAACCTCTTTTATGATTTTCCAGGGCACAAGCGTTGATGGCATGTATTTCTGCTTGAAAAACCGAGGTGTACTTCCCTAGTGAGTTTGATTGCTCATGCTTTGGGCTTGTACAGAAAATGCCTGATCCGGTACCTTCTTTTGTTCTGGAGCCATGTCCATATCATTGTATCTGATGTTCTCCTGTGTTCTTCCTCTCCTTTATAGTCTGTTGAGATTTTATAGGTGGTTGTGAAGATTGTTTCCGCGACCATGTAGTCAGTCCCCATTTCTAATAATGGGTGTCTGATTTTGTTAATTATGGTTGTGTGCCGGAATTGTTTGTTTCCTTTCCAATTTAATTGTTTTTGGAGCCTGAATGAGCTTTTCCTAGCCTCTCCCTGTATGAACATTTCTAGTGGAGGTAGGTTTAGCAAGGTTTCTAGTGCATTTGTAGGGGTTGTTTTCATCGCCCCTGTGATACATAGGTTTGCTAGTCTTTGTAAGCTGCCTAATGTTTGGGTAGCTACTTTTTGTTGAGCTTTGTTCCACCAGCTTAATGATCCATAGGTTATTCTGGGTCTTATTACAGCCGCGTATAGCCAGTAGACCATTTTCGGTTTCAGTCCCCAGGATTTGCCTAAGGCTCTTCTTGTGGTTATTATGGCGTTATTTTGGTTTCTGCTATTGTATGTTGCAGGTGAGGGTTCCAGGTTAGTTTCTTGTCAATGATTATTCCTAGGTATTTCACCTCATCTTTTAAGGGCAACATTTCGTTATAGAAACGTAATCCTTGTATTTCCATTTTTCTTTTTTTGGTGAAGGCGATTAGGGTGGTTTTTGAGGGGTTTGCTCTAAGTCCCCGTTTTGAACACCATTGTTCCACCAAGTTTAGCGCTCTTTGGGTGAGCTCTTTTAATGTTTAATTCTCTGGTGTAACCTTTTAGTTGATCTGCCCGGCAGGTATTAACAAGTTAGAAACGGTGCAGATCAATCTTTTTCTAATTTGTAGATGAAGTAGCTCAAGGAATCATACTGGGTCCTTTTCTATGCACAATATTCAGTGATCACTACACTCGTGAACAGAGTTAAGCCCATAAATTAGTGACAGGCCGCACCCACTTTCTTCGTTGTCAACCATCCAACCACCGAGGTTGGTGTCTAGGGGCTTTCAACAGCTAGGTCATTTCAGTCTCCGAAGGTAATCAGACTCCCTTTCACACTCTCACTCAATCTTAAATACATTCTTTCCTATTTTCATACCATTTTCTCCGTTAGGGTAGTGGAATACTTGATTATCCTCCATGTTATGTCACTAAAATAATTTAGGGTCGATAAGGTAATCAATGATACGCCATTAGACCCTCACACTAAACATTCACGCCAATAAATACATTCACACACACGCTACGGAAAACCATCAGCACTATAAATAAAACAGCTCTGTTTCTTTCAAAATCGAAACAAGAGGATTCACATATTCGCTGCCGTGCTCTTGCACAATTCTCATATCCGGTGGCTCTCATACACGCCTTCTATACGGATCCAAAGAGTGGCAACCTTTAAGTAAGTGGGAGATATGGAACTTTCTTAGATGGTGTTAGCCTCTCATGGCCTATCCTTAATCGGGTAAGAATGACCCTTTTTCGAAGGAAATCCTCCGAGAGCTGCCTATAGACAGTGCACGAGGTCATCTTTCCATTTTCCCTGTCCGTCTGAGCTGTACATGGCTGAAGATTTTACTATCTTAAGTATCTACCGACATCCTTCCCCACTCCTTCAAAATCCAACGTATATATACATGAAACATCAACACGACACACAATAATGACATATATACACATAAAACAAACACTTTGAGTGAATACAAATATTTTGATCGAATTTAAAAATTTTAACATGGCATAAATAAATTTTTTAACATCCTACATATATTTGTATAATTTAAGCAATGTTTCTAAATCCCAGGACCTGAAGATGATCTCAATAAAGATCGAAACGTTGGCACGATAAAGAAAATGTTTTTCTAAAGCTTACGTCACACCAGACACCATCTCACGATCTCCCAATAATCCTTAAGTTTATTTTCAATCGCCTTCACCAAGGCGACAAAACATAGACGATATACGATGGTTCAAAAGCAAATTTTATTTGCTGAATAAATTAGCCACTGCCTTCACTCCGGACTGACATATTAGACCAAACAGACTCAGACATATACCCCAAACCTATCACTCTAACTGTAATCAAAAAGGTAATCGATGAATTACCTAACAATTCCTAGAACACTGCATAAATAAACTTGTAATATTTCGCTCTCTATCTAAAAAGTAGAACAACACTATCCTATTCTCCGCAAAAAATTGTTATATGAAATTATCCGAAAACCAAATAAAACCTCCTACTTAACCAATTGGTATAGACGTATTTACTTACTCTCTATCTATCGTCATAGAGCCAAACACCTTCGGTTCGCACCAAAGCATTCAACTGGATCATCGAGTTGTAAATGTAGACTCTTCTAGTCTTCAGTGAGGAAAGCAATTCTCTGGTGCAACCTGTCACTTGATCTGTACCATCGGTATTAACGAGACAGACAAGATGTACATCTATCAGCTTTCTTCCACTTAGGACGGTAGCGAAGGAATCATCTTTATCCCTCTCCCATGTACAATATACACTGCATATACGTACACATCTGTAGTGCTTGGTCGCACCACTCTACAGTCACGCTTTGAGCTTGCATTTGAAATACATAAGGAAAGTCCTGAATTGTACATCTGACAGACTGACGCAGTTTTTGGCCAACGTAGTAATAAATAAGGCATATTATGGCACAATCAGGTGACAGAGTTAGGTAGCCTGTACGGTGCAGGAGTAAGTAGGGATGATACCACCGTCCTGATAAAAAACGGGACGAGAGCAAAAGGAAAGACCTGGTAACCCGTGCGAGAAACAGCTTGTACCTGTACGCAAGACTGGATTTTCACTTAGGGAGAAACTACAAGGAGTGCTCTGATATGACAGCCTGATATTAGGTCTCTATGGTCTTGAGGGCGAGGGGTGAATTACTTCAGCTGGACTGCCAACCGTAGAAACAGGACCGCGCCATCATTCCGCCATCCACTTCATAGGAGTGTGCCCCGTTCTGAGTGAGTTCGGCCAAAGGTACTTTGAGAAACTGAAGCTGGATGAAGAAGTCACGGAATCCACGGAAGGGATGCCTGGAGGAAGCTTGTGGTGTACCACACTCATGCCCTGCCGGTCATTCTAATATATACAAAAATAGGGATTCATTCAAGATTCAAATATTCATAAAGCAACTCGACAGACCGCTAAGGCCATTGTCAATTTAGCCTTTTGTTTTGGAAATGTAAAGTTAATGTAAATACTTTGTGTAAATAAACCGTCATATAAATAATTGTTTATTTTAATATTTAATTTTATATTTATTTTTAAGTTTAATTCTATTAATAGAAAAATGTAACGCCACAATGAATGGAACCAACGGGTTATACAGGCAGAGTTCAAATTTTTATCAAATTTATACGAACATAATTTCCAAGTAATTACGGTTTTTAGTTGAGGCGAAAAAAAGCTAATGGCACGACAATTCAAATGGCGACGGAGAGCTTTAGGGGAGTTGATGTCCGAGTGGATTGAGGTCACGATAGCTCAAGTCTCAGAGCAGCGGCGTATCTAGCCGAAGATCGTGTGTTCGAATCCCACTCGTGACGCTAACTTTTTCATTTCAACCCATACCTTACATAAAGATTAATTAATTAAAATTCACATTCAAATACGGCAAAAGGAGGGAAAACTCGTAAAGTGAGGCGGAGATGGGGGAGTTGATGTCCGAGTGGATCGAGGTCACGATAGCTCAAGTGGTAGAGCAGTAGCGTATTTAGTCGAAGGCCGTGGGTTCGAATCCCGCTCGTGCCATTGACTTTTTTCATCTCGACCAAAAACCTTAATTAATTGTTATAAATGATAATGATGGCTTGTTGTATAGCCAGGTGTAGAACGGTGAAAATAGAACAAAGATGATTCAGGTGTAAACGATTTAACACGTGAAATAACAGCAGATCCTTGAAAAACGTGGACAATTCAGAGAAAACAAATAAAACTACAGTATGTGAAGCCATATATAATTAATTAGTCTTTCTATGGAATGTCTTGGTTGAGTGATAAAGTTAGTGTCACGAGCGGGATTCGAACCCACGACCTTCGGCTTTAAGCACTGAAGCTAACTAGTAGGCGTATTGATCTGAAGTTTGTGAGTTCGAATCTCTCTCGTGACACTAACTTTTTCTTCTTTTGGGGATCTGGTTTCTGGTCAGGTAGAGAAAGAAGTAGACTCAGTGATAACACGCCCAGCTTTCGGCCTTTATAAGACCACCCTGGCCTGAATAAATATTACAATATTACATTATTACGTTAATTACAAGTTTTTTGGTTTGTTTGAACTTATAGCATCCTATTTATAATGTTAACATTACAGAATGACTAAAAAAAATACCCCGACGACATCGACTACGAGCGCTCGACGTACATAAGGTTGGGTTAATTTGAAATTGAGACAGGTTTTTTTCTATAACTGACGTAAAACTAGATCAAACCAACAATTTCAATAGTAAAATAGGTCGTTTTTTAAAAAGATTATCAATGGTAGTGGTCTTCCTAAAATGTATCAACTAACTTATTCATCTCAACCAAGGCTTTACATAAGAAGAATAATCAATTGAAAGGAATAATTCGGTCAATTAGATCACTAAACAAAATTGGATATAGTAATATATAATATTTAAAAATTTGGGTGATATCCTTACAGTAAATGGAAGTTTTACAATTCTAAAACGTAAAAATATAATAAACGAGAATTAAGAAATTTCACGTTATAATACCGGATGATAAGAACGTAAAATATAAGGTACTGCTATTAAAATACAAAAATCCCACATCTTTCTATAGTCAAGGTAATTCGCTTTTCCCCATTACCATAAGCGAGCTGAATATTCCAATGCTCCCTGAATTACCCTAACTCAATGTACATGAACAATCGGAATGGGGCGGCTGCCCTATCGGCGACCCAGCATCCCAATCTGCCTCCCCGCTCCGCGGTTGTAAATCAGTTTTACAGGTTTCCATTCAGAAGGAAAGTTTGCAAATCACTTTATAGCCGGAAAGAGGCTGTGAAACCGATTTCGCAAAATTGGACGTAGCGTTCTATTTTCAAAGGGCATTTATTGGACAGCCTGACAATTTTAATTATCTACCCAGAAGGCGTGAACATCAATTTTTAATCTCATAAAACTATAGCCGTACGTGAGCGACGTTATTGTACAAGGTTGGAATACAATTTGCCCTAATGAAGCAGTGAGAAACCCATTCTACCAGAAATTCCAGTGGGATATATAGAACTTCTAGAACCACAGATGTCTTCAAATACCCCCTTCTAAAGTAGGAAGGCAAAGTCACATAACACTTGGTATTTTGCCCGGTTGTCTTCCCAAATTTTTGGGACAATTTTGTTCAGCTGTTCGTATCCATTTTATATGGATGACGTCTTCAGAAATTGTCTTCACCTATCGCACTTGAAAAAGATTCGCATACTGCAACGACCGCATCTCTTTGATGAACTTCTGCTACGCCTTATATAAGAAATATGTTGCCGTCTTTTATACGCCATCCGGTTCTCATTGATCATGGTCAAAAACCTAGTATCGCTTTTTAAAATGATCACTAATCCTCGCTTTGGATCCACTTTTGACCAGGTTTGTTCGATCTGTCAGGGATATTTCCACTAATCTCCCCCCCCCCCAAACATGTTTATTCTCATTATTTATTTTCAAAATCGATGAAAAGGTTGGTACTTCTCACCCTTGGGACGAGTTTTTGCGTACGTTTAGTGGCGAACTGTCGCTCGCAAGCTCTGCGCAAAACTTTGGAAACCTTTTTTCAGTACAACTCGATTCGACCGTTTATTTGTTACGACCTCTCAATATTTTTACAAATAGGTAATGGAGAGATTAAAGTCCTCTAGTACGAAAGGCTTGCGACCTCTTTTCTTAAAAAAAAAAAATTCAAAATAACAAAGCAGTCTACCGAGCTTAACTCCCGTTCTTACTCCTAACGGTAATATAACCTCAACATAATCATGGAGCGCCAGCAGAATAAACAATAACTACCAGATGTTATATTACATTTTATATAAGTCGGATGTTTGTAAAGAAGTTGAAAATTTAGTTAATATTGTTGATTTGTATGGCGTGGATATCGTTGGTGATTTGGTGGAGGTTTCTGGAATAGGTGTACGACTGAGAGTCAATCGTTATGTGGGAAATAGTAACAGGAAATAAAAAGATTGGACATGTGTGTTTAAGCGTAAACTATAGGTGAGACTGGGTTGACCGATTCGATGTCGGTTTAAGGGATTTTGTTATTACTAGATTATTACATGAGACGAAAAATAGATCCAGTAGAGTGTACAGTTCCCTTGGGTTTTACCTAAATAACAGACTTACATCGAACCCACATACAAGATTAAAAAGAACTTAACAAAAAATATGGACTAATCAGACACGTACAGCGACCAAAATTAACACGCAGCTTATAAGAAGAATAAAACGCTTGAAAATCCGGTTTTATCATTTACTAATGCCAGTAGCCATCATCGAAAGTTATTATAAGCGCGTAATGCCTTAACGGGTGGGAGGAGGTCTTGATATATCTTGAAGGGTTCGGTATGGTTTGGTTATGGAGCTGGAAATCGCCCAGAACGTATTCAATAAGTTTATCATATTCGATCGTATGGTTGTTGTGTATATTATTATTTGGAAATGTGAAAACATGTTTCAGCCAACAGAATATTCTACACATTGAAACTCGATTATTATTGAAATTACGATCAATATTGGCCTTAATATATCTCTACAGATCTCACATTCTGTAAAAACTGTGATATATATTATAGATTAATTTTAACGGCAATATGCTCTTATCATCGATGTACAAAGAGACAATTTATTCTCTGTTATTCAAGCTGTGCATGACGGGTAGCATGATCTACAATTCAATCGTTACATGTCATCAGTGAGTTCATCTGTTTGGTTTCGCACATATTAATCCGCTGATTTGAACCAGAAACTCCGACCAAGAACGTTCATGCGAAGTTATAGTTAATGATCTATTCAGTCACAAAATTTAAACCTCACTTGTTCGAACCCCGTTCAAACCTATTGACTCCTGATCTCACGACGTTTGGCACTCATAAAAAGACATAAATTTATTTGGATTTCTTTCACACGAAGTAAAACAAGAAATTGTAGGTGTAGAAGAAAGTATTCCATGGAATTTTTACTATAAAGGCTAATCGGTATGCAGATTGTGGCGACCGTTGGATAAATCAATTTCGTTAGGGTTTTTTTCGTTTTAATTCGTGCCAAACTGGGCCGGTCCCCTAGTTAGATCATTATCGCTTGGTATTTCCTGGCATACAAAACCAAGGAGTCTTATTATTCTTTAATGGGAGTGAATTTGTTTATTTACCCCGGCCTAAACACGAACATAGCCGTTTGTTAAGGCTTTATAGCGGAGTTTATTTATTTTAAAAAACAATAGGAAATTTGGAGCATTGGTGACATATGGTTTAGGCGTTGGCACGGTGCTCATCATTGTAAAGTAAAGGTTCCTTAATTCCTCCCTGCCACCACTCCCAACCTTTGGTTACAAGGGGGGGGTGTTCAGGCGCAAAATAATGATTTAGCCTAGAGGGCGTGGCAACTTCTCTGAAAAGCACAAGCTGTACTCGTGTCGGCATCAGAGGCACGCGAGTGTCAGGGTACGAGATCCTGTGTTTATAGACGGGGGGGGGGTGCATAACCATCTGTACTCTGGGGTAACAGAAATGTACCAAAATTCAGCTCCTGCTAAAATGGGACGGGATTCGTAGTTAGCCGTGGCGAGACCGCTGGCGAGTAATTAGAGAAGAGGCTGTCATCTATCTGTGATCTTTGAACGAATCATGCATATGATCATCGTAATACAGCGGGCCTCACGGGATACGGCGGATCGGACCGAAGCGTATAAGGGTTGAGGATGCTATGATTACACTGTCAGAGTCCCTCGAAGGCGTGAATAGTGGCGGATGGAAATGCGTTACTTCTATTCGAGTATAGTATCGCATGCAGGTGTAGGCTGAGCTGGATTGGAGTTGGAGCTTTTACAGTAAGCGGTCTCCTCTAGGGGGTAGTTCGCAATTCCACTTTAAATAAAACCGCGGCAGAAGCGGATCTGGTAGTTTCTACACTTGGGAAGCTTATTAGGGTGAGATATAGAGGCTTTCTCTATCTAGGGAGTGCGCGGGAAATCAGGCTGAAGTATTTCGTTCTAGGTAGGTAGACCTTTGCGCGCGACATACCGTTCGATGCTCAATTCGAACCCGACCATTCGAAATAGGGAAGCTTGTCTTGGTCCTTCGGGGCTGGGCGGGCGCTACACCAATGCTGCGGCCGTAACAAACTTCCATCGCATGCGGAGGTGCTTCAGCTCTCATCTTGAATATCCAAAATCCGATAAGGCCTGATCGGCCAGGTGCATCATTAAAGGTCCTCATGGTCCTTTTTAGGACGATCGAGTAGCAATGTAAAGTAAAGGTCCCGGGTTCGAATACAGCGGTCCTGCATTCTAACCCGACATACTTACAAGCGCCCTTTTCAAAAACACAGACACCCATAGGTTGATATCGTTGACACCATGTTAAAGTGACGAATATGGATTTCTCCACTTTTCAGGAGAGCCAAAAAACCGATTTACCCATAATTTTCAGTTAGGAAGTAACTTACCTTTTTAAATTTTTATTTAAATAGGTTTCATAAAGTGTACTGTTTTTGTTTATTGTCATTTGTGTGTTTTTAATAATTTTAACTAATATATAAAATTATTTTGAAATATTCGTTACTTTGCTGCGTATAGAAATTTGTGTACATTACAGATTTCGGTCTACCGGTCACCGTGTAGATTCAATATTTTCTAATTTTTGTCTTCGGTTGTACATCGATACAGTAAATTTGTGTTTCAGGACCCAACCAGAAACATTTGGTTTTGGGTTAACCGGTATACCAAGGCTGGGTATCTTGTGCTTCATTATAGATTTGTCTTTAAGTGTATAGGTAAACTTGAAACTGCACCGTATCGGTAAATAAGTTCTCACTTCCAGTTTAATCAATCTATTGTACAATGACCATTGTGTTCGAGTAATTTCAGGTTACCTTGGTGTTGTTAACTTACCTTCCTCCTCTACTACAAATGAAGTTGTTCAAGATTCAGTAGCGGGTTTCGCATTACTCCCCCGATAGATATACTTTAAATGGATATTTTTTTCAAAACGAATTTAACCTGTAAAACACTTTCAAAGCGGTCCCTATCAATATGTTTATTTATTTCTTAAATGATTTGACAAAACACTGATGGAATCTCCCAGTTATATTTACATTTGGATTTCCGTAAATATATATTTTAAGAGGCAATTTCTCTCGCATTTTTTTTTTTTTTTTTTGCTTATCGCCATTCAACAGGTCCAGAAGTTCATTTTGTTATGATTGAATGAGAGTTGTAACTGCTGGAAGATGGTAGAGGACAAGGGTGTGTCCAAGGCGCTTGACATTTCCGGCCAACTATACGAAGCTCTTCGCTATAAAGAAACTCAAGGAACAAGAATTCAGGGAATTAACATGCTACGTCTGAGAGAGGTAGTTGTATCGTAAACCATATTCTGAGGGAGGTGAGTTCAGGCGCAACTTGAACAAGTCAAAAACGTTATGGAAGACGTTTTGAAGCCTGGATTGCGCGAGTTGGCCTGCCGCTGATCCAGAACAATATAGAATGGAGTAAGTTATTGTTTTTTTTTTCGATAAATCCGGGTTATATTTGAGGTCGACTAACGGCAGAGGGGATGGAGAGTAGAATAAGAAGCTAAGGAGGGGTGGTATTCTCGTTTGGGTAGGTGAAAGGCCGCCCCGACAGGAACTACATCGAGAGCATCCCTAGCAGCTAAAAATTCACGTAGTAGACCTTTGGGCTGCAGTATGCTTCCTGAAACAAGTCATTTTCCTGCCATCGTGGGACCATAATCACATGTGGGGTATGACATGCCTGTGGATGAAAAAATTCAACTAGTACTTATATAGTAGCAAAGTTGTTATACAGTCTTCGGTAAAGTCAATGCGAAGAAAGAGTCAGAAGACACCATCTGATAATAGTTCAGCACACAAGGCAACTTGTAGGACGGGTGGGAATAGCCTCACGAATGCTACCCTGTCTCTGATGACTTCAGTTTTTATTAGATCACGGACAATCTTCGTCGTTGCGCACCCAACTCACCCAAAGATTCTACCTAGCCTACTGTTTCTTCTGGGGTTCCGACTTATCCATCCTGCCCAGCAGGAGCCTCCCCTGGTTGTATCCTTGGTTAGGTGTGACGTAGGTTTAGAAAAACCTTTTTTTTTATCTTGCCAACGTTTCGATCTTTTTGAGATCATCTTCAGGGCCTGGGAAATGTTTAAATGATACAAATGCATGTAGGATACTGAACAAAATGAATGTATACAGTGCAAAAAAAATTTATATTTAATCAAGTACGACACATTACTCAATTCGACCAGCAAAGCACTAAACTAGAACAACATAGAATTGTACTTTCCATTTCAACATTCCCTATTGTTCAACTAATTAGGGAAATTCATCAGAGTTCGTGATCCGATTGACCGAATAACGTTTTTCAATTAAGTAATCATTATTATTATTATCCGAAGTATTGGCTGAGAAAAAAAAAATTCAGTGTCACAAGCGGGACTCGAACCCACGACCTTGAGCTATCATGACTTCGATCCACTCGTGACACGGACCTCCCAAATCAATCCCACCATTCGAATTTTCCCTCCTTTTTGGGTTTTTAAGGTTTTTTTTTTCAATCTGTTTGCTGTCCCTCATTGGAAAACTGACAGGGGATATTTTCACCAAATTTCATGAAGATTGAAGCATTGTCCCGTTTTCAGGAAATCAGAGACAAAAGAGGTTAACTCCCTTCTTTCGGGTCAAACAGGTCTAAAACTTTGATCCTTCATAAAAAATTTATTTCAAGGTATATTTCCAATCTGTTTGCTGTCCCTCATTGGAAAACTGACGGGGGATATTTTCACCAAATTTCATGAAGATTGAAGCAGTGTCCCGTTTTCAGGAAATCAGAGACAAAAGAAGGTACACTGTCTTTTGTGTATCTCAACCAATACCTTATATAAAAATTACTTAATTGAAAAACGTTATTCAGTAAATCGAACCACGGATTCTGATGAATTTCCCATTGTATGCAGACTTTAGAATGGCTCAACATCCCTTACGTTTCCCATAAAATCTCTACGTGACGAATTCAATTCACTCACTGGTCATCCCAGTGCCTGAATAACTCAACTTTTCTTCGGCTTAATACCGATTATGTAGCCCATCACGTCGTAATTTCGCAATTCAAACCGGATCTGTCCTATTGGTGGAAGATATTACGGTTGAAAATCGAGGCAGAGGAAATATCTGCAGACTAGCATTGAAATTAAGATGCTGAAGGGGTTAGATTAGGTATTTAACAGGAGGAATTTAACCTAAGAACAGATGCGCATCAAAGTTTTGCAAAGTTAGTAAACCGGCGATAAAGCCCTTCCTCTTGACAGACAAAAACTTAATTTTTTCGGTTAAAGGTAGTTACACGAGTTTAACCGTGATAATTAAATATATCGATATAAATATACATAATAATTACATTTACCTATTGACCATTATAATATTCCAAAGTTTTTATTCATTTTTGCATTTCTAACAAATTTTAGCAGTCATCCATTCAATGAATCAATTCAAATTCAGATTCACACAGATCATCTCAAGGATTGCCAGGGGTGCAAATCCAGGACTCAATGACACCCTCATGTTTTATGTAACAAGGATCAGTCAGAAATGTAATTCAACCCACACCCTCACGTGGAATTATGGCCGTCGTTCAAGTTTGACAAACAAAATAACTTAAAACTATCTTTTTATGTCATTCATTTAAGGGCATTGATCAAAAAAAGGAACAGAATACACAAAACCTTTTGAAATTCTTCTTTCCACTTATATTCTATTACAGCAGAGGGTGTCCAAGAACCGGAGTACAGCTGAGAGACTAGCCGAGCATTACTGGGGGAAAGAAAAGATCACTTGTTGGCCTGAGACTACCTATTCTGCATATCTTCAATCAAGAAGGACCACAATTTTGAACAGATCCAGAACTATCCAGCTTACGTGAAAAAGAAAAAGTTACGATTTCGGTCTGAGTTTCACAGGAGACGTCTGAACATGCCGGTTGACGCCATGAACAAATTAAAATGCCCCGGACAGAAGATAAAGCAGGGAACATACATACATGATGGGACGCTACCCGATGCTACTCGACGGAAATCCCAAGTCCAGTTTTCCATAACATTGCATTACCCCCCCCTGCACATCTGCCCGATGCCACGCTCGCTACCCTACTCTACGCTCTGCGATCCCCACTGTCCAGATTTACGTCGGGTAGCAGTGAGTACAGTCGAAGACAAAAGTAACGGACACTCATATTTTTATTCAAACTACATGTATTATTGTCTTTATATTAATTACAACGAACTTATTTTAATACAAACCAAATTCACTTAGATCAAAAATTCACTAGTTTTTTTAAATTAATTTTAATGGTTGGTAGAAAATAGATTGAAACAGCGGAATACCATTTTTTGATATAATGAATTTAACTAACAATTTATTACATGATTTTGCCCAAAATAATTCATTAAGAACAATAGGGGCGTTGCGATTGCAATACTGATTTGTGACAAACGCTGTGTGAGTGTACGTGGCGTGCGCTTGACGCCGCATAGACGTGCACACCATACCAAACAGTGGCAAGGTGTCGGGTAGCATCGGGTAGAATCGCATAGCGTTGCATCGGGTAAGTGCGTCCCCGGCTTAACAAGATCCCAGTTCCGACCATATGTGGTATTCAGATAGCTCTAAGATCGAGTATAGGGTTTATTTCAACGGTCATATAACAAGGACTAGAATTTATATAAGCCTTGGTGAGTATTCCACTGACTTCCGAGCGGAGAATATATCTATCGAAATCTGTGCCAAGGAGATCAAAAGTCTGAGCATTACGTACAAGGGAATAGCTCACTCTACTCGTATAGCCAAACGGCGCTGAAAGCAACTACCTCATCGGTAGTTAACTCCAGAGCGTTCGGATTACAGGGGGATAACAATAATACCTTTCTTTTGGTACAAGAGCAGCAAGTAGGCCAATAAATTGCCCTAAATTGCCTAAATTTTTTATTTCATACCATCTCATAATTTTTTAAAGAAGAAAAAAAAATGGTTTATATGAATTTAAAATGGATTTTTTGAAGTTAAAAAGAGTTCATTTGAAATTAAAAAGGGTTAATTTAATGTTACATTCCAAATAAAAAATTATTTTGAAGTTAAAAATGGCGAATTTGACTGAAAAATGATATGTGGTAGAACTCCATTTATGAAATACTACGTACCAATTCACCATTTTTCATGGTCCGCTTGACCAACTAATATCCCTCAATTAATTAAGGTTTTTAGTTGAGAAAAAAGTCATTGTCACGAGCGGGATTCGAACCCACGACCTTCGTTCCCCTCGGACACAAACTCTCCAACACAACCCCACATTTAAAAAATTGGCAAAAAGGAGGGAATATTCAAAATTGAAAGTGAATCGAATGAATTTACGACAATTTAACGTGTAAGTTGACTTATTTTAATGAAATGATGTATTATAAGACTAATTGATATTTGTTATAATTAACTGTAGAGCCGTGAAGAAGCTTGTAATAAAGTCTATTAGATTTAGTGGCCTATTGACCAAATTACTTCTTTCAACTAATCAGCCTTTTTATGTAAGGTTTTGGCTGAAATGAAAAAGTTAGTCCGGGATTCGAACCCACGACCTTCGGCTCAATACGACGCTGCTCTAACCCTTGAGTTATCATGACTTCGATCCATTCAGTCACCAACTAAAAGGTTGTAGGTTGAAATGGAGAGTTTGTGCACGAGTGGATCGAAGTCACGATAGCTGAAGTGGTTAGAGCTGTCGCGTATTGAGCGGAAGCTCGTGGGTTCGAATCCCGAGAGTTATACTGACTTTTTTTAATTTCAACCAAAAACCTTACGTAAAAAGATTAATTGATTGAAAACTGTAATCGAGTACAATTAATTAAGGTTTTTAGTTGAGATAAAAAAGTCAGTGTCACGAGCGGGGTTCGAACCCACGATCTTCGGCTAGATACCACGTGAGCTATCATGTCGATCCACAGATGACATGACATTTGAAAATGGCAGAAAGGAGAGAAAACTCAAAAGTTGGGGTTGAGATGGGAAGTTAATGTCCGAGTGGATCGTGGTCACGATAGCTCAAGTCGTAGAGCAGCGGCGTATTTATCCGAAGATCGTGGGTTCGAATCCCGCTCGTGACACTGACTTTTTATCTCATCTAAAAACCTTAATTATTTGAAAATTGTTTATTAACATCTTTCTGCAAGAGAAACTGTTGTGTAATGTCTTTATGGCGTAAATTGCCCAGCAGCTAGGGAAAGTTTGAGCACAGCCAGAAATTCACTTCGTCACTTCAAGGTCGTGGGTTCGAACCCCGATAGTTATACTGACTTTTTAATTTCAACCAAAACCTTACGTAAAAAGATTAATTGATTGAAAACTGTAATCGAGTACAATCAATTAAGATTTTTAGTTGAGATGAAAAAATTCAATGGCACGAGCAAGATTCGAACCCACGACATTCTGCTAGATAGGCCACGCTCTACCACTTGAGCTATCGTGACCCCGATCCTTTCGGTCATCTCAAGTAAAAACCTTAATCAATTGTAATATATTAATTGGTCAAGCGGACCACGAAATTAGTGAATTTACTGTAATATAGGTCCAAAGCTTTGTGAGAATACTCACTTCTTTGCGTCCGCATGCCTGATCCGCAACAAATTGGAAGAAGTGAAGAAGAATTACTCTCAATTTTCCTTTAACCCTTTACGCATATAAAAAACTGCATACATCATTAATTAATGTAACTTGTCGGTGTGGTGTACTTCTACATACACTTTCACGCTTATAAATACATTCTCACGAAAAAGTTAACACAGAAAACATCAAACATTTTATATATACACTAATACGTTTACCGCAATAAAAAAATTGTGTATACATAATGTGTTTGTTCTAACTATCGGAACGTAGGTACTACTCACTCCCTGCTAAGGAATGGCACACTTAAATTAAGAAGCACAGTGAGCAATTTATATCTCCATGATGGACACATAAGTGGTCTTTTGCCCAACATAAGGTGTCTGTGGTTCAGTAGTGTATGGCCGATTCTGAGTCGTGTTAAGATGTGCCCTATTACCACATATAACTTACACTTGAACGAGTTATTTCAACAAATGAACTAAACTTTCAGCCGGCAAGGTAAAATACTTTAGCTCTTTGTTTGTGGTTATTTGATGGAAGATTTGACAAATATTCAAGAGTTAGAAAGCAGCAATCTACTAAATTAAATATACATAAATTTATCGTTTTGACAAATAAATAAAATATAGTATGGTAGATAAAAAATGGTAGATTTTAACCTTTTTCTCAACCTTTCTCGTTCTTCTGCCCGAGTTGTATGTTTTAAAAATGTTTAAAAAATAACAAAGCAAAATTTAATAAACCAAGACGATCTAGGCATTATTTTTTACTGTCTACGCTTGGTTTGTTAAACTGTTATAAGGGGAATCCGGCCATGGCGAAGTACCCTTAGACAGTAGAGATAGTCTTCTTTTATTTTCATGTTTTCAGGCGGTGCAATTTCGTCGAGGATCATTTCTCCGAGAGTTTACGTTTGGGTTTAGCGTTACGCATCTCGCCGGGGGAAAAATCCGTAAAATAACACGAGGATTATTGTTTGAAATAATAAATGTTATCCTTTTCTGCTTGGTGTATACCGATTACTGATTACACTTCTAGTATAACGCTGGCATGTTTAATTACATATGTTTCGACATGAAAATTAAACCAATTCGTAATCTGAATAATAATCTGGATGATATAGTAGTGTAAAATTTACTGTGTGGTGTTCAGTGACCGTTAGTTAATGATTTATTTGGAGGTCGTGAGATATAATATCTCACTGGCCCTTGACACACAAGAATGACACAATTGCGCAGAAAACAAACACTTTAAGTGAGTACAAATACTCTCATTGAATATTTTTTAAAAAATCAATTAATTAAGGTTTTAGTTGAGATAAAAAAGTCAGTGTCACGAGCGGGATTCGAACCCACGACCATCTGTTTGATACGCCGCTATTCTACCACTTGAGCTGTGGTTTTCCCTCCTTTTTGCCATTTTTCAAAAGGTGGGGTTGTGTTGGAGAGTTTGTATCCGAGGTGATCGAGGTCACGATAGATCAAGTGGTAGAGCAGAGGCTTTTCTAGCCAAAGGTCGTGGGTTCGAATCCCGCTCCAGACACTGACTTTTTTATCACAAATAAAAACCTGTTTATTGTAGTGCACTTCTTTTTAGACAGTGGAAATTTAAGGCCTCCTGCTGAAGATGGCCCTTGTACGAATCAAATCCTCCGAGGGACACCTTCGACAGTGCCATTAATCTCTTCTCTCCCGAACGGGCCTTCTGTTGCTGCCATATTCGTCATGTTACTTTTTTGTTGCACTTTCAACATCACGCTACCCAATCGAGTTGGTTCGTGAGTCGAGACGTCCCGGTGTTAGCCTTTTCGTTATCCGAAGTATCCGGCCACTCAGACAACAACCTTTTGCAGAGACCACCAGTTCATAGTATCTTTCCAACAAGTACACAGCGAGAGGGTCGAAGGAGAGCCATCGTGGATTAATCCGTCCCAAAAGATAGTCAAAACCTTTGGTGCAGGAGCGACCACAAAGCTGAGATACAATACTTTAGTCGTGTTTGATATTTTATGGGTCAATATTGTACATTATTATTTGCATTAAAATTTACAATTGAAATCCGGCGACCAAGTTGAATTTCAAATTTAAATTTTAAAAAATAATGTTTTTATAATGAATTGGCCATACAAATTCATGTATGCAATAAAACAGAAGCCTAATTAATAGGAGGCAGAAAACATAACGAGGTAATACCATAAAAGTATGTAAATAGAGTTTTTTTTCTCACTCCAACCTTGTTTCTTAAAAATAAAAGGAAACATTGAAAAATCACAGTTAAACTAGAAAAGAGAGTACATTTGTGATTTAATTAAAGCACAGCAGCCGAGCACTTCCTCTCCTCCCTTTTTGCATGGAATTATCTAGAGCTTAATGAACTGTCACGAGAGGCGGGAGGTTGATTAAATACAATTACGCTTCAAAACACAGGGCGTAAAATGATAGTTAATTGAAACGACGAAATTTGGGCTTTATACGTAGGCAAAATATTCACACACACACACACACACACATGACCTCTGCGACCATCGAGCCGGGAATTTAAATATTATGGAACTTTTTTGTTGCAGAGAGCGAAGATAGCGAAAATGAAGGCAGCATGGGCAACGTGACCAGGGTCGTTATGCGCCCCCCAGGCCACTCAGGAAAAGCGAAAAAAGGACATCTCTGCTTCGACGCATCATTCGAAACTGGTACGTCATTTTCTTTCTCAATGGCAGAATATTAGTTCTGTTATTGAGATTTGAGAACATTTCAGAGAAATAACAGTGAATTCATCAATCCTTATCTATCGTTCTGTCATGTCTAACCTTCGGAGAAATGGAATCCTGATTGTATTTCACGTTTTACCATTGACGCCATTGTTCCATAGTTTTGTCAGAAAGTAATTCAGTGAAATTTCCATTGGAATCCAATGGACTAAACTGTGACCAATGATCTAATGTGTAATCATTATTAATAGCAGTGAGTGATAACGACGCCCTCAGTAAAGTAGGCAAAATACAGGGTGACTGGCGATAAGCGTCAAAAATTTCGGGAGGTATTTCTACTCACCGTATGTAAAAAAAAAAACAAAAAAAAAAACTCCTGTAAACCCCTGTCCAAATCTCAACGGTAAAAGAGTAATTTCAGGTTTTGGGCGATTTTTTAATTTTGGGACTTAGGGCATCCTGACTGCTTGTAAACTTCAGATTTACCGTCTGGAGAAAAATCTGGTTTGTGCCACCAGAAAGAACGTTCAATTTGATGTAAGGAAACCTATCTACAATGCAGAATTGATGAAAAAATTCTACACTAAAAATTCAGAAAGAAAAAGTTGAATTTTTTTTAAATGTTGGATTGGTAACTGTTAAGAAGAAAAAGAATATATATTACATAAGTGTACACGCATCGGCGTATTTAGCCCAAGGCCGTGGGTTCGAATCCCGTTTCCTTCCACTGCCTTTTTTCATTTCAGCTAAAACCTTAGTTAAAAAATTAATTAATTGAAATGACTTAAAACTACGTTAAATTTCCAATAAGATGTGATCAATATTAAACTAGTAAAGCTCTGTGATATAAGCGTTTTAGTAGAGAGAATTTTGAATTTTTTTTTTTTTTTTTTCAAAGTTGACAAACTTGCTATGATGATTTTAAACGACTATATCCCAACCTAGAGACCGGTAAATTTCAGACAACGTACTCCATTTAATATCCTTTTTAATGGTGAAATTGCTTTTTTAAATATTTTTTTCAAAGATGAAGAAATTGAAGAAGGAACAGAGAAAACCGTGGTTGAAAGGATGGTAAGGTGGAAATATTACTAATAATAAACATTCTGAATGAATTTATCAAACGTTTTTTAATTTTGATTCGAAATGCTCTCCAAAAAGATTCCAATACGGTTCTAGCTCATATAAAGCCTTTAAGTTCAAATTTTCGAAACTACAAAACCATTATTAAAAAAAAGAAAAAAAGACAAGTTGGATTTGTATTAGACAGTTTTTAAAGCCTTTAAAAGCGAATTTAATAAAAAATCAAAAAATATTATTGAAAACAATAACAAAGAAACAATTTGGATTCGTGCGAAGTCACTCAAACCGTTTAAAACCGCCGATGCGAATTTTCAAAGGAATAAAACCAACTTTCTATTGGATTATCAATTTATTTTAACCCGATGCCCAGTGTTCCGCTTAAAAATTAATAACTCCCCTGGGTTTTATAGAAATTTAATTTTGGCTCAAATGCTTGACGGGGCAATGTCAAAGTTCAACATCGTTGATGAGAGTTCGCCAATGGAAATAAAAATAAGGCTGTAATCAATAAAACCACCTGAAATTTTTAAAGTTTAATTCCGTGGTTGTGATTCATACATTGGCAAGCAACAAATTCCACCCGGATGTAAAGGTGGGTTTACACGTGAGAGTTCTCGCAGCTTGTGCTCTCGAGATTTCACTCTCATAGCCCTTTGCACGGGAGAGTGAAATTCTCGCGAGTTCACTCTCGGAGAGAACTTTCTGACTCAACTCTCGAGAGTCCGTTAAAAACTGTTTACACCATACAAGCGAGGTCAGTATTGAGAGTGATTTCAGCTTGTGAAGATGTAGGGTCGGAACAATAAAACTTAATGCCGAAAAATAGGGCCATCTCTTTGTACCTTCAGTTCCACTTCCGCTTTTTTTATGTTTTATTTTTTTGAGCTCTTGAGAAACCTGTAATTTAATGAAAGGAAAATGCAATTATTAAGAGGATTCCTATTGTATGCTTAGTATTGATATTTTGATAATGCTTTACTGTGAAAAAGAAATGTAAATATATTTGTCAAATGAACTTACCTCATTTCGTAAATTGTGTAGTTTCCTACTAATTTCGAAAACCGAACAACTGAAATCTATTGCAAACCTCTCCATCACAAGATTTTTCTTCACTCTATCTCTAAAATCTTGGTGCTGGATTTCCCAAAGGATCGGGTTGGCTTCATACGCCTCAATGAGTTGACCTCCTCGTGGGCCCATTTTTTATTGGGTTTGGCCATGATAATTAATAAGTAGGTACTGATAATAACTATAAATAGTAGGTAAATGATAATAAATAACTACTGGCCATAGACTCTCAGACTCGTACTCTCAGAAAGACAAAATTTTTTGATATGTTGAGAGCACTCGCGGAGAGCGAAGGAAACCCGTTTACACTACTGAGGATGATGCAACATCGTTTCTCTCGGAGAGCTCCCCTCTTCTCTCACGGAGAGAACTCTCTGCACCCTTTGCACTTGCGAGTTTTGCTCTCGATAGTGAATTTGCCCCTCTCGAGAGGAAAAAACTTGCACGTCCAAACCCACCTTAAGGTAACTAAGTCTGTACATATTTTTTACAGTAATCAAAGTTTCACGTTTTTTAATTGAGTCTTTGTCTAAATAAGTTAAAAAATGTAAATTTCTAAGGCAAATCAAAAATGAAAAAAAGTCGGACAGAAAAAATTTGTTTTCATTTTATTTCAGGTTTTTTTAAATTAATATTGCAATATCGAGTATTTGCTACTCTTGGTTTAATTACATGTCGAATACGCCTCGACATATTTTCTTGATTTTCCCTTTGCGGGAGGTTCGCCCATTCTTCACGAAGAGTCCTTTCAAGATCGTGGAGTGTATCAGGAAGTGATGGCTGAAGTGATGAAGTTATCCGATTAATGTTCGTTGGGGTTCAAGTCTGGAGAACGGGCTGGCCAGACTAAGACCGTGATGTGCTGTTGAAGGTTCTTTTGTACTACACGAGCGACATGTGGACGGGCATTATCGTGTATTTGAATAATATTGTTGCTGATTTAATCGAGGATAGGCAACGCATGATGCTCCAAAATTTCATCAACATAGCGAGTGGCCGTCAAAGACCATCCACGAACAATAACCAACTCTGTGCGAGTCTCCATTGAAATTCCAGCACACACCATCATTGAGCTACGCTGAAAAGGTCGGCTTTGGGAAACATTATACGCTTCGTACGTTTGGGTACTTTTCACGCCCATATGGAGATCGTAGAGCAAATCTACACTCAACTGTAAAATGTACAACAGACCAATACATCAATGTGTTCTCGAGCAAATGGGAACCGTCCAACTCTGTCTGCTCTGGTCTATTCTGTCATAGCCATAAGCCATCAGTCCATATTGATTTAATCTTCTTCGAGCAGTGTGTTTACAAATTTGGACATCTCGAACATCCTGGAGCCGATGAATCGCTTGACCAACAGTAAGTTTTCGGTTTCAAAAAAATTCTCAAAGTCAAAAAACGGTCACCCTTTGGTCCTGTTTCCCTTGGGCGCCCAGAACCGGGCCTTCTATGGCATAACCCGGTTTCTAGAAAATATAGGCGTCTGGCAGTTTCGTAGTGAACTCAGATGGCAATAACCGCATACCTGATGGAACGTCCGTCATCAATAAATCCCATACCACGCGCAACATCCTCAGCACTAAGTGATAAAAACTAAACTGTTTACTGCTTCACAATTCAAATGAGACCGAATAAGCATTTTAAATTGAAAAATCCTTTATCATTGTTTTGATTTACGTACTAAGTTTGTTTACCCGTTTACTTTCAATTCACAAATATAGATAAAAACAATATGACAATTTAGAAGCAGAATTTTTTTTTATCGCGAAAATATAAAAAAAAATCAATTGTTGGATTTTGTTGCCTTTCAGGGTTATATGGAATACTTTTATGAATATCGTTCCAAATTACTTGGGGAGACTTAAATTTGTTTCAAAGTTACAACATACTCATTGTGATATCACGCTGTCTTCATTCAACGAAAAATAAGTTAATAAAAGTCCTCCAAAGCCACTTCGAAATGTAAACAAAACTTTACCGGGGCGAATATGGCTGGGTTTTGTTTATGATGAAACGTCCTAAAGAAAGGAGCCAGAGGTTGATTTAAAATTGACCAAAGTTGATTTAAATTGGCTAACCATTTAAAATAATTTCTATACAAGATGACATAACTTTTTTTTAGATAACTGTTGCTTATTCGAAACAATTTTGTTAATGTAGCTTGTCTCCGTTGGACCCATAAAAAGAGTGTGCAGGTGCTACATGGTATGAAGTCTCGAGCGCGGCCGCCTTTATGACCCCTGGCTGTTAATTGTACGAAACAAAGCTGTATTTTCTTCTCCTTGGGTGTATTCAGAGTGATTATCTCTAATGATGAAATCTGTAGAACCAACTCTGAAAAAATGAGTGATGAACAATCAGAGTGATTATATTTATAAGTGTAAGGAATATGCCTACTCGATCTCGCTACGTAATTTACTTAATTACATGGTATTTTAATTGAGAAGAACGTATAAAAGAGGGAGTCTGTTTAGATTAAAATGTGCTGTAAAGTTACTCCGATCTTTTTACGATTTTTTTCAAATTGGCTCGTTTCTGTTAATTAGTCGATCGTACTGCCTTTCTTCATCATCCGCTCTCTCACTCTCTCAATAATTATCCCTTTCTCTTATTCATAAATGTTTTGCGAAATTTGCAATTTGTTCAATTAAACATCTTTCGGCAGGGCGAACAAAGCGATGGCAAGGTTGAACGCCTCCCCAGACGGCGCACGAATGGTTCCGTTTGTCGTCAAAACGAATAAATCAAAGCGGAGTTATTTTCTCCGGGGTAAAATGGTAAATCCTCAGAGCCGTTCCTAAATCATCCAGCTCAATTTGAAAGGGAAGAGATCAATACACACGGCTGTAAACAGTTTGACTCGTATGTACAAACATTTAGAAGCTTGTTTGCGTTATAATGATAGATATGCTTTTCGACCAAAAAAAAAAAAAAAAATCTCTCTCTCTCTCTCTCTCTCTCCCCTCTCTCTCTCCATATATATATATATACATACATACATACATATATGTACCTCGTCTCAACCAGACCGCATCTCACGATTTGGAAATAATCAACAACTAACGGTCACTAAACATCATATATAATAAACTAACAAAATACACACACACACACACACACACACACATATATATATATATATATCCACATATATATATATATATATATATATATATATATATATATATATATGTGTGTGTATTTTGTTAGTTTATTACATATGATGTTTAGTGACCGTTAGTTGTTGATTATTTCCAAATCGTGAGATGCGGTCTGGTTGAGACGAGGGTTTCCTTATCGTGCCAACGTTTCGATCTTTATTGAAATCATCTTCAGGCCTGAGGTTTATAAACATCGCTTTAAATTTTTTTTTCATATCCTACATGTATTTGCATAATTTGAACAATGTAAATTGTATTTTGGTATTGATAAAAAACAATTGTAAAGGGTTCTCCTTTTAGAAAAACCGGCAGTGAACGGAAAGCGCCGTAGTCATTTCTCATGTCTTAGGGCTTATAAGCTGGGAATGGAGCACAGTTGACCAAAATTGGCGTAAAGCTCTAACAAATAATTGCCTTCATATCTGCCCATCAAAAAGCTTTCTAATGTATATACTATTGTACGCTGTTTATCTAGGAATCAACTATGTCTCAGGGATTAGCGAGAACAATGGACCCAAAACAGTAAATGTTTAACGGTAGCACCACTGGGAGACCCTCGTTCACACTTCTCACACCATGAGACCACATTCACCAGATTTGCTTATTATATATTGTTGTATACAGATGCATTAGGCGGACCGCGGTGGCAAAGTGGTTAGAGCATCTGACTCGTATAACATCTGTGGTTCTGGGTTTGAATCCCGGCGCTGCCCGTAGAGTTTTAATTGTTAATAATACCTAAACGCAATAGTAAAGTAGTTAACCAGTGGTTCACCTTCCACTTGTATTTTCCTAGTGTGCATTCTCTCTTCTACAAAATAGTCAAGTGTTTTGTTATAATTTATTTTATACCCTGACGATCATAAAACGCCAAGAAAGGAAGTTTAATATACTTTTACCAGGAGCCATTTTAAATTTAATCTCCTTTCTACCTGGTAAATGACAATCAGATGTCTCATACTGAAGATCGATTTTGCCCCAAGGGCTACATTCAAAAGGGGGGGGGGGCAACTATTATTTACTTAAGTTTTCACACAGGCCAGCTCGTGTTTGGAAAGCAGAAACGGTAATCGATTTATCCGCAGTGACTAACGCAGTTTGTATACTCTCTGACAAATTTATGAGCCACCGAATTAGAAGTTCAGGTGATCCATTGAATAAAACTATTTTATAGTTATTGCCTGACGGTTATATCTAAAGTTTTGGGAAGAAACTAACTCTCATCCATTAACGGCTCAATATAAACACGATCATTTGTCTCTGGCCCTCTCACTCACTCTGAAGGAAGTACGTTCCTGATTTTCATCACACAAAAAATAAAAGTTCAGTTAATTCATTGTCCCACTCTCTCTCTCTCTCTCACTCTCTCTCTCTCTCTCTCTCTCTCTCTCTCTCTCTCCTCCCTTTAACTATGTACCCATCTACCTATCTACCTAATTTCCTTTTTCTATTCTTCTTTCCAATAACTACTCTTTCAACTATCTTCTATGTTCACCGATTCTTCAGTGTTCTCTTTTTCTGTATCTCTATCCCATCTCTATCTCTCAATCTCTATCACCATCTCTATCTATTTTTCTCTCAATCTCTATCACCATCTCTATCTATTTTTCTCTCAATCTCTATCTCCATCTCTATCTATTTTTCTCTCAATCTCTATCACCATCTCTATCTATTTTTCTCTCAATCTATCTCCATATCTATCTATTTTTCTCTCAATCTCTATCACCATCTCTATCTATTTTTCTCTCAATCTCTATCACCATCTCTATCTATTTTTCTCTCAATCT
>CM077101.1:24375335-24425888 GCA_039619505.1 Cimex hemipterus
AGAGAGAGAGAGAGAGAGAGAGAGAGAGAGAGAGAGAGAGAGAAAGACAGAAAGAAAAGAGATAGAGAGAAAAACATAGTTAGAGAAATAGATAGATATATTGATAGATAGATATAGAGATAGAGAGAGAGAGAAAGACAGAAAGAAAAGAGATAGAGAGAAAAACATAGTTAGAAAAACAGATAGATAGAGAGAGAGAGAGAAAATAATGAAAGAAAGAGATTGGTAGATTGATAGATAGAATAAAAATAGAGAGAATAGTAGAGAGATAAAATAGATAAATAGCATATTGGTTTAATAACAAAATTTAAGGTACATTCTTCTTTCATAGAAACACAAGAGGCATAAAATTAAACTTACGCAGTCGTGTCTGCGTTTTTCTCCGAAAGATCTAAATAATAAAAGATAATATATTTATTGAAGGTCGAAAAGGAATAATGTCTTTATTACATTAAGAGGGAACGGAAAAAACGAACCGAACCGAGTTTTCAGGGATATAATTCGTGCACAAAAGATCATACTTTTAACATTACGAGGAATTTGAGGGAAATCCTTTACTTCGAAATTTTCCCGATAACACAACGGTGTAATGCATTATTTATTTATCCCTTGGCTATTTATTTATTAAAAACGGTGTAAAGAAGATTTTACGTATTTCAAATGTTTCCGAATCGACCGGGTAAATGTGAACTATTCGGGAAAAGCGTTTTGCATCCGTTAATGGAAATGGAGTCGTTTCTCTGCAAAAAGCAAGTTATATTTCGTCGGAGACAGCAAAAATGGTTGCACATCGGTCCTCCGACCTCGCACATCATATTTATTAGCTTGTTCAAATTACCTTGGGGAATAATTTTATCAAAAATAACTTTCAGCTTAATGAAACATGTAAAATATGCGTTTCTGTATCACACAAAAGCCCGGAAACTTTTATGATGTATCGATTTTTATTAGAGATAAGAAAATATCATAAACCCTAACAGCATATTGTTTAGGGCAGTTCAGAATGAAAATTTGTATTTGTACTCGTATATTGGTCTGTATATCCCCAAGTATTTCAATCACACATAGGACAGAACTACATATACATTTTTACAACTTTCCTTCGTTTCCGTCACGCATTTTTCATTATTTCATTGGCATTCACCTCTTGGGCTTTTCAATATGAATTTTTATAGCAAATAAAGGCCAGTTTTCTTTGTTCGATGACCGGTGTTCTACATAAAAATCCATTCAATCCACGATTTTGTCCCGATTTAACAGGAGAAAAGTTGGAAAGCTGAATATTTATAATGATTGTTGCACGAATCTGAGCTTCTGGCCATTGGTAGCCGAGAAAAAATTATTTTAGATAATTAAATTTTTTTTCTTTACTAATAAGAATATCCTTTTCGTATGAGATTCTGTCTTGGTGAAGCATGGATTTCAAGGTTGTTATACATCAGGAGGTTTTTCCAATAAACATAAGATAAGAAGATTATAATCAGGATTGTATTAAAAGAGCCTAAATATATGAAAGATTCCAAAACGAAAAACACTTCTAGTACACTTATCAAAGCAAAATAATAATAATTAAGAAAAACACAATTCAGAAATGTTTCAAGTAAATTTGAAAGCCTATAAATACGAATTTTCAAAGGAAAAAATATATTTAGAAAAAAACAATTCGGATTCTTTTTAATCACGTTTTAAAGCCCTTACAAATCCGTCTATGTTTATACACAGTAAAGTGAACATCGTTATCTTCATTGTTGTAGATCTAGCCTCCATCTTTTCAGGGATACAACACATTTTCTTTTACTATCATAGTTATTAACTTGTTTTGTCTTTTTTGTAGTGATTACAGGTGAATTTTCGTTCCTTACTTTTCTTTTGAACAAACCAAACTAACGGTGGCTAGCAATATGACGATGGATGGCGTGAATCATGAACCAGAACCTCCGGATAAAAGTCTTTGTAGAGAAAGATAAAATCTAAGTGCAGCGGTAACAAATTTATTTATCATAGATAGTCACAGTTTGAATCGGAAAAACAATAAAAAAAGACATTCAACGATTTCAGCCCGTTTAAACCTGTTGATTTATTAAAAGCCACTGCCCTCAATGTAATGGAAATTATTCAGATAACGTGAGATGCGGTCTGGTGTGATGTAGGTTTGAGAAAAACATTTCCTTTACCGTGCTAACGTTTCGATCTTTATTGAGATCATCATCAGGGCTGAAAGTGTATCTCTTCTGTGTACTTGTGCCATTCTTGCTCGTCGTGTTGAGAATGCCCTACATCGGTTAATAATCGCTACACATTTCTAATGTAAATTTTCTTAAAATATGAAAAAAACTGCGAAAATACTCCACTAATTTTGATGAAATTTGCAAAAGGGAATTATCAGTGCACATGAGTTAATAAACTGCGAGTGAACTGGCCCGGCAACATTTTATATCAATTCAGAGAATGCGCAGAAACCAGGATAATATCAAGATTCCAAGAAATCACGTTTAAAGTGACCAAAATTCACTGAGAAAATAACACTTGATTTTATTATTGTCAGACAGACCTGTTATCTCAAGAAGGCATAAGCAGGGAACAAACACGATGCTTGCGTTACTACCCGACGTAAATCCAAAGTTTTCCATAAGATTGCATTACTCCCGTGCACATCTACCCGATGCCACGCTGCGCTACCCTACGCTACGCTACGCGATACCCACTGTCCAGATTTTCGTCGGGTAGCATCGAGTACAGTCGAAAACAAAAATACCGGACACTCATATTTTTCTTCAAACTACATGTATTATTGTTTGTTTTTTTCCCAATAAAATAATTGTTTGATTAATATTAACATGAAATTAACATCCTAAACAACAACAACAAACAAAAAATCCATAAATCCCCTTTTTTTTGTCCAGATTTAACAGTGCTACAATACATTATACAGTAGAATGCCTCTATGTTTTGACTATGTCAACATGTTTAGATTTTATGTCATTATAAATAAACATCGCAAGCGTTTTATTTTAAATATGCTGTTCTAATTCATTTGCGGAGGCTGGGTTTATTCTGTTACGTGTAATTGTTGGAGTTCTAAACTCCTGTTTGTTATTCTGTAGAGCTGTAAAGCGGTTAAAATGTGATTTTTTTTACAGAAATCGGAAAATTTGGAAGGCAAAATATTTGAAAAAGAAATTTTATTTTTATGTTTAATGCGGTGTTCAACTCATTTTTTTTCAAAATAGTTCCTACTCACAGTAAGTTTTTTTATACCTGGTTCGGAATTTAAGGGCCATCTAAAAGAACTAAAACATAATTTCAATTCAAATTTAAATACAACGCCGTTATAATTTCAACAAATGGAAAGAACTAGATTGGTTTAAGAAATTTGAAATTAAAACGCATAAAATGGAACGTGGTGATAAATGCATTAATAATAGAACAGATTTTGATCTCCCAATTTAAATATTCACGTAAATATTATTAAACGTCCAAATAATTAAATTAATTATTTTAATTGTTATTTTTTTATAATAATTTAATAATATTATCTTTAATCACTAATTTATAATTCATTACTTTCAGTATTTACCATTGCAATATTTATTTGTGTTGTAATTCCCATTTTTCGCACGTTCAAATTGTGCGCCATTAAAAAACCAGCTGCTAGTTGGAACCTCGCTTTGGCGGGGGTACCGGCCGGTTCACTTTTGCGATTCATGTCGAGAGAGGGGTTGTAGAAATCCTTCATCCTGATGATGAGCTCAAATCCGGCTCGATGGAAATAACTTACTGCGAGCAAGAGCTTCTTTTTTTTAAATTACATTAAGGATTACATCAATTTCGTTTCTCAAATAATATTGAAATCTTATTTTCGCTGTCGCTCCGTCATAAATTGTGTGTTATGTCTACGATAGTATTCACCATGCTTGACCTAGCGTGTAGTACATGTCTCTTCATATATAAAAAAATAAAATCACCCTTTAATATAATTTTAGTGAAACAACGTGGGATAACATATATTCAATTTTTGATATGTGTATTTTTTTTTTCTTAGCTTAAATATATCAGGAGATTATTTTACAAAAAAGAAGCTTTTAACGGTGGGTTCTGTTATAATGTCAATTCACCCGGTCCTTTTGTTTTCACAACGTGGCTTAATCCTGCAGGAGGGGGGGTATGCTTTCAACTTCAACTCAAGAAATCCGGCTATCAAAAGTTAAAACCTCTTAAATACATTTGTATTGTTTGCAATAAGCGCCGCATTATCAGAACGTTCTTTTCAAGTGAAACAATTGCCGTATAATTACAACAACATTATAATAAAACGTTTTCCTTTTATTGTTCAAATTGTTCGACGATAGTGGGCGCAGTCTAAGAGGCCCGGGGAGCAAAATTAAACCCGTTTATTTTTCCCGGACTTTATTCTCGCAAGACGGTTTTACACAATTTTTCCGTTATAACCTTCTTCCTATAGATGCCGTTAAAGATCGAAGTTAAATTCACACTTTTTGTACTTTTACCTTATTGAAAATAGGTTTTCATAAAATCTTGCCTTGCCTCTCTACAGCCATCCAACTCCCTCGCGGGGCAACCCCCCCCCGCAAATTGAGCGTCGATATGTCGAAAATCAATTTAAAATTATGTCGTTTAAGGTTGTTATGCGCGTCTCCCAAAATCTCCTAGTAGGAAGTGCAAAAAACGAAAACAAAAGGTTTTATTAATTTTCCAACGCGTTTTCCAAAGCAAACGTTGTCGATAGGCGGATTCTATTGGAAGAAATCGAAAAAATACGCCCGATTTCGAGGCAAAACCTATTCAACAATCAGTTACATTACAATTATTTGGGTCCTTTTATTCTATTCGTGGAAATTAAGGATGAAAATATGTGTAACTCCCATCCCATGATTTTCGGGAAATGGCTAAAACGCGGCATTAAACCGCAATTCGATGTTGAACATTCGTACGGCGGGGGAGAATCACATTAAAATCACCCAGAAAATTTTGAAACGGCAAATTGAAACCACACTGATTGTGATATGCTGAGAAATGATTTTTTTTTTTTAGTTTATTCTCCTGACTTCCTAGTTAGCAAAAAGAGTTACACCGGTTGTCGACATCGATCTCAGTGAAAGTGAAAATCTTGACCATATGAAATCACAAATAGACACTGTTTCGAAGGAAATAATGAAGAAATTTAAAACTACCGGTGATTTACCACTTGAATGCGTGGGTAATTACATTTGGTGGACAAAAATTACCAGATTTCATATCGATCTACTGTGAGGTAAAACCGGTAAATTCTCCCAGTTAGCAATGCTTTAGTTGCTTACGATTTAACCACGTATCTGCCCGGTACAGAAGAAAGCAACGGATCATTTTGCAAAATCCATTATGTTTCGTGGTCCGATTGACCAAATAACTTCTTTCAATTATTTAATCTTCATGTGAGGCATTGGATGAAATGAAAAAGTTAGTGTCACGGGTGGGATTCGAACACACGACCCTCGGCTAAATACGTTGCTCCTCTAGCCACTTGACCCCGATCCACTCGGGCACCAACTTTCCATCTCAACCTGCAGCCTTTCGGATTTGCCCTCCTTTTTGCCATTTTTTTATTCCCCATTGTATTGCAGACTTTAGAAATGACCTCAACACCCCTACAACCTTTCGAAAGAGTAATTCTTCCTTTTACAGGATATGTTAGAACAATTTAAGTTTTCAAATCTATATGCCGTTTTGCGATTTTCGAAAAAAAAAATTTATAACACCTTTATCCGCCAAATAATGTATTCAGGATTGTTTAGAATTTGTTTAACAGCGTAGGATAAGAAAATATTATGCAAGCTCCTAATAAATAAGATTAGATATACAGATATTGGTTGAGATAAAAAAAAAGGTCAGTGTCACGGGCCGGATTCGAAATCTAAAATTATTACAACCTGTGGGAAGTCCTATGGTAGAGCAGCGGCGTATTTAGCCGATGGTGGTCGGTTCGAATCCTGCACGAGACAGTAACTTTTTCATTTCAACCAATACCTAACATAAAGATTAATTGATTGAAATTGAAAGATTGAGAGTGAAAAGTCTGAATCAGCGACAATCTGTGGGAAAACTATCTTGCCAATAAAGACTATGAAAAAAAAAATTAATGACACCTCCTCCACGTCCTTCTTTTATATAAATAAGTTTGACTTCATTTCAAATCTGAAAGGCGACCAAGAAAACCCCGCTTTCCCTTCTTTGAAGCCGGAAACCCAAGATTCCTCGTCAATGCAAACAGCTATCTTATCTTTCTAAACTTGCGGGAAATAAAACCTTTAGTTCAAAAAGATTCTTAAGCCACCTATCTCACAATAAACCAACACCTCCAAGAAAATCTACTTTTATTAAATGTGTACCGTGCCTTTACAAAAATTAACTCAGAAACACGTCTCATAAAGAAATAATTGTCGACATATATAAAGTACTACCATCACTCAATAAAATGATGACCTCATTGACGATATACTAAAAATGGATGTGGTAATAAGTAGGCACAAAACATCATAAATTAAAATAAAGTGTTACAAAACTAATTTATTAATATGATCTTTGACACAAAATTGATAATCAGGTATATATGACATTCCTCCTGTATAATCTGTTAATAGAACCGTACAAATATGAAAAGAGTAACAATAGTAAACTGTTCTGTCGACCTTTCGTACTGTCATATCGTACTGCTTAATAATCTTCTCTTTGAAAATAATCTTAACTGGTTTAAAGAGTAAATTCCTTGATAATTCTCCTTTTTTCTTCCTCCTAGGGAAGGGATAGAGATAAAAGACGCGACCACAGGGCCGTCTGCACCTCGAGTAATTCCTTTGTGTTTTGCGCTTACAAAACTTGGGGGAGGAAGGATGGCCCTTCTATGAATCTCCTTCGCGTACCTCATGCCCGTGGTATTATTCCACAAGGTTTTGGACGCATTAAGGATCCATTTTTAATATTATCCTCTTTTGTGGTAGGACGATAAGACACCAGGACCTGGAGAGCGCATGTTTCCTCCTTCTTTGACCAATACGTCAATTTTTTCGTTGTCTCTATGCCCCAAGTGCCCAGGGACCCAAGTCAGGGTCAGGTCGTTAATGTCGCTGACTTCCGTCTGGACTTCCATGCAGTTCCAAACATGATTTTCGAATGGAAAACTGTAGCATATTTACCTAGGCTTATCGTCAGTTCGTTTACACGGCGCTCATCATTGTAAGGTGTCGCGGGTTCGAATGCCGGGCTGATGGATTCGAACCCGGTATACTTACAAATGAACTTTTTTTTTTTTCAAAAACACCGGCACCGCTAGGGTTGACATAACCTCTGCTGTTGCGGACCCTCATTAAAAAAATAGAAGTAGCTCATTGATTGGCTCGGCAAATATGGCATCTGCCTGTATCACCTCCTTCGCTTTCCATTGTTTATTTACATTGCCTAGCCGTCCAGATGGTCGTCCATTTTTCAGCCTCCTTGGATTAATGACGTGATGGGAGGTATAGCAATAGCTCCAGGGCCACAGTTAGCGTTGTGCTCATGACACCAGTGCCACTGAGTCAAGCTTGTCTTTGGATGTCACTTAATCATCTGATTGCTTTGGCCTGCAGAGTCTTCTCCACCATACCACCGATCCTTCTGCCTCTTAAATTAGACCTTTCAAATTTTTACATAAATGGCGTTTAATTCTTCAACCTGATGATGAGCTAAGACTCGAAACCCGGATCTATGGAAAATAACTTAAACTTAACTATGAATATATATGAAAAAGCCACGGAGAGTTTAGTGAAGTATATTTCATTTCAAACCATTAAATTCTCTAATTTCGTGGCCCCCTTGACCAATTAATTTGAAAAATGGCAAAAAGGAGGGGAAATTCAAAAGGTGCGGTGGAGATGGGAAGTTCATGTCCGAGTGGATCGAGGCCACGATAGTTCAAGTGGTCGAACAGCGGCTTATCAAGCCGAAGATCGTGGGTTCGAATCCCGCTCGTGCCATTGGCTTTTTTTATCACAATTAAAAACCCTAACTAATTGTAATGTATTAATTGGTCAAGTGGACCACGAATTAGTGAATTTATTACCTACTACAGTTAAATAAACCACGCGTTAAAGGCAACAGACTTACCAAAAGCTTATAAACAATGCAAAGGGTTTAAATATTCTCTCTCAAAGAGATACTAGCAAGTCGCTTAGGTTTTCTTTTCCATGTCCTTTTAGTTTTTTGATAATTTTTTGTTTACATAAGTTAATGGAAATAAAGGGAACAAATCGTCGTCTGTGCGCATGCACGTGAGCTTTTGTAGGTTTATAGCTCCGGGACGAAAGGCATCATTGATTTCTCGGAGTTTGTTTCATGTTCTAAATACCGGTGGACAATAGATAAGACCACGAGACTGATTTTATACTTGATCGCCGCTTGTATAACAGCAAAACTGAAATATTTAACCATCTTACTTTGCTGCATTTTGCCATATTAACCATGAAATTAATTTTGTTTCTAACTGACTGGGAAAGAAAAGTTTATATCCAAAGAATAATTAATGAAATAAACCCCCAGACGAAATTTATTTTAAACCTCAGCAAGGCAATACTGTTTCTGAAATATAGACACACGTAATATATTCGATGTAGGAATTATTGTTCATATTTACCAGTCTACGTGTAAAATGTTTTTATATTTAAAAAAAAGGATGTCAGTAAAAGTAATTTCGAAATAGGATTTTGATAAAAGACCTCTCTTGGGGGGGGGGGGGTCTTGAGCCAGTCTATTCTCGCTGTTTTCACCTGGTACCTGGAAACGATTTTCTCTGAAAAGACTATCCCCAGTTGTAACCCTTTTGTTAAGTCGTTGAAAGAGAAAAAAAAAGGCTTGGGCCGACTGGTTGTTTGTGTCTGGTGGTATTGTTAATGGTATCCTTTGACGGTATTAAAGCCAGGATTTTGGTCTTGTTAAATATTTATTTGTATATAAGCCTCGGTTTAATTGAAACCTTTTTTTTCTCTCTCCGGTTTCTTCATTTTTTTTATAACTGTGTTAAAACGCATGGGATTTCTTAAATTTTTACTTTATTTTATAGATGGCATCCTGTAATATTTTCCCACGAAGCCGAGTCTCCTTTGATAGTATCTTTTTGTAAAACTCTTGTAAAAATTATAATTTACCAGCTGAGTTATTAATTTTAGAAGATATTTTATTTTATCCCCCATTTATAATGTTTAGTGGTCATAATTAACCGACTTGTTCATGTCAAAGAGACTTTAGATAAAAAGAAAGGCTAAATTCCAAAATTTTAATACGTTAAAAATAATAATGATAATGAATACTATTAAGGCAGGGGGGTTTCCTCAAGCACTGCAGCATTATGCACTTTCATAGTTCCTTAGTTCAGCGAATCGAATCGATCCCCTAAGAAGTACTACGTCATTGACTATCGATGATTCAAATCAATTCCCCGAGTTTTCTTCGCATCCCAGGTTGACTCCATTGAGCTGGTTCTGCGCATTCCGAGATGCCATGGATGGCTGTTTTTCCCTCGACTTCTTCCACTTCTTCATTCATGTAGATATTCAGATGCATACGGTAAATAGTCCTATCGTTCATCGGAGTGTTTAGCCCTCACTTGGTGGAACAGTAAGTTTGCCAATCTAAGTGAGGGTTGTTTTAGTATAACCTTACTGTATTGTGCCTCCGGAGGTTATCTTCTTCTCCTTTTGTATCCATTATGTGATGGAGAAGTCTGTATTTCTATTCGCTTTCCTAAGAAGCCTTCAGGGCTTTTATATATCGTCTTGCAGATCCTCCTCTGACCAGTGTACCGGGAGACTGAATTCTTACTTTATGCATTAGGATGGGCGCTCTTATGGGAGCATACTTGGCCCATTTCTATTTTTAATATACACCACAGGTATTCCTACGCATGGTAACATTTTGACGCATATATTCGTTATCGAAGCAACGATTCTTGCACAATTCGGACACATCCATAAATTCTCAACAGGAACGACAACACCCGAATGATTTAACAGTATGGTTCTCAAAAAGGGGGCCGCGATAGCCGAGTGGTTAAGACGTCAGACTCTCGGCTCTGGAATTTTTCTGACGCCTAAGGGGAATTAAAAGAAATTGACACGGCACTCATCAATGGAAGGGGCGGGACCGGATCTCAGCGACCCTGATCCTGGTCCCAACCCCGTTCAAAAATGAGTTTCTTCGATGGAAGAACACTGGTACAACGGGGGCTTAAGTTCACTTTGTGTTGCGAGCCCTCCCCCAAAAATGGAGCCAGGGTACAGTACAATAAGCTGTACAGCTGCAGTGCTCAAGAGGGAACTCTTCCAGTCCCTGGTATCCATCCATCCACGCGTCAACATGGTTTTCAAAAAAGGAGAATGAAAATAAACCTAACGGACAGCGTACAGATAAATTTTACTTTGCGTAAAAGTATCTGTTCTTCAGTTCCTTACCACAGACCTTGTGCGTTATCTTGGGCTTTTCATGGATAAACGGCTGACTTGGAATCTGCAAAACAACACTGAAAACAAGCCGACGTTATAAATTATTCAAAACACTGACTCATGAAGAAAAGAAGACATTAAAAACAAACATTTCAGTTGCAAGACGATGATAAAACGTCTCTGGGCATAGAGTTGTGATGACTGGAGCTCAACCAACGTTTCCAATTCTACCTCTCCAATCAATATAGTCTAACACTATCCGTAAAATTATAAATACAACTTTTTACGATTCAAATTACACAAAATTAAATTACAATTACAATTAAAAATTCCATCAGTCACTGAAAATAATCGAATTCATAATAATCTAATAGTAGGACTCTTCCAACCGACCCAGAATACATTTCAAGATGATTGAATGAATGTGGCCGTAAATAACGGAAATATCCATCAATTGTAATAAAAGAAGAATATATTAATTTTAGAGTCACCACATGTCTCTGAACAGAAATATAAAAAGCACAAAACAAACTGGTATGCTGTAATGTTGTTTTTTTTTTTTGTTGAATCTATTGATTAACATTTTGATGTTCCCATCAGAATAGTGGACTTGGTTGATCTCTACGACTTATATACATTGTACTACAGGGTGTTAAATGTCAACACTGCCATTTCCTCGAAATCCCCGAAAACTTTGATGGAAAAGACACAGAACAAACCACAATTGGGTATTTAAAAAGCTGGGTTTTGGCATTTTCCATTCTTCGAGCGGCTATGGGAATGTTTTTATCTTGTCGAAAATTTAATGTATTTTGCGAATTAGATTTGTATTTTAATTACGCTAAATTTGAGAAATTAGAATTTTATGTTTAAAAAAACTGATTTTAGATTAAAATCACAAAAATTTTAATATATCAGAAAAGAGTCAAGGTAGAAACCCTGTTCTGGAGGCAATGAACTACGTTTCATTTAGTGAATCCACCACGGCAGAATTGACATAATTGATTACCATACACCAAAGGAATGCATAGAACTTCAACCAAGTACCGAGTACTTTTCCGTACAAATACTCAAATAGATTTTTCATCGAGTGTTCAAGTAATATTGGTTTGTCATTTTCCGTTGAAAGCATACCGTTAATCAAACTGGAAATTGAGTAGTTACAGTTAGGAGCGCCTACAAGCGGCATGTGTCAACAAAGTTAATCGAGGTTTGGAATTGGTGGTTGGTAAATCTGCTGATAATTCCGCTAACTCCTAATTCTTTCCTATGTCGTACCTAGCACTTTTAATTTCGGTAATTTTCTATAAAATATTTTTGTCTTTAAGTACCTAAAAAGTGTTCCCCTTCCTTCTCAAAGGCATTTATCTAATCATGGCTCCTTCCAAAAGTAAGGCATGAGATTATTTTACTAACAAAACTGAATCATCGGCATCTTGTAAGCTTCGGGATACACTGTGTGAATACGTATTATCTTTTCAAACATTTGATAAACAAACACCCTTGATCCATTTTCTCAAAACCAAATAAAGATCAAATTGAAATATCAATTTTGTTGAACTGTGCTGTCCTTGTTCTTACCTACGTACCCACTGTATAAAAAAATACTTAATTTATGATAAACATCTGTAAATTTTTGTTTATGTGTGGTGATTAGTGAGCGTTTGTCGACGATTATTCAGAAATCGTGAGATGTGATCATTTTCAAAAACATTTTCTTTTTCGTGCCGACAGTTCGATCTTTATTGAGGTCACCTTCAGGTCTCAAAGTGTTTGTTTTCTGCGTAATTGTGCCATTCTTGCGAGTCGTGTTGAATGTGCCCAGAATGGGCCTAATTACTAATTAAGACCGCATCTCACGATTTCTGAATAATCATTTTTGTTTATTGTAACGCATGAGCGTGTTTTACCCACACGTACTCATATGAGTAAGTACTCGTTAGTATTGTATAATTTCTGTCGATACTTAAGTAGTATCAAATATTCCTTTGGATAGTATCAAGTACCAGTATCAAGTACTGGTATCGATATGTCACTAGATACAAGCAGACCCTCAAGGGATTCTTGGCCCTATCGTTTGTATCATTGTGCTTACCTACCTATTCAACATAATGTCAACATAACCACCACCTACGCGGACTATACCGCAATTTTGTCCTCTGCCTCGAATCCTGTCCAAGCTACTACCAACACCTTGAGCTTATCGCAGGCCAAGCCAGGTGGCCAATATGAATAAAGAAAAATGTTCTTTGTGTTCACACTATACCTAGACAGCAGACCGACGTGGAATTCCTAACCAAGACCTAAGAGTTCGATAATTTAACAGGAGACCGAAATCCGTCTTGAGCGTCAACACTGAACCAACCATATACGAGACTTTACTGCGACGTTTTGAACATACGAAGTGGAAATGTGGTTCTGCCAAGCCATCCAACATCCACAGCATTAATCATATCCAACTAAATCCTCGAAAGTTCCCTAGTACATCACAAAGCTCACTATCTACAATGGCCTCAACATTAATTTTGTCCGTTCTCTGTTCCAATAATTTCACACCAACCTTCCGATTCGTCCTAACCTTCCTCCTGCTCGAGCCCTGTCTACACATTCTGATTCCTAAAACCCGCTTCTTTTTTTTTTTAATTAACAGAAAATTTAACCTATTTCCGGCCTCTGCCAGTTTTCGCATCTCCAGGTGCCTTCCCACTATCTTCGTCCGCACCTTAGGTCCATTCGTGAGTCCCGTAGGTCAGTTGTATCCATTGATGGCTCGCTCGACAGCCGGTGCCGTTGGTCGGGTGGGTCTGAGAAGCTTCGCTCCCGATCCATATGGTCTCAGGCAATGGAGAATGAGGACCTTAAGGCTGTCAGGAAGAAGACGAGGAGCATCGTCGGCAACTCCTTTATACCGAGGAACCTGGGCGTCGCCTTGGTCCGCACAGGGATGCATCCTCTTGCCCCCACTACAACACCGCCCGCGAGAAAATTGTGTTTCTGATGGAGCTCCGTGAGGGGTTCCTTCAATACCCCGTACTTTTCCGCCTTGAGGTTCCTCAGTCTCTTATGCCACCGCGAGGTCCAGGACAACTATCCCATCCTCGTCGGTGGCAACGACATCCGGCCGGAGACTCGATCCATCCGGGGCTCGGTCGGGAGCTTCGACTGCGACCTGGTAGCCCGAGTCACTGAGAGCGGGGACGAGGACCTGGAGGCACTCGTCTTGCGATCTCACTATCTTTGAGTGATTCTCCCATTAATCGAGACTTCCTTGCCCTTGATCCCACACGCTGAGATCCGCATTGGCTAGTTTCTGATGACATATGTCCTCAGTGCAGAGCGGCATTGGTTTAAGTGCTGTGACCGGCTGAAAATGTTTTGTGATCACTTTGTAACATGTTTATTATATATAAAATAAATATTTGTTAAAAATTGATAAGAATTCGGTGACACGTGTCTTATATTTTTCCACCTAGTATCAATAAAAAAAAGTTTCATCAATATGTGAGAGCCGACATCCGTAACAAAATTTATATTTCGTTTATAAATCTTTAAAATTCGTATAAAAAATTCTACTTAAAATTGAGTAGTCGAATTATTTATGATCTTGAATTCATTTAATGGTTTTTATTATTTATATTGTACGATTAGAGGGTAGTTTAACATTTCACAAAGTGAATCAAATCTCCCAGAAAATTGCTTTTACTAAATAAGTTTCATATTTGATTTATAAACCGACGGTTGCCTGGATTATGATGTTGAATGGTTTATTATCACGTTGATTCTACCTTAAATATTATTTCGCCGGGATATTATTGTATTTTAAAGCAGTGATATGTGTTTAATAGTTAAAATGCTCTTTCCGTATTCCGGGCGCGTTAAAGCTTCTATTAAATATTTCAAAGTTGCATATTTCGTAATGAACAGTTGAAACGTTTAAAGATAACGTCCTGCTTCACTGGTGCAAAAGCGGTTAAGTAGTTATCAGGATTTGATGTTTTATAAATCAACTGTTTAACCGATGGCCAGGGGTTCCTTTCTGGTTTTGTAAGGGGGTGGTGATCGTACGAAATTTCTGTAGATGAAAATTGGTAGCGGCGTTGAATCGATACTGGTAGGCTGCGCGGGCAACTCCAAGCCAACTTTTCGCCTTTCTTATTCCTTTAGGTTTGCTTTCAACGGGTAGAAATGCTAACCCTTTTCTACAATATAAATTTTTTTATTGGCGCCATTGAAAATTAAGAGTGACTGGAGGTGGTTGTAGTTTGAACATACAAATCCAACTTGTCTGTACTTTTAGTTTATAAGGTTTTGGTATGATTTAAACGTACAAATATACTATAGGATATGGAGGTTGTAAAAAAAACATAATAAAACAATTTTGAAAGGCTGCATGACTAAAAAGATCAAGTTAATTTGATGTAAATTGTACATTTTAACCATGAATGATAATTACAATTTACAATTCCTAATGGTCCTTGACAATTTAATAGATTATTTAAATAATATGAAATGTAATAATGTAGAGGTCCTGGGTTCGAATCCCGGCCTTGCCCACGACTTTTCAATAGAAATCAGAGTAAAAAACGTATTATAAAGTGGTTTGACGCCTCGTCCATGATACCTAATGTGTATTTGAACCGCCCACCTGTCAGAAAGGTGTTAGATGAAACAGGAATTACTTTACTTTTCTAAGAATTGTTTGTATTCTGTATACATTTCAATGCATATTACAAATAAATGCGTAATGTTTATTGTGCTCGGATAACATTTGTTAATATAGCCCAGCCAAACCTGGCAGTCAGTATGATTGATGTAACTAGCAACAATATCTCGAGGCACTAGTTAAAGTTCTCATGAGAGGAATGCGGAGAGAGAATGCATCGAGAGGTTGATGTGGAACTCTTGGAAGCTGGAATTAATTCGTTGATGATCACTGATGAGGTTGTTATGGATATTGGTTGGTAAGGAGCTTTGACAATTTGCTGACTTTGATCCACAAATTGGATACGCTTAATATTGCGGAACGCTGTACTTTTTCGTTGTATATTCAAAGTGGCCACAGTAATGTGTAGAGTTTGTATGGTTTTATTCCTAAAATTTTTTCTACTGTCCAAGTTCTTTGTTATGTCGTTTCCTTAGGTCTGTGGATTCCAGGTCATATAGGTATAGTCCTAAGTATCTGTGTTGATTGGAATTCGGTAGATCCTTGTTGTTGATTTGTGTTTGCACTGGTATGTGATAAGCTCAAGGTGTTATTGGACGTTGATGGTTGGTTGGAGTGTATACAGTCTAGAAGACATTGCGGCACCATCTGCGAGTATGGTAATGATGGTGGGATGATATGAAACCCAGCAGTATAAATAGTATAAAACGGCCAAAATAACTGAGACCGAAGTGATAAGGAATAAGACCGCCTGGTACGCCCAGTGGCTTGCGCTTTTTCAAAGTAACCTGCCCCACCTAGGAAAACCTTGCTGATTGGCCGGCTCTTATTTTAGATATGCTATCTAGATTCAACGAACGGTTTTAAGACGATTGCTTACTCCGAGCTAATTCCTCGCTTAACTTTTCCTTATTCTTGTCCCACCCCCACGCCTTATTTAATGTACAGAGAGAGAACCTTAATTCCTTTAGACTTTCAAACGTAGAAGGCCACTAAAAACCCGTTGCGAGGCCTTTAACCTGAACTCTGCGCTTTAGTTGAGTGGCAAGGAGGGGTTATGTGCCTTTAACAATTCTCAATCTGTGAAAACAACACAGCATTATATGACCAAATGTACAATATTGATTGTTGCACTTGGGATTTTTTACCCTCTCCAGAAGCACTCTGTTAAAACTGTTGGATGGCTCTGAACAGATCTACGGTCGTTCACGCAGTTCGTCCGCAACGCCTGGAAATATAGATTAGACCTAATTATGAAATTTCTGACCCATCCAATTCATTCACTCGATTTCCTTTATATATTATATGACGTTATTATATCTGATTTTTTATCCCTTTGCCATTAAGACTTTTCCCCTCTGTTTGTTTTCTATTATAAAATGGTTTTACTATGAGGTTTACACTTTTTTGATAGTATGCTAGCATGTAGCGAATAATGTTATAACCTCGCTTTAATTCTTATATCTTTATTATTATTTCTTCACTGTTATTTTTTTTCTTTTATTCTTATACCTCCGGCAGACGGATTGTCATCCATGTCTGTACTATGCTTTGCTAATAATCATTGTTATATTCGTAGAAATAAGAAACATTTATTAAAAAAATAAAATGAAATAGTATAAAACATGGGACCAAGAATGCAGCGTTGAGGAACACTGGCTTGTATTGCTGTGATACCTGTACACTGTGTACATTTTTCCCCATTTAGTCTTATATTCCATATTTTGTGGTCTTGGTCGATTGGGGTCGCTTGGATCTGTACCATCAATCAACATAATTCGCACACCAGCCATTTTAAGTCAAGACAGCACACGGCACCGAAAGTGGACGGCGCTCAACAGCTCAAAAACAACAGTACCTCATCAGTGCCACTACATTACACAAGTCACTCAAAATTTACTGCAGCCCTTGAGTCGTACTAGCAATATTTCAACAAGCTAAATTTTTGTAATTGTTATTTATTCATAATATTGGAAAATAATTTTTTTTAAGCTGCATTACGGGCTGTAAAGTATGTAAATAGATTTTACTTCGAATAAAGCCGTTGAGGTTTTCCTGTAGGCCTTTATCCATTCAGCAAGCAGTGAGGGAGGAAAATTGACGCTTTTCAAACTCTCGGTATTTGCCTTCTTGTCGTATTTGAGTTACGACTTGTTTTCACAGTTGGATAAACAAAGCGAATTTTTCGCAAACACAAAGAACACGCGGCCCACCTAACTCGCCCTTGAATAAATGCTATCATGTCACCGGGATATCACTTTTAGAATTGCCCTGATCTGTCCTTGGTTCACCAACAACGACTAGGAAGACATTTATCGTTTTTACAATTTATTTAAAATGTCATTTTCAATTTGAAACAATTACTAACTATTAAACGCAATGTCTACTTGTTAATTAAATGTAAATAATGTTCATCTTACAGACTTTATTTTATAGACTTCAAACCTATCTTTGTTACCGTTGGCCAAGATGTTTTATTCGGTAAGTTTTACAATCTTTGTCTTAACTCTCAATTTGTCACAGTCATTAGAAATCCATCCCTAGGGTACCATGTTTTCAACGTGTGTCGGACAAGGTTGTCTCCTGTGCCCTCCCTTGTTCTCTTTATACATTAATGATCAAGTAGATGTTCTAACTAAGAGGTAGAGATCGATATCGTAGCGGTCAAAATTTTATTTTATCTCTATGACACTATCACACTTCCAGATAGTTCAGAAGATATTCAAATCGACATTAATAAAATAGAATCATACTGCGAGCTTTGGGAGTTGTAAACCAAGATAGATAAATACAGAAAATCCTATTCGGAACCTCGTGCAGATATTGGGCATATCAAAATATTAGTTAAACTGTTGTCAATGAGTAAGTATTCGGGGGTCAGTCTCCCTTCTGAGTTATCAAAGAACATGTTAAAGAAAAAGTCAAAACAGCGATGCGTTGAATGCCATCTGAAATGAGGCAATCACATACTTTTCAATATCCGGTGTACCTCTTTGCAACGCTTCACAAGTTTTTGGGACTTCAATATTTGCTAGATGCGGAAAGGGTTCAAGGATCGTTTCTTCATAAACTTTTTAATCTTCATCGTTTTTCCTCAACGTGAATTATTTTATTTGATGCTGAGTTAGATCAAGTCTTTGTTTACAAGTAATTTCAACTATATGGTTCAAAAATTAAGTTTACAATATTGTACAAAGAGCCCAACTAAAATGAGACGTGTGCAAGCTCTGTTGGTAAAAATACTACGGATGTGGTTTAAAGCTACTATTTAGACAATTAATTACGGTTTTTAGTTGAGATGAAAGAAAGCTAATGGCACGAGAGGGATTAGAACCCACGACCTTCGGCTAGATATACCGCTACTCTACCACCGGAGCTATCGTGACCTCGATCCACTCTGGGAGTAACGGTAGAGCAGAGGCGTATCTAGCCGAAGGTAATGGGTTCGAATCCCTCTTGTGCCATTAGCTTTTTTCCATCTCAACTAACATCCGTAATTAATTGTGATATATTAATTGGTCGAGCGGACCACGGAAATAGTGAACTACTATTTAGATCTAAAATCAAACGCCATACAGTGCCTTCATAACTGTCAGAAAGTGCAAAAGTATGTAAATTCTAGTACCATTCATATTCTTCCTTATCTACTCCTATATCCGAACATGGGGCTTAGCTTGCTTAACTCCTAGGCTTGACTAATCGACGAAATCACATCCCTGAATAGGTATCAGCTAAGACAAGCGACAAAAACAAAATCTTCTTGGACCCATTGCTTACCCGAGTGGAGATGTGGCCTGTCTCACTGTCCAAAAGTGTGTAAATCCCAGCAGTATATTATTTTCTAGACATCAAGTTGGAAGACAGTTGGAACCAGTCCAAGGGGTTTTGCTAGGGTAGTTCTGCTATTTACCCCTAAATCCTACGTTCCTTCACTGCTCCATCAGTGTAACGTGTTAGCACCCATGATGTTTGGGGTTGGCTTTCTTCCAAAGATATATATACTATATATGATCTCTTTTGAAAAAATTGAGTTTTTCTCTCATTTTTCCAAGTTACAGCAATCTTTTTTTTCAGAATTTTCTGACGGCTTATCCTGGATCTGGTTTTATTTCTTCTTATCCCAAGAGTGTACTAACACTCTCGAAAGTTTTATTACGTCATTGCAATTATTAAATAAATTTCTCGTGTGTCAAGAACAGCCATCTCGGTAAAGTGTTAGGGGTTGGTGGATTTGATCAATATAATTGGGGTTTGCCTGGATAATCCAGTCTCATCGGAACAATTCTGTCCTTGGACCATTTTCCAGATGTAAAACCCAATCTGCTCTACTGATTGGAAATCTAAGGCCTGCAAAGTAATGAATTTCTTGGTCAATGTAAGCAATCCTGTAACAACAAACTCATGATCGAATATCGCGAAAAGACGACAAAGCTACCCGGGATATTGGGAAAGTCGGTACAACAAATTAAACAGGAAACAATTATAAAACATATTTACTGTACATATGTACTGTACAAGTATGAGATGTTATTTAAATTACCTCTTTGAAATAGGAGTACGTACTCTCTTAGTTCAAACTCATTTTATAACCCAACACCGCCTTTGAGAATATTTCATGCGAATTAACATTAGAATTTAATAAGGTGTGCATTCTAATGTAATTCTGTTATGTAAAAAAATGACCATCCCTTGCAATTCTTTTGACATAGAACTCATATCTTTACAGGAAAAGTTTTATAAACGTTTTCAAATATTCCTGAATTATTTATAAGGTGTGAAAGTCGTGGCGGGGTGATATTATGAAAAATCTTTAAAGCGTTTATTATAATTTCCCTGACATTTTTTTCCGTACGGAGGAATTAATCTTAAAAAAGTTTACCCCGAAGTAAAGGTCAGTGACCCCTGTTCTCTTCCCCTAAACACCCCTTCGGCGCGACCCCTTTTGAAATAAACACACTTTTGAAATCAGGCAACAGCGAACACTCTTCGCCCCTAGCTGGCAGTTTTGCACACACGTATGTCTCTATATATAAACGAGTGAGTTGATCGATGGAAGACGGAGTTGGCTGCAGGGCGGGTAGTCGGTAAAACAGTTTCACGTTTCAATATTCTGAGCCTTACTTCGCCGATTTACGTTCACCGCACGTAGCCTGAATACCAAATACGTGGTCCAGATATCTTTTAAAATTTAAGTTTTGATCAGGCTATTTTTTCTTTCAAACAAAATAAAGACAACCAGTTTTTAAAAAAAAAAAGTTTAAAAAAAAAAATTTCAACCTGATCATTCTAGGCATTCGTGTAGCTGAATATTATATAATAATTAGCAATGTAATAAACGATTAAAACATCTAAGTAAAACAAGTATTAAAGATGATCCAATGATGGCGCATGCAGATTCTGCGAGGAGGCAGAAGAGACACCAACACATTTACTAGCAAATTGCGGAGCTACATTAGCCCGCAGGGGGAAATGTTTTGGGATGTATAATGTGTCCGTAGAAGAGCTTCAACCACTAAAACCAGGCCTATTAACCAAATTTCTTGATCACCGATGTGCTTTAAGCCGTGAACGGGGGATACAATAGCTCTTAAAGGGCGCTGTATATCACACCCTGGAAAAATTACATCTACATACATATGAAAATTCAATATTATTGAGAGATAATAGATCCTCAAAAAAACCGGAGTACAAATTTTTGGGCAAATCCTAAAATATTTTTTCTATATCTGTATTGATAATACCAATAAGAGGTTTTACTCCTTTTTTATCTATCCAATCTTAGCATTCACAATTATCTTAGTTACCCAGGACTTTAAAGTGGTGAAAACAACCACAAAACTTTTCAGCAACATTCAGAACAATTATTCAGTCACACAAAGCCACATTACAGAAACTTTTCATCCCTCACCTTTCCATGTAACGATCCCCGACAACTGAAGCGTCACTGGCCTCGCACACATCCTGACATTAAAAGTGCTTAACGCTGTATAAGAGTGAGTATTATTAATTAATGATTAGTTTCTTTTTTCTTATTTATATGCATTTTGTGTATTTTTCATTTTTTTTTTTTTTTGGGCGTGGGGAGGGAGTCGAGATGTATGCTATCAAATTTACTTAAGCGTGGCAATTGGTGCATGTGTAAATAAATTAAAAAATTTTATTAAAAAAATGCATATTTTATGTTGTGAATTTGATTGTCAAACTTAAAGCCAACCGGCTTTTTCCCAAAAACACCGTTGAAATGGATACTTCGACAGATGCTTTCAAAGCTAATTTCGACTGGGCTAACAAAAACGCTTTTTCGGCCGGAAGAGAGAGTTTGCCTTATTAAAGAAGGGAGTCGTGTTTTTTTAGAGCGTCGTAAACTCTATTAGCCTGATCAACGTTAAGTTTACATTTTCACCAGCTGGGACAATCCCGAAATGCAAAAAGGGTTAAAATTTATAGTCGACAGAAGAGGGCTGTTCACTTTAAACAATTTGTTCTATATAAAGGGAAAAAAGAATTTTCAAAATCTACGGAACAACGAGCGTGTGTGTGCGTGTTCATATTTAGATGTGTATGAAAGAGTTTTTCTGTATTCAAAAAGAAAGCTTCCCCCTATTCTTAGCTTATTCGAGCTTAGCGAGATGAAAAAGTTAGTCTCACGGGCGGGATACGAACCAACGACCTTCGGCTCAATACGCCGCTGCTCTAACCACTTAGCTCTAGCTCTAACCGCTAGCTAGCTTCAGTGAAGTCACGATGGTTCATGAGCAGCGGCGAATTGTGCCGAAGGTCGTGGGTTCGTATCCCGCTCTTGACACTAGCTTTTTTCACTCGACCAAGACCTTAAATAGTTTATTAAAACAATTAATATAGTCAATTATGACCAATAAACATATATGGGTTATAGGTAACGTTGCGAATAAGCGTACATCGAGCTTGCATCGATGATAAAGGCGGAATCCAAATTGCTTAGGAGGAAGCTTTCTTTTTGAACACATAAAAACTCGTGATACTAACTTCTTCATCTCGCCCAAGGCCTTAGATAAAAATAATAGTTACCTACAACTTTAACCGAAAAAGCGTATTGGTCAGTTTTACTGGGCATCAATATGGCCTTTGAAAGGATGGGCTCAGGGTGGAAGTTGTAGGTACGCATGAGTACTCGGGTTCTGTTCTGGGCATTGTTGGGGCAGAGTCGCGTGACGCCCTAAACCGGAGGTGGCATACTGGAAAATAGCAGTGTATTACAATCAGCTCGCAAGGCGGCCCTATTATAGGGAAGCAGTAGTCGTGGGGATATCGTACGACACGAGGACCGGGAAAGAGGCCTTAGGCGACCTCACCAAGATCATCCGTCCCCAGGAAAGTCCTGAAATTGTACCATAAAACGAAGGGGGAGAAAAAAGACACAAAATCGAACGCAATTGGCAGGAGAAAGTTAGGGCCGAGAGACCCGCACCATCTTGAAAGAGTACCTGGGGGAGCAAATGTTTAGGCGTCGACACGACGCTTATCACTTGAAGATAAATGCCCAGGTTTCGAACCCAACCCTACATTCGAACCCGACATACTTTTTTTTCAAAATCACCGGCAACCCGACAGTTCTTATAACCCGCAGTTTAAATACTTCCGTTAAAAAAAAATTATTTTGTTACTTGTAAAAAATACATGTTTGGCATAACTACTTCTATAGGTATTTAAGTATAGTTATCTCATATCTAATGTACCGTTGCTTTAGATATTTAAATTCTGACGAATTTAAGCAGCTGATTTTCCTCCAGGTTCAGTTTTGGGACTAGCCAATGTGCCTTTTTTGCGCAAGATATTGCTCTCTTTTCGACCTCGTAGCGTCCTGCACTGTCACTAAGAGACTGAACGATGTTTCAACTAAATTGGGTAACTACTTTAAGAAATGAAAAACGAGACTCCTAAAAAAAAAAAAAAATCTGTTGATATTCTTTTCACTAGGAGCCTATACCTGGTGACGACGTGGTGAAAAACGGCAATGTGATATAGTCCCAATCCCCGGTTAAAGACTTGGACCTTTGGCTTGAGAACCAACTAAATTTTACGACGCACGTTAACGGTATCAAATAGCAAAAAATCTGTCAAACTCATATTTCTACTTCACTGTTAGGACTCGGTTTGGATCTGAATAACAATTTGCTTATATAATTATAATACAAATTCTCATTTCTTCCTGTGCTTCCTGGTAGTCAACGTGCAAAAGTAACTAGGAAACTGCAAGTTTTTCAGAATAAATTCCTTAGGCTGTGCTTTCTTTCCTCATTCTTCAAAGATTGGACTTTTGCATGAGAAGCGCAGGACACAAGCAAAAGTTTTATTGGAAAAGTCACCGTAAACTTTAAGAAGGCTTGAAGTTTGATTGCTAGTATTGGAATACTAATAATGAGAAGAGATAAACATCTATGGTAGATATACTGGGATAACTTGACACGAAGTTACGCTAGTACGGATCAATTAAGTTGAAGACTTATGTTTCAGTGTATATATGTATATACAGGATTTCGTTTTTAGATGGACCGGCTGAATTTCTTTTGAATGAAGGATGTATATAAAAAATAAAAATACTTATTTAATATTTCTTACTTTAGTTTCAAATTTTTACCTTTTATCCAGGGTACCTCAGGCCCTTCAAAATTTCAAATTCAACCCTATACATAAGACATATCTTATTAAAGGATGTTTTTCACTGAAAAAGATTGTGCAATCGGATTTTAAATTGGTCAAAAAATGACAAAGTTAAACCCCCTGCAGTGATCACTAATCTGGTGGAACAAAGCTCAACAAAAAGTAGCTACCCGTACACTAGGTAGCTTACAAAGACTAGCAAACCTATGTATCACAGGGGCAATGAAAACAACCCCTACAAATGCACTAGATGCCCTGCTAAACCTACCTCCACTAGAAATATTCATACAGGGAGAGACTAGGAAAAGCTCGTTCAGGCTCCAAAAACAATTAAATTGGAAAGGAACCAAACAATTCGGGCACACAACCATAATTAACAAAATCAGACACCCATTATTAGAAATGGGGACTGACTATATGGTCCCGGAAACAATCTTCACGACCTCCTACAAAATCTCAACAGACTATAAAGGAGAGGAAGAACACAGGAGAACATCGGGCACAATGACATGGTATACGGATGGCTCCAAAACAACTAAAGGAACCGGATCAGGAGTTTTCTGTACAAGCCCAAAATATGAGCAATCAAACTCACTAGGGAAGTACACCTCGGTCTTTCAAGCAGAAATACATGCTATCAATGCTTGTGCTCTGGAAAATCTTAAAAGAGGTTACACTGACAAAAAAATCCTCATAAGATCAGACAGCCAAGCAGCTATCAAAGCACTGACATGTACAAGAATCACATCAAAATTAGTCAGTGAATGCATCCAAAATCTCCAAAACCAGGGAAAACACAACAAGGTAACGGTATCCCGGGTGCCAGGGCACAGGGGAATTTTGGGTAATGAAGAAGCAGACAGACTGGCCAGAGGAGGATCCGCAAGACCATACATAAGCCCCGAGCCTATCCTTAGGATATCCAAAACAAACGTAGAATCCTCCATCGCAGAATGGATCCAAATAAAACAAAGAGAAAAATGGATGAACTCTAGCAGTGCTAGACACAGTAAACTCATGATAAAACAACCCTCACCAAAACTGGCGAAAACACTGCTGCAATTGGAGAGGGCAAATCTCAGAGGAGTGGTAGGACTACTAACCGGCCACTGGCACCTGAGAAAACATCTACAAAACATGGGCATATATAATAGTGATCCAGTTTGCAGACTATGTAATGAGGAGGAAGAAACAGCCACTCATATCATCTTCGAATGCGGAGCAACGGCTCAATGGAGATTCAATATGACGCACAAAAATGACTCAGAGAACCACATTGAAGCAATAACAGTCAATGACTTGATAATCCTGAGAAAAAGGATCGAGTAATTGACTAAACTAAAGAACTAGGAAGGCTGCAGTGCCACACAAACCCCACCTCCTAGTACCTTTGCCACCTAACCTAACCTAACCCTGCAAGTCCAAAGACACACTTAGTGGTCATATGAAATTAATTTTATAGATTTTTTTATTTGACATTACGGTGAATGGTTATGAATAGGCAATAGCAAAAAATATATATATTTAGTTTTGATTCTTTCCGATCGTAAAATAGAAATCTTGGCTCACATCCAAAGGAAATCCATTTCGAATAATGCTACCAGCCTGACGTGGTTGTCGGTCACATTGCCCGTGGTAATGGTCTCGTAGGATTATTCTAATTGTTAAAAGTTAAAATTTTGAACATATTCCTAGAATTACATAGTTAAATTTTATGTGAAAATGGAAGCAATAACAGTGAAAATCGCCGAGCTCGAATGGGCTTGCAAGTTTCGGCTACATTTACTGCCAAACCTGCCGTAGAAGACATATATGACGGCAAAGCAAAGAAGGCTAAAAATTTAACTTTATTGTTATACTACTCTCTAAACAGAGGAGAAACAACATTATCGGCATGCCTGGGACAAAACCCCCTTGGGCCGTATTCCTCGTTTCTGAATTCTTCATGGAGTCTGAACCCGCCGAGCCCACTTTTCCCACTTTTACTGTCATTTTAGTTTTATCTCCGGAGAAGAGAGAGAGAGAGAGAGAAGAAAACATTTCCATGGGACAAAGCTGACAACAGACTGTGCCGTTAAGCACAACTGTGCTCTCCAATTTATATTTAATTAAAGTAATCTCGCATAAAAACCGGCTTGATAGGGATTTCATTTTGATGAAGCACCCGGATGCGTTAACTCACCTGACTTGATTTCAGATTTTCATCATTTGTTCAAATTTTCTTTTGAGAACAATAAAAAAAGGGAAAGAATCAACCATCGTAATATTCCCTATTTTCTGTTTGGCCATTGACTTTAGGAGAATGACAATAGAGGATAAAAGCTTGATTTTCGTCTTTCTTTCTGGAAAGCTTTTAACCCAATTACTAGCTTTAAATTACATTGATCTGGCAGTTTCCAATTTCTAGAAGATGTTTGTAAAGAAGACGAAAGACTACTCAAGACATCAATCTAATAAGATGTGAAAAAAATTATGTTTTTCTGACTGACATCACAATGGACCCCTGATTAGATATGGATCTCTAGCATGATGGCCAAAACACCGAAAGCCACAGAACAAGCTACAAAGTCTAAACAGACTGGCGTGCCTCAATGCATCAGAGGCAATATATACCTGCCCAACTACAGTAGAAACCGCACTTCAACCTCTATCCTTACATATTTTCATGCAAAAGTTGGCTTTTGAAAGTGAGATACAAATAAATATAGCCATATCTAAGAAGGAGCCACTAGAAAATTTTGGAAGGGACTAAAATAAACGAGATGGCTTTAAAGGTGCCTGACAAAATGAGAGGAACACCCAACTTAGACAGACCCTTCCAAGAGGTCGTAGATAATAGAGACCTTTGTAAGAAAGGTAGTACTAAGTTTCAGGAAAGATCCCTAATATGGTTGACATGTGGATCAAAAATGGAACAAGGAGTAAGTGTTGGGGTGTATCCAAGTAAAACGCGTCGAACATCCGTACAATTTTCCAATATGAACCCCCCCCCACCGCTTGACACTCAATGCGTATCCCGTCCGAACTTGTCCACTTTATGAAAACCCAACAAACATAAAGCGGGCCCGGAATATGAACGTATAGAAGGATGAACAGGCTGATCAACTAGCCAGAAAGGTGTAGCTCTCCAACCAACTACGACTAGGTGCACCGAAGTGTATGCTTAAGTTGGAACTGGAAAAATGGCTTCACAAAGAAAGCTCTAGACAAAATCCCCAGGTAAGAGGAAAGCCAAGGGATTTGTAAATCTCATCTCAGGATTTTAGGAAAATTACAGTCCTCTATATCGGCTACTGCCTGAACAAGAGATGATCAGAGTCAGAAATATGCCGACCTTGATAGGAGGAGCTAAAGACATTGGCCTTTTGTGAATGTGAAGCATCAGCCCGTTTACGGTACAACCACTTGGCAAGGCACAGCAAAAGGTGCGCAGAAGGTCCGAGGAAATTGCTTTGGCTTGTAAATAAAGTGCACTTGCCAAGGTATGGTTAACATTTATAGGGGTTGGATATTAGAATTTTAAAATCCGTATCCAACCCCCCCCCCCCAAAAAAAAACTTCAAAAACTAGACAATAACGCTAAAGAATGAAAATTTAATCATAATAAATGTTTATTTTTCGCTTCTTTTCCCTATTAATTTCAATCCTTCTTTTCTCCTTTTCTTTTTTTCATTATAATTGAAAAAAATCTTGGAAGTAAAACAACTAAGTATTTTTAATTTAGTTTTAAAGTCTCTGATTTTTTTTTTTTTAATTTTGGTCCCGTCCTGAGGGTCAAAGGGCCGCCGCCGGCTAGGTCCACGATCTTTCACGCTCGAAGACGATAGCATATAGAATTTTCTTGTCGATCGGAGATTTTTTCAACACTCTCACCGATACGATCCATCATCAATCATCATCGTCATTGGTATCAACGAGGCCGTGGTTGCTGATTTTCAACGGAAAACGGCTTGCAGACCCTTCTGGACCCCTTCCGATGGTTGGGGGATCTTCGACCTTCATATTAATCATATTTATTCATCATATTAAAATCTGGTCCTATATATATATATTTTTTTTTGTGAGTGTGTGTAATTTGAGTTATTTTATCAAATTAATGATTGTTTTTAATTTAAACCTTCTATAGAACATGCAATTAATTTATTTTATATATATTATACAGGGAGAGTTTCCCCGTTCGGTTTCACTTTTTTTTTTGTTTCTTTGCTTTTCCCAATATCCTTTTTTCAATAAATTCGAAATTTTTCTTAATATTTAAATTTATATCGTTTCTCCCCCTTTTCTCCAACGGTGACCGGTAGTGTTGCAACAGAGGGATGGCTGGCTGTGCCGAAAAAGTCAAGCACCCCCCCTCACATAAAAAGATGCTTAGTAATTATTGTTGTATTGCCTGTTTTTAAATTGACTCTAAATTCTCTTCCTCCAGCTTAAAAATCCCCCTTACGACACAAAGGGAAAAATAAATGAGAAAGTGCATTCTCCTAGAAAGATTTCCTTTAAAAGGAAAGAGATCTTTGAAGTCTTATCTTAGGAAAACCCTTTTACATTTTATTTTTCTAAGTTGTAGAATCTTGAAAAACCTTGTGAAAGAGACACAGCTGAAAGAGGGTCAACGTTCGAAAATCACTTCGTTAATATTTATCAATAAAATACATTTTCTAAAATTCAAAACTCTATAATTTATTTAAGCTGCAATTTTACCAAATAATTATTCTTTGTATAAAAGGTCTTGGTTGAGAAGGAAAAATTAGTGTCACATGCGGGATTCGAACCCACGACCTTCGGCTCATGAGCTGATAAAAAAGAATAGTTAATTGAAATAATATGGTCAATTAGACTACTAAACATAAATGGATTTCCAAATAAATAGGATATGCTACTTACTTAATTTTTTAAATCAACTTTTTTACTTAAAACCATTATACACCCCCAATTACGATTTTGAACGTGGTTTAGTGATTCAGAACCACTCTACAATATTTTTTTAAAATTAATATAAAATAAAATTCCAAGAGCTATGGTGGGATTCGAACTCAGAACTACTCGCGACGCAAATTCGAAACAGACGCCCTAATTACTCGACCAACGCGTTCCCCATCCTTATTTTGTTGATATCTAAAAGTTGTCCTGTTTTTCCTTCGAATCCTGAAATTGTGAACCTTTTTACCTACCAAACGAACTCGACCCAACAATAACTACATAACCTAAACCGTCTCTACCTATAACATAACCTAACTTTACGAGTCCCTAACCCTAAACCTACCAAACATAACTCGTTCTTATTATTACCCCCCTAACACAAAGACCTAATCTCACATAATTTATCGCTTTCCCTTATGCTAACTCTAACCTGACATAACCCTATTCGTACTGATAAACCTACCACACCTGACTCTTCCATATTTCGAAATACACCAAACTTAACTCCTCCTTAATCTTAACCCTACTAAATCTAAACTATTTCTAAAGTTTAAACAGGCTGCTAATTTACTACCTGCCGGACTCGACCTGTGTTGTCCATTGTCCGAAACCTCTAACATAACCTATATTTACGACTCCCTAACTCTATACCTACCAAACATAACTCGTTCTTATTATTACCCCCCTAACACAAAAACCTAATCTCACATAACTTATCGCTTTCCCTTATGCTAACTCTAACCTGACCTCCTGATCTTAACCCTACCAAACCTAAACTATCCCTAAAAGTTTAAACAGTCTGCTAATTTACTACCTACCGACTCGACCGTTGTCCATTGCCTGAAACCCTACGTCACTCGCTTTAACCCATCCTTAACAATGAACCACTAACCCTACGATATTCTTAATGGATAAAAGGAGTCGGCTTCTGTACGTACCAGTATCGGTCTGTTTTGCAAAACCTTTCCCAGATCCTAATCCTATCTGACACCCTTAACCCATTCTTAATGATACACCTACCTAACGTAAAGTGTCGTCCTTACCCTAACCTAACCATATGCCAATCTAAAGCATTCCCTAACCCCCTTTTTTTTAAACAAAGTAATGTTTCCGGGTAGATATTTTACCCTTGTTTGTCTAAACCTAGCGCCCATCTTACATAAACTAAGCTAACCAAACCCTAACCATTGTTAATCTAACCTGAACCAACCCAATCTAACCTAATAACCATGCGCATTCATAGAGGACTCCGAAATCGAGCCGAAAACATATCCTTGTCTACTGAATATCAAAATTGTTTATCAATTAGTGAAAAACGTCAACATCATCAGTTTATACATAATTGTTATATAATTTGCTAACACATAAAAATAATATTAACATTAAATAGCATCCACTGGTACAGAATAAATAATTTAATGAAGTTTTTAAATCTCTTTTTGGTCTTCATTGTCAACATGGGAAATTATTTTGACAAGAGAAACTCATGCCCGCGGCACTTTTCATCCCGTTATAAATGAAAAAAAGGAAATTAAAATGGAGGAAAGACTCACTAATTGAGCTCGTTTCTCTTTCTGACTTGTTTTCTACATTTATCGATACACATTTAGTCACTGTATTGTTGTCATTCAATCACTCGCTATAGTTAATAGTAGAACAGATAGACTTAAGTAATAAATACACATATATTTGATATACCCATTAGTTTTTCATAAATAATGGTGACATAAGGATAGAGGAAAACCGTTGCTTTAATTGTTTTTTTTTTTTTTGTAATAACCTTCTCTTTTTGTCGAGAATGGGGTTCGATCTATTACACGTCCAGGTTTCATATTGCAGAAGACAAAACAATAAGAGGATTATCACCCCTTGAGAGACATCCATGTGGTCATTCCTCTCCCCTTACTCAAACAAGCGCATCGTTCACAACTAAAATCCGCTTTGTTTAATCTATCTGTGGGCACAGTGAACATTCACAATATTTTGTTGAGACCATGGCAATGAACAGAAAAAAAAGGCTAAAGACAGGGAAGTACACATCATACGCTCTTGGCCATTTAAAATTTAATTGAGTCCGTTCACATTCGAAGAATCAAGATGTACCAAATAGAACTCGGCGTTCCTCATTAAAGAGAACGGAATGGACAATATTGTTTAAATTTGAAGGCACCAATAATGACAAAATGATTCAGTTTATTTAAAAGATGTAAGCCTAGAACTAGAGGTAAATTTTTCGGAGAGTGGGACAAAAACCAATGTTATATTTACTTACTTGGGCAAATTGAAGAAGTTAATATAAAGTTAATTTTATTCCCCAATATATTTTAATATAAAAATCATTTCACTTATCATATCTATACGACTGCACATGTTTCCTTCTATAAAAATATTTCTTTTCCTAGCATCATAGAATGTACGCTTTTCCTATCTGAACCGTTCGCACTGTATTTTAAGTGCCACAAAAAGTGTTACAAACACACGGATGAGAAAAACTTCGGCCAAACGCATGATTAATTGACGTTAATTCCACCAGAGTTGAGGCTTGGTGAAACTTGAACGTTGATAGGCGTAAAACTTCTTACACTGCTGTCAACTGTAATTGCACACGAAGACGACCGTATTTCAGTAGTATCGGGTTTGTTCGCTAGCTTCGAACCGTTAATACGTGTAATCAAGTTAATTTTAATTATGTTTTAATTCATCAAAGTAGGGATATCCGATTAAAAACTATTCAGAAACAAATGGTCTCCGTTTCAAGAATATATTATAATAAGTTCTTAATAAGTTCAGCGTTGTTAAGTTGCGAACGTGAACTTACGTCATATTCAGAAAATATTTTTTGACATATTGTATTTCCTTCAATAAGTGCCTTTCAAAAACATATTAACGTTACGTGGTTTATACTTCAAACTAGCTATTGTCAGTGGTAGGTTAGAGTTTGGCAGGCAGGTTCAGTTTTGGGGTTCGGTTAGGGATGGTTAGTTTTAGGTTAGGGTTAGATCAGAATTAAGCGTGAAACACACTTACACGATGCAACGCTATGCTACGCTACCCGATGCTTCCCGACGCCTTGTCACGTTTCGGTAGGGTTTGCACATCTATGCGACGTCACGCGCATGCCGCGTACAGTTCACAGCGTGTATCACAAATCACTATCACAATCGCAACTCCTCTTTCGTTTTTATTCGCACTATTTGGAGCAAAACCACGCAATAAATTGGTTGTTAAACTCAATTGTTTTAAATAAAGTTATTCCGGTGTTTTGATAAATCTTCTTCCTAGCCATCATAATTTTAAAAAATTTACAAAAACTCATGAATTTCCGATCTCGTTTAATTTGGTTTACATTAAAATAAGAACGTTGTAAATTACATGTATATATATTTTATAATAAACTGCAAAAACATGTTTCCTGTGTTCCAAAAATATACTGTTCTGATGTTACTCACAAAAACGGTTTAATTGTATGAGCAAAACCATGAAATAAATTGTAAGTTAAATTTTATGAGCAAACCCGTGTAATAAATTGTTAGTTAAATTCATTATATCAAAAAATGGTATTCCGGTGTTTCGATCAATTTTCTACCAAACCATTAAAATTATTTTTAAAAAAATTAACAATCTAGATTAATTGGTTTATATTAAAATAAATATGTTTTAATTAATATAACGACAATTATACACGTAGTTTAATAAAAATAAGAGTGTCCGGTTCTTTTGTCTTCGAATGTACTCAATGCTACCCGACGAAAATCTGGACAGTGGGGATCGCGTAGCGTAGCATAGGGTAGCTTTGCGTGGCATCGGGCAGATTACATATATATACTTTGAAATAAGCTACGAAAACTATAAGTTTCCTTTGTACTAAAAATATAGTGTTGGACGCTACTCTCAAAAACGGTTTAATTGTATTATCAAAACTATATAATAAATTGTTAGTTAAATTCATTATATCAAAAAATGTTATTCCGGTGTTTTGATCAATTTTCTAACAAAACGTTAAAATTAATTTTAAAAAAATCAAAACTAATGAATGTTTGATTGGTTTATATTAAAATAAGTTTATTGTAACTAATGTAACGACAATAATACATGTAGTTTAATAAAAATAAGAGTGTCCGGTTCTTTCGTCTTCGACTGTACTCGCTGCTACCCGACGAAAATCTGGACAGTGGGGATCGCGTAGCGTAGCATAGGGTAGCGTTGCGTGGCATCCGGCAGATGTGCACAGGAGTAATACAATCTCATGGAAAATTGGACTTTGGATTTGTATCGGGTAGCGTTGCATCGGGTAAGTGTGTTCCCGGCTATAGACGGGAAGGACATAACGCAGATACACGATATGCCAATAGCACAGGACTTGAATTGTCTGTCGAAGAATTCCAAAACAATAAGATTGTATTTAACTATTAGACGACTATCGTAAAATGAAGTTCAAAGTCAACCTAAGGTCAGTATTGACAATTTTTACGACCATATGAAGTTAGCCCAGCAGCCGTAAAAAGTCCTCTTCGGACTCTTACAATATAATTTCGGTTTTTATTTGCCGATCTATTTTAAGGATATTATATATCAGTCCATTATTTTTTTTTTTATCTTGGGATAAGGAAACACTGCATCCTACACCACTGAATTTAATGAGAATATATAAAAAGTCACACAAACCAAAAGATGGTTCCAGTAAAATGGATCAAACAATTATTTTTATTAGAAAGAAACACACCCTCTAATTTACTTGAATATGATTTTTTAAAGGAAATAATAAAATATACATTTTTGGAAGAGATTCTCATGGGGTGATTGTATTTGTCCTCGTGTTCCATTGAAAAATTTATAATTCCTTCGGATTGTCTTAAATTTAACGTTATTACAACCGTAATTTTTCAACATGTGTCATATGTCAGTATAAATTAGAAAAATAAGGCTAACATTAACAAAAACATATCCAATATTTTAATTTTTATATACAGTTCTAATTTATTTAAAGGAGGCCATATTTTTTTCATTGCGTGAATTTTGTAAGGCTCTATGGCCCTGAAGAATGTCTGCTAGTTGGTGGAGTCGTTTCAAACTTATCCGCTAAGTTTTTGATTTTCGGAACAAAATCGTAGTGGGAAAGGGGAAAACTTAAGGAGTAAAATTATATTTTTGATTTACCCCAAGGAATGTGTAATGGTTTTTTAAATTCGTATGGTACGAAAATGTTGGCACTTGTTTGTACATCTACGAAAGAAAATCTTATCGATTGATGGTTCGATCACAAGGAGCACAGTTTAAAAAAAAAGATAGCCCAGATGTAAAATCAGAAAGCCGGTTTAAAGATAAATAATTACGAAAAGAGAATCGGAAACAAATCAGGCGATGATGAAAGATCAGAAAATCGCTGAAAATCAACATTACGACAAAATTTTCAAAAATCGAGAAATTTAAAAAAATTCGGTTTTGAGTTGAAGGGCAGGAAATAAATCGTTTTTTACACAATTGGCAACGGGTACGAAAAATAAAGCTAAGTTAGTTAAAGTACGCTATATAGCCAATTAAGTTTGTATGGAATCACCGACACAATAATGCTCAGATTTCGGTCGTTGGAATGTCAAGCGATCAAAGTTAATTATGAGTGGCGCGGCCGTTAAATTATCCTGGTTTAATTTAGAATCTGTTGAGAAATTTTGTAACCTGTGAATAGTGCATGTTTTCAAACTGTGTCAAAACACGGTTATCCGCAACTCACTGTGGTCTCAATTGGTGTGATGTCAAACTTTTGTAATATCCTTCATGTCTAATATGCAAGACGATGTACAGTCAACTCAACCTGACAAAAAAACAGATATAACCATTGCGCAATCCTATACAAACTGCTCAAAAATGAGTATGGTTATTGCAAATTTTGAAGTATTTACTTTTTCTAGAATTTTTATTTTATTTTTGTTATAAATTGCATTAAAATTTTTATGTTTTTAGTAGAAGGTGAATTTATTGAAGGTATTTAGAAAAATCGATCGCGTCGCGTCACATGTGTCATAAGAATCAATCGCGTCGCGTCTTATGCGTCAAATCGCAGGCGTAAATCACGTCGCGTCATAAGAGTCAATCGCGTCGCGTCATAACAGTCAATGGCGTCGCGTCATAAGGCTCCATCGCGTCGCGTCATAAACGTCAGTCGCGTCGCGTCACATGCGTCAAAAGAGTCGCGTCAGGCGTCAATCGCATCGCGTCATAAGCGTCAATCGCGTCGCGTCACATGCGTCAAAAGAGTCGCGTCAGGCGTCAATCGCATCGCGTCATAAGAGTCAATCGCGTCGCGTCATAAACGTCAGTCGCGTCGCGTCACAGGAAAGCGGTTAAGCCCTTATTTTGACTTTAAAAACACCTGCCCACCAATTCGTTCTCGCGTGACCTTGGTTAAAAGTGCACATACGCACGGTCGTGGTAATATTTTCCGTGTTAAACTTTCGGACTGACCCCCAGCCATAAGACATATCCATGTCAATAACTAAACAAAAGGTTTTAAGTAATTAGGTTAGGTTAGGTTAGGTGGCAAAGGTACTAGGAGGTGGGGTTTGTGTGCCCCAGGCACTGCAGCCTTCTGGTTTATTGTACCTTCCTAGTTCTTTAGTTTAGTCAATAGACTCGATCCTTTTACTCAGAATTATCAAGTCATTGACTGTTATTGCTGGTTACTAGTGGCTCTTTCCTCCTCCTCATTACATAGTCTGCAAATTGGATCACTATTATATATGCCCATGTTTTGTAGATGTTTTCTCAGGTGCCAGTGGCCGGTTAGTAGTCCTACCACTCCTCTGAGATTTGCCCTCTCCAGTTATAGCAGTGTTTTTGCCAGTTTTGGTGAGGGTTGTTTTATCATGAGTTTACTGTGTCTAGCACTGCTAGAGTTTATCCATTTTTCTCTTTGTTTTATTTGGATCCATTCTGCGATGGAGGATTCTACGTTTGTTTTGGATATCCTAAGGATAGGCTCGGGGCTTATGTATGGTCTTGCGGATCCTCCTCTGGCCAGTCTGTCTGCTTCTTCATTACCCAAAATTCCCCTGTGCCCTGGCACCCGGGATACCGTTACCTTGTTGTGTTTTCCCTGGTTTTGGAGATTTTGGATGCATTCACTGACTAATTTTGATGTGATTCTTGTACATGTCAGTGCTTTGATAGCTGCTTGGCTGTCTGATCTTATGAGGATTTTTTTTGTCAGTGTAACCTCTTTTAAGATTTTCCAGAGCACAAGCATTGATAGCATGTATTTCTGCTTGAAAGACCGAGGTGTCCTTCCCTAGTGAGTTTGATTGCTCATATTTTGGGCTTGTACAGAAAACTCCTGATCCGGTTCCTTTAGTTGTTTTGGAGCCATCCGTATACCATGTCATTGTGTCCGATGTTCTCTTGTGTTCTTCCTCTCCTTTGTAGTCTGTTGAGATTTTGTAGGAGGTCGTGAAGTATGTAATTAATCCTGTGTTTAATGTCTGTTAGCTAAACCGTCTCTGCACCTGTTAAACAAACTGTAAATATGGTTGTCACTAATTTCATAAGGAATTTCCCTTTTGCATTTTTGCAAAGATGCGTTCAGTTGTTGCAGGTCAATTGGCTGCGGATGGTCATACAAAAGCTTTCTCTGCAACCCATCCCACAAGTGCTCAATCGGAGGTTTGGAAAAATGTTGGATGGTCAGATGGGAAATTCCCAACATTACTAAACATTTACGAAAAACTCCGCCTCTATGAGGTCTAGCATTGTCACTGTTTGATTTATTATATAGTATATTTTACTTATTATATGGTTTTCATAAATTATTTCACTTATCTCCACGTATTGAAAACTTTCCCTTACTGTCTAGAATTTGAATATTTTAGAGGAAAGGCCAGCCAAAAGGAAAACTTAATATCAGAGATAATTACTTCACAGTGCATCCTCAATTGTTTTATTTGCTCCGACTCAAGGAGATTGTTAGGGAAATTATTTTTAAATTTATACACATTGAGAGTGTCATGGTTTATAAGTTATGTTCCGCTGTCGGCCGTTATGGTAAGTTTCTAATGGTCTACTTTACTCATTAGTCGGCAAAATGTTTTTAACGAAGTCTCTTCTCATCCGCCCGCCTTGCACATCCCTCTTTAACCATTACCACTAATTTAAGAAAATGCATTCATTATTTATTTACTACTAAAGTTACAGCACAACCCCTCCAGGTGTAATATTTGATCAGTGTTAACTTTCTTGATAAATAAATGTATACGTTCTGAACTTGAAGATCTGTTTGGATAATAAGGTTGGAAACGAATTTTAGAGCTTAGGTAAAGGTTTCAAGGACTTCGATCTGGAGCTGTTAGAGGTTGGAACGCTTGGTTATTCTAACTCGAATCAGTGGGTCCAGATTGGTTGTAGTAAGTATATGTGTGAAGGGTTCGTTTTGTAGTGAATGTTTCGATCTGTTGACAAGCAGTCTTTTGAGTAGTTTATATCGTTGAGTTTTACCCTTTAAAGTCGAGTATGGTGGTTTTAAGCAAGTCTTTTGTGGACGTGATACGGTATCGGGCGACCCTGGTTGCTGGAAGAGGAACAGAGCTGTAGTCGAATGACGAAAATACGGGTTAGGTTATTTGGTGCGATTTAGTGTAGTCAGTCCTATTTTCAAACATTTTTCCAAACTGGAGAAATGTTCCTGCAGTTGAATGAAAGTCACTGGTAGTATTGATGAAAGGAAGGTAGTCTGGAGATCGGAGTACTTCTTGCAAATATGCTTCATCTTCACGGAGAGTTGATCGTGGAGGTTTTCTGACGACCACTGCTTTATCTGGGTTTGCTGAAGGGATGGCGGTTTGATCTGAATATAAGTGACCCGATATAAGATCGGGATCGATAAGAATGATTGAACAGTGTATTGAAACAGAGATGAGACCAACGACACTACCATGCGTCACACTTCGGCATAGTGATTAGAGCAGAAAGATATCCCGATTGTACGTAAAATTGTCTACCAGACTAGGATTGTAAGATGAGATAATAATTTAATGGAACCCCTTGAGTTTCCAGAGCACGGTAGCTGTAGTATTTCGTCAGCTCAAGGATTGATGTCCACCAGTCCCACAAGATGGGGGGATCCCAGGCGATGATTTCGCCTGAATCCGAATTAATATGATAGAATGGCACTGGTGTTTTCGACGACAATATATTGACGTTCGGGAATTTCACTTCAAAATTTTCAACGTTACGGGGCAATATGATGCAGGGTGATGCTGAATTTTTGGAAGGACCCCAAGATGTTTCAGGGCATTGGTTGCTGAAGGAAGAAAAGAGTAAATTGGAAGATAGGTTATTAAAATTATTTTCTGAGATTTGGTTTCGTTAAGTTTCCATTTCTTGGAACATTTTTTCAAACAGATCAATTTGTCTTGAGGGTTCTGACAAGTGGATCTTCGTTTGCAGAAAGGTTGGCGGTGTCATCTGCATATATGAGGAGACGGTAACATTGGTGGGCGGTATGTTCATTTTTCTTCAAATTCTGTTTATTTGTCCAAATATCCATGGAGACGAAAAACAAAAAATGTTCTCGGGGTCCAAAATGGTGAGTTAGTATAGGAGAGTGGACGAACGTTTGTGTAATCGAAGTTACAATTTACGAGTAACCCGCAGGATTGCGAAATTATTTGTGTTCTCTGTGGAATCACTTCGCCTGCAATAATTCACCGCACACCATTTGCTCTTCACTGGTCAAATCTAAATGTGTTGGAAGAAGGGGCTATCCTTAATTGGCAGCAACGCTCCTTACCTTTGCCAGTTCGCCGGAACCTGTTCCTTCACGTTGACTCCCCGACAAAAGCAGGACGCGATATGAAGAACGATAGATTAACAAGTAAACTAAACCAAACTAATATGATAAAGTTTATTTAATTTACATAAGTTGAATAATAAAGTGACCTGGCCAGGTTCAATATATTAAAGAGTATAGTGACAGACTTATTACAGAAAATTAATCAAGCTATACAAAAACTTAGTTTTAAATGTTTTTCACGTTAGTTAACAATTAAGAGAACAATCTGTGGTGTATACTGAATAGAGAATGGGATTGAGAAAGCTTTCAAGCTTGAAAATTTAGTACTGAAATTTAAATTATAGCATAGATGTGAATAAAGGGCGCTGTTTTTATAACGTTGTGATAAATGGGGCTCTCTAACGGAAAATAATGGGAAACTACCCGTGAGACGCGGTGTGAAACGAGAATATCTGATTCCCAACCAAGGATTTACTCGTACCATTTAATTAAATATAAGATTACCAGGAGCTGTTTTGGCTTAGCCAACCTGGTTAACAGCCTTAAATAATTGATTTGGGATCCATAATTGCTTAACGGGAAACCGGCGATAGTGGTCTCATTTATTCATAGAGACGTGTCTATTACACATCCGAAAATATTGAATCTTTGAATCGGATAATTAATCACCTAATTATAACCAAATATGTTAAAATTTAAAAACAAAAGGCAAAACCAACCGGGATTACTACCGGTAAAGATATAAATAAACTTTGGCGCCTTCAATGAGCCGGATCGTCAAAGAAGCGCTTGCGTCTCAGGGTCACGACTGACCGATGGCCAAACGAAAGTCTGAATTCGTGCTCATCCGTTTGGGGATAAGACATTCATTTTAAGGAAAACCCCAGTAAAAGTAACCCCACAAAGAGAAAGGTCGCTTAGTGAGTTACACTCGTTCGAGGCGCGTTGGCCCTTAACAGGGAGCGAATAGGCTAGGTCCCGACATAAAGACGCTCGGTCCTCGGACACGAGAGTGGGTTGTTGTGCCCCCTTTACCGGTTTTTAATGTAAACCCGGGTATTTCTCGATTTAAAAATATAGAAAACATTATATACAATCCAATTGATTTCGTAATCCGCTTGACCAATTAATACATTAAAATTAATTAAGGTCTTTAGTTGAGATATAAAAGTCAGGGCCACTAGCGGGATTCGAACCCACGACCTTCGGCTCAATACGCCGCTGTTCTATCACTTGAGATATCGTGACTTCGATCCACTCGGACACCAATTATCTCAGTACATGGTAACTCGGCCGAAGAAAAATGTCTGTTTTTGTTTGCTGTAAAACCTCGTATTTACAGTCGTGACCAGACGCCTAAAATCCTAATTATTTCGACCAAAGGAATTTTCTTCGTCGTCCTTTAGTAGTAACGTCTTTCGGTTTTTTAATCTTGATGTACTGTAGACGCCACTTATAAGACTCAGGGATGTAAGGTCCAGTCGCCTGTAAGACTCAGAATCGCCAGAAACAGTCCGTATGTGTCAGAATACATTGAAAATCTCGGTTATACGAGACTTCACTTTGGAGATAAGACTCAGTTTATACAGCTCACAATGCAAAGTTGAATACTAGTTTTACTAGATAAACTAGTTTTCTTACATGCTAACACTCCGTCACTGACGCTGCCGAGTGGCCAAGGAATCATTCGAGCCTATAAAGCATATTAAAGGTCAAAAATGAGAAAAAACCTTATCGCTCTTATTGACAAAACCTTAGAATCTTAATCAACTTCATCTTCAAACTCGACTTTAAAGGCTAACGATCTCGCCAAGAAGATCAACATTCTCGAGGCTTTACACGAGGCCAACGAAGCGTGATGTGACCATTCGAAACTGCTTTCGGTACGGAGGTTTTGCCAGAACTGATGAGCTGGAGGAGGAGGAAGATAGTTGCCCTATAGAGACGCCAGAAGACCTTACTGTGAGGAACTACGAGGATTGGATGGATATCGACCAAAATCTTCAAATCTGTAAAGCGTATTCTGAGTACCGAATCGGCCAGTCCGTCGTGTAAGATGCCAGCAACAGCACGTCAGGTGCTAGGTACGATGACAATGTTGATGAGGAGAACACCTATGAAGCCAGATTCCGCCTTCAAACTCAGAGGTTCTACGGGCTCTGGGAGTGTTGGGGAGAGCTGTCCAGCACCACGGGACCAATTTTCAAAAGACTGCGGTTATGAGATGTATATTATTGAAATTATGAAAAATAACAGAAAAAGGCACAAAATTAATAAATTGCTTTCAGCCATCTTAAATTTTGAATTGATTATGTATGTAAGTATATGAAAACAACTTTATTTTATAGGTGAATTACACGCGGTCTATATGTGTAGGTGTGTACAAGACAGGCTTTTTTAAAATCTTAACGGCTGCTGAGCTAACTGGAGATGGGCTTTAAAATTGTCATTATCCACCACAGATTGGCCTTGAATTTCATTTTATATGTAATTAGTTATATATTATCTTGTTGTTTTGGAATTCTTCTGAGAATTCTACTCCAGTTTTGTTGGCAGTATGGTATGTATACAGTATGGTCTCTTCTGTCCTGTCCGCCCTATGCACCGGGTACAATCATCCCTAAAGAAAGAAGTCAAAAATTACTGATTTTTTTTTGCAAGTAAACAAATTAGCGTGAATTCTATGGTTGTGTGGATAAGAAAACAATTTACCAATTATCTTTATATTAATCTTCGGCCTTCTCAAGTACTGAAATATAACACTGGTCGTTATTTTTCAAAAGACTTTTATAAAGTTCACGTTCAACTTTTACTTACTCAAGGTGAAAATTCCAGTACTTTTAACGCTTAACAAGTTAATTTCAAATTCACGGAGGAAACTCATACTTTAAACTTAGAACTTAAATAAGCGTCCCAGAGCGGGTGGCCGGCAGCACGTTTAAATATTTATCAGATCAAAAAAGCCAAGCTTCCTCTCTTTTAAACACGAAGTAATATATTAATAGTCTAAATTAATCGTATATCTTGTTTCAGAGGGTGATTCTTAACATAATTAATTTCGGGAAAAGGAGAAATTCATTTTTGTACGGGATGACGCCGATTGTTAAGTCAACAAGTAGGCCGACATGGTAAACGTTTTCCAATGTTTCATCTGTCTGTTCATTTATTTGTATATCTGGATATTTTAAGATATTGTGTCAAATTTCCTAGGCAGAGGATGCCGAACGACAACGTCTTTTACCACAGTTCGCCTTATCACAACAACAACTACATCCTCAGCCTTGCGTTTAATTTTGACAAAGAGGAAGACGTTTACCAGTTTGCGTTTTGTTATCCGTATTCCTACACAAAACACCAGGCTCACATGGACCTGTTGGAAAAGAGGAATTATCCGTTTTTCAAAAGAGAACTACTCGGTCAATCCATTGTAAGTTCTCTAACTAAGAATATTTGTTTAATTTCTAATATTGAAATGTTTATTATGTTATTATGTCAGCAAAAGAGACGCGTAGAATTGGTAACGATCACGCATCCCAAGAACATGACACCGAACGGAAAGGTTCACGTTGTTGTCATCCTGTCGAGAGTTCATCCAGGAGAATCGCCAGCTTCTTATGTATGCCAAGGTATGTAGACTATTTTTCATATCTTATGTTTCAACAAGTTGTTCTTTCTTTAAATACAATTTAATAGTTTCATATTTTATGACCATCTCTGGAAAAACATCGATTTTTGTCGGATAAAAGTTTCTAAAGATATCTGTAGTTTGTCAAGGATGCATCCTTGCCTCGATCTCGAACACATTCAGCGTAAGCTCGTATTTCTTACCGCAAGAATAAATGTGAAGGAAATAAAATATGTTAAAGTTTCGGCGAGATCGTTACCATTGAATGCGGCCACAGGGTGGTGGACGTTGCATCCTCCCCTCAGCTGAAGTAGTTTGGGTGCTTTTCCAGACCTTCGGCAAAACTTCACTACAGTGTGGGACCCCGGTATGCCCTGGAAACTCAAGGACATCCTTCCAACACGGTTTTCTAAAATGTAAATAAGCTCCATTCAGGACACCCTTCTCTTTCTTCAACCATGACCGGGTGTTACTTGAAGCAGCACACTCGGCCCCATCCTCTTTTCAATATATTCTCCGATGAAATTTTCCAAATACAGTCACCTCATCTCACTGGAACACATTTGGTTTAAAAAACTCCTCCTATCTTTTTACGGCAAGAATCAATATGAACGAAAGAGTGTGTTCAAGTTCCGGCGAGATCACTACTATTGAACAGGGCAACAGGACGTTTTCTCAGCACTTGAGGTGATTTCCTAGGAGTTAGGTAAAACTTAGATTGAGTGAGCTGTTCTAACCTCATGACCTATCGTGAGACGTCGATCCACTCGGACACCAACTGCCCATCTAGATTGGTTAGAACAGCTGCTTACTGAGCCGAAACTCGTGGGTTCGAATCCCGTTCGAGACACTAGCTTTTTCATTTCAACTAATACATTACACACAAAGAATAACTAATTGAAAGAAGTAATAACTAAATATAAAGGATTTAATTTTATTTAACCATTTAATATATGACAATTTATATGTTTCCCATATTTTAATTATTTTTATGTATAATTTGATAATTATTTGGAGATCGTGAGAGATATAATTTTATAGATTCACTAATTTTCTTTGTCCACTTGACCAAACAATACCTTTCAATTAATTAATCTGTATTTAAGTATTGGTTGAGATAAAAAAGTCAGTGTCACAAGCGGGATTCGAACCGACGACCTTCGGCTTGATAAGCCGCTGCTCTACCACTTGAGCTATGGTGACTTCGATCCTCTCGGACACCAACTCCTCATCTAACCTACACCCTTTCGAATTTTCCCTCCTTTTTTGCCATTTTTCAAATGTCGTGTAATCCGGATTTGATTCTCGGCGACGAATGACATCGAATCCAGCTTTTGACACTGACTTTTTTATCTCAACCAATACCTTAAATATTGATTAATTAATTAAAAGGTAATTTTATAATTTATCCATATGGTACGTATTTTAGTAAATTGGTCTTTCGTCCTGAAAAAGTAAATAATTTAATCGATGGCTTGGCACCTTGACACCGAAAGAAAGTAACTTTGCACCTTTATAGAGAGAATATTAAAGTGGATAACCTGTCTCCCTGGACCACTTTGAGCCTTCATTTCCTTGACAAGCAAGCCTTGTATTGTATTATTTTGGGTGAATTAACGCCTTATCTAACAAATACTGTAAAGTTTAAGGTTTGCCCAAACAGTGCAGACTCCCCTGAAAAAAAAATTAATTAACAATTAAATTCCAATGATTATAAGTGAGTTAAATAAGAACAAAAGTCCCGCAAAAAAAAGTCACTGCTTCCATAATCTGTATAAACTTGCAAATTTAACCACATGTTCTTTTTCATACGTAATAAAGGGTTAAAATTAATAAGATTTTTTATAGATAACGCCACCCTTAAATTATTTTATATTTATTATTGATATTTTATGAAAAAATCAAACAAGAAAATTATCATCGCTTATTGAACAACCGGAATTCTGTGGGTGTTTAATATTTTATAAAACGCTTTATCACAAACATAAAATTTTTATTTGGTATCAGTAAACATCCATACTTGAAAATCGTTCAAACCGAGTAATTTAGGATAACGTAAAATTAAAATTATTTTCCAACCTTTCCTCTTTATTCCCTCCAATCCCACAATCGATAGTTGACACCCACTACGGCTTATGATCTTATGACTCACATTTAATTTACATTTCAGGGATTATCGACTTTCTAATAAGCAATCACAACACGGCAGTTAGCCTGAGGGAAAAGGTCGTTTTCAAAATTATTCCCATGTTAAACCCCGATGGGGTTTTTTTAGGAAACCACAGGTAGGCTTTTACTTTTGTTGTTCTAAAAGTTTTTTTTTTTTTAAGGATTTTTAAAACAAAACAACTAACGCGGACAATTTTCTTCCAGGTGTTCCGAGGTGGGGATAGATTTGAACCGATCCTGGTCAAAAATATCCAAATGGCTTCATCCTACGCTGGACGTGGTTTATTCGTATATCACATCGTTGGATCAGGACAAAGTAAGCGTTTTGTTTTATTTGCTAACTCGGTTATTTTTCCGGTTGGACCTTTGAAGTTGATATAAAACGCAAGGATTTATTTTTTAATTGACTTGTCATAAAACAATTTTCAAGCTTCCTCTCACAATTGTTGAGATTTATACAAGTTATTTTAAAATTTAGCGCTAGGAGCGTTATTAGCCGAAAGGTTCCGTGTTTGACCCGGCTCTCATCACTGTAAGGTAAAGGTCCCGGGTTCGAATCCAGCGGCCCTGCATTCGAACCCGACGTACTTACAAATGGGCTTTTTTACAAAATCACCGGCACCCTGAGGGCTTATATGACCTCTGCTGTTGCGAACCCTCGTAAAAAAAATATATATTGCTAATAAAACCGTATTCCTCCGACTTTAGATTTTAATCCATGTCGTACACGAAAAAAACCGCTCTGACAGATTAAGACCTGAGGATTGAAACTTTTATTGTGACGTTCAATTAAATTAATCTTTTATGTAAGGTTTAAATGAAAAAGTTGGTGTCTCGAGCGGGATTCGAACCAACGACCTTCGGCTCAATACGCCGCTGCTCTAACCACTTGAGATAGAGCCGCAGGTTATTTAGCTGAAGGGGATGGGTTCGAATCCAGCTCGTGGCACTCACTTTTTCATTGCAACCCATACCTTACATAAAAAGAGTAATTAATTAAAGCAGGTGATATGGTCAATCGGACCACGAAATATAATGGATTTTACTAAAACTTTATTTCTTAGCAAAATTGCTTATAAATCCTTCTACTCGTATAACGACAATTATCAATAAATAATTAAAGTTAATTTTAATTTAATGTGAATTTATTGCTTTACTGTTCAACGACAACCAATTGAACCATGATATTTTTTTTTACAGAATATCGATTTAGACGTTGTTTTGGACATTCATGCTCATTCTAATCTTAGAGGTGCATTTGTTTGTGGAAATAGCTACAATGATGTTTATAGGTCAGTATAAATTAACTCAAAATACGGCAAACTCAAATTAAAAGGCGAAAGATTTATTCGTTATGAAGGGAGACCAGAGTAAAATTAAAAAATTACACTTAAATAAATAACACCAAAAATAGTTCACGATCGGAATTGTGAGAAAAAGAACCACGTCCGATGGATGTTTGGAATTGACATGTTGATTGTCTTTTTTTGTCAATTAAATATCACCTCAGAATAACAATTATCTTTAAGAGATTAATATTCCAACGTTTCAGAAAGATTTGTAATGTTACAGGTACGAACGACACATTGTCTTTCCGAAACTACTATCTCAAAAGGTCCTCGGGTACGAAAACAACCATACCGTTTTTAACAGGGATTCAAACAAAGCAGGTTCCGCAAGAAGGTTTGTGTACTGTTTAATACATTCAAGGTAGCCATGAAAAAACATTGTTTAACCAATTACCGTGAATTCTATGATACTAAGGATAATAAATCCGTTGAAAGAATGAAAAAAATTATAAATGTAGAGAGGTGAGAAATAAATTTGGATGATTTACATCGTCAAATGGCTGCAGATAAACGTACTACAGAGGACATGGAAAATAATCCCTAGCACTCTACCTGGGTCACGCTTTCAAGCCTCACTGAACTTTTTCTTATTGAGAAACTTCGTATGTAAAACTCTCTTCACTCGTCCATACGCTCCCTGATTCTCTCCAGAAAAATCTTGAATCAAGGATATATAACCTCATCTTGACATAACACTAGCCTTACCAAAACGGTCCCTAGTCCTAACGTAAAAAAATAACCAAACCCTAAGTTGTAACTAATCCTAGTGAACCAAGTCCGTTCCTTAGCCCGAACCGAAACCGGGGACCACGATTACCGGATGCGGCGCTATGCGACGCTACTCGACGCAAATCCAAAGTGCAATTTTTCATAAGATTATATTACTCTCGTTTGGTTTGTGTGACTTTTTAAATATTCTCATTAAATTCAATGGTATAGGATGCAGTGTTTCCTTATCCCAAGATAAAAAAAATAATGGACTGTATCCTTAAAATAGATAGGCAATAAAAACAGAAAATATATTGTAAGAATCCGAAGAGGAAACTTTACGGGTGCTGGGCTAACTTCATATGGTCGTAAAAATTGTCAATACCGACCTTAGGGTTAACGTTGAATTTCATTTTACGTTAGCCGTCTAATAGTTGAAGACTATCTTATTGTTTTGGAATTCTTCGACAGACAATTCAAGTCCTGTGTTATTGGCATATCGTGTGTCTGCGTTATGTCCTTCCCGTCTATAGCCGGGAACACACTTACCCGATGCAACGCTACCCGATACAAATCCAAAGTCCAATTTTCCATGAGATTGTATTACTCCTGTGCACATCTGCCGGATGCCACGCAACGCTACCCTATGCTACGCTACGCGATCCTCACTGTCCAGATTTTCGTCGGGTAGCAGCGAGTACAGTCGAAGACAAAAGAACCGGACACTCTTATTTTTATTAAACTACATGTATTATTGTCGTTACATTAGTTACAATAAACTTATTTTAATATAAACCAATCAAACATTCATTAGTTTTGTTTTTTTTTTTAAATTAATTTTAACGTTTTGTTAGAAAATTTATCAAAACACCGGAATAACATTTTTTGATATAATGAATTTAACTAACAATTTATTATATAGTTTTGATAATACAATTAAACCGTTTTTGAGAGTAGCGTCCAACACTATATTTTTAGTACAAAGGAAACTTATAGTTTTTGTAGCTTATTTCAAAGTATATATATATATATATATATATATATGTGTGTGTGTGTGTGTGTGTGTGTGTGCGTGTGTGTGTAATTTTGTCGTTATGTTAAGTACGAGGTTCTTATTTTAATGTAAACCAAATTAAAGGAGATCAAAAATTCATGAGTTTTTTAAAATTATGAAATTATGATGGTCAGGAAAAAGATTTTTAATTTTTTTTTAAATTATTGGTTTAGCAGAAAATTGTTCAAAACACCGGAATATCATCTTTTGATATAATTAATTTACTAACAATTCATTTATTACATGGTTTTGCTCATAAACTTCAATTAACAATTATTACAAATTCACTAATTTCGTGGTCCGCTTGACCAATTAATACATTAAATTTAATTAAGGTTTTTGGTTTGTATGAAAAAAGTCAATGGCATGCGCGTGATAGGAACCAACGATTTTCGGCTAGATACGCCGCTGCTCTACCACTTGAGCTATCGTGACCACGATCCACTAGGACATCAGCTTCCTATCTCAACCCCACCTTATGAGTTTTCCCTCCTTTTGCCATTTTTCAAGCGGCGTATCTGGCCGAGGATCGTGGGTTCGAATCTGGCTCGTGCCATTGATTTTTTTCATCTCAACTAAAAACCTTAATTCATTACAAAGGTTTTTCTCAAAATATTGCATTGCGAAAAAACAAGAACAAAAGAGGAGTTGCGATTGTGAGAGTGATTATTGTTGTACACGCTGTGGACTGTACGCGGCGTGCGCCTGATGTGCAAACCCTACCGAAACGTGACAAGGCGTCGGGAAGCATCGGGTAGCGTAGCATAGCGTTGCATCGTGTAAGTGTGTTTCACGCTTAATTCTGATCTAACCCTAACCTAAAACTAACCCTAGCTAACCAAACCCATTCCTAACCGAATCCCAAAACTGAACCTGTCTGCCAAACTCTAACCTACAACTAACACTAGCTTGTTTGAAGAATAAACCACGTAACTTTAATATGTTTTTGAAAGGCACTTATTGAAGGAAATACAATATGTCAAAAAATATTTTCTGAATATGAGGTAAGTTCACTTTCACAACTTAACAACATACTGAACTTATTAAGACAAATATATTCTTGAAACGGAGACCATTGTTTCTGAATAGTTTTTAATCGGATATCCCTACTTTGATGAATTAAAATATAATTAAAATTAACTTGATTACACGTGTTAACGGTTCGAAGCTAGCGAACAAACCCGATACTACTGAAATACGGTCGTCTTCGTGTGCAATTACAGTTGACAGCAGTGTAAGAAGTTTTACGCCTATCAACGTTCAAGTTTCACCAAGCCTCAACTCTGGTGGAATTAACGTCAATTAATCATGCGTTTGGCCGAAGTTTTTCTCATCCGTGTTTGATTTTGAACACTTATAAAATACAGTGAAAACGGTGAAGATGGGATTATTTGAGGAAAAAATTAACTGTAGATAGAAGATAGTGGATCCATGGGTGAAAAGCGATCCGTAAAATAATGTCCTTTGGGTTTACGCATGGTTTACCAATGCCAGAAATACTGCAAAATATCATACGTTGATAAATAACAAGGGGATGCTACATACGCGAGATCATCGATTTTTTTTATGATATGATATCATGCCGTTCAAACGTGCAATCAGATTGGATTCTCGACAACAAATGAAATGACCGCGGGTAGCTTTAGTGAAGTATTCTTCATTTTAAATCATTAAATTCACTAATTTCGTGGTCCCCTTGGCCCTGATATTACAATTAATTAAGGTTTTTAGTTGAGATAAAAAAATCAGTGTCACGAGCGTGATTCGAACCCACGACATTCGGCTAAATACGCCGTTGCTCTACCACTCGAACATTGTTGTAAAGGACCACTTTTATCCCCAGTTATCAATTTTGTTAATTCTTCCTAGCCTAACCTAAATTTTAGAGGCGAAGTGGGAAGTTGGTGACCGAGTGGGTCGAGGTCGTTAGCTCAAGCGGTAGAGCAGCGGCGTATCTAGCCGAAGATCGTGGGTTCGAATCCCGCTCGTGCATTGACTTTTTTATCTCAACTAAAAACCTTAATTAATGAAATATAATAGTTGGTCAAGCGGACCACGAAATTAGTGAATTGAAGTTATGAAAGAGCTGCCTAAACCAAGAAACAACCTGATGTGGTTTTGAACCAGTACCTATGACATATGCATAAAAACATAGAATTTCCTAGCTTGTGTGTCTCTCTCTGTTTCACTTAACAAAAAGATTTCAATTAGAAGATGTTATTAGTGTTATTTTTAAATTAATCATGTTGGTTGGCCAAGGATGAATCGATATTAAACGGTATCGAAGGGCCAGAGGCTATAAATTGGTCTTCAACAAAGTAAACCGTATAAACCCCCATATTAGAATGCCCACAATTCATAGAACGACCGGCTTTTCATTATCGAACATTCAAGGAGTTCATGGTTATTAAGCCGAACAATTTCCATCGCTTCTGCGCTTCCCTCTGTCTCGGAGATATTCCGTTTAGAAACTTTTTCCATCGATACACTTTCTTGGCTAAAGGCAAAACGATTTTTTTCCTCAGTGGCTCAGAAAGGGTGTGAGCCTCAGAAAAAATTGACTGTTTTCTACTTTCTAGGTGATTATTGAATGAATTTCGATCCCCGAGTTCCAATACTTTCATATTTTATTCCTTGCTTTACTTTAAATATTATATTGAGACCATTTTAATAAAAATAAACTTGGGGTCTCTCTCTTTCTGTCAATCTACCTCTCTTCTTTATTTTTTTCTCCTTTTTTCTTTTGGCTTTATCACTTTATCTCTCTCTCTCTCTCTCACTCACTCTTTCTTTCTATTTCTCTCTCCTCAGGCCCCCTTTCTCTGTCTCTGCCCTGTCCCACTCTCTCTCTTTCTATTTCTTTCTCTTCCCGTACCTCTCATTCTTTTCTCTCTCCTTTCTCTTACTTTTCCCTTTCTTCATTCTCTTTCTTTCTATTACGTCTCTATTTCTTGCTTTCCATTCTCTTTATGTACCTCACACTCTTTTCTCTGCTTTTACACACTCACTCTCCTCGGTCTAATACTTTTCCTCTCCTCTTTCTACCTCTTCTATTACGTCTCCCTCTCTTTTTCTTTTTTTCCTTCTCTTTCTCTGTCTTTCACTCTTTTCTCTTCTTTTACACTCTCTCTCTCTCTCTCTCTCTCTCTCTCTCTCTCTCTCTCTCTCTCTCTCT
>CM077101.1:24425898-24436494 GCA_039619505.1 Cimex hemipterus
TCTCTCTCTCTCTCTCTCTCTCTCTCTCTCTCTCTCTCTCTCTCTCTTTCAGATAAATAAAACCTTCAGAAAAAAAAGATGATTCTTTCTCTCATTGACTGTCTTTCTGTCAGTCACAGTAATTTGCAACTGAATTCTCTTCTTTCCTCTTTATCGTCGGTAGCTCATTCTACCACTCTCGAATTCAGGAGTTGTTGCCCCGAAGTCAAAGCCAAAGAAAAACTTTATAATTACACTTTTGATCAGTACACTCCAGAGTATGTATACGGCTTTATTTTTTGACTGACATACAGTAAGCGATGTGATGATATCTTTTCGAATAGGCACCTAAACTTGCCACGTGTATGGGTGTTTATGTGTGTGTGTGTGTGTGTGTGTGTGTGTGTGAGAGAGAGAGAGAGAGAGAGAAAGAGAGAGAGAGGGAGAGAGAGAGAGTGAGGAAGAAGAGAGGAAATATAGTGGGACCGAGGAAAGTGAATGTGTAAAAAAAGGGCAAAGAGTGAGAGTTAGAGAAAGAAAATGAAAGAAAATAGGAGAGAGAGAGAGAGAGGCGTAATAGAGAGGGAAAAGGAGAGGAAAAGTGTTCTACCGAAAAGAGAGAGTCTGTAAAAGAAGAGATGAGAGAGATACAGAGCGAAAGAGAGATATGGAGAGGGAGAGAGTAAAAATAAAACAAAAAGGGAAGGACGGCAGTGAGAAGGAATAAAAGAAAGAGCGGACAGAGAGGGAATAAGAGAAAGAGGAAAAGAAAAACATACAGAGAGAGGAATGGAAGAGAGTGAGAAAGAGAAAAAGACGAATAAAAAGAGCGAGAGAGAGAGCGAGAGAAATCAATAAAAACCAGACAGAAAGAGGAGAAGAAAGTGAGAGAAGGAAGAGACAGAGCCAGAGAGAGAGAGAGAAAGAGAGAATAAGCTTTTAGGTGAATAATACATTTTATAAAACACACATTAGCAATTTTTATGCTGTTTGTTCTTCTATTTTTATAGATGTAAGATATCTTTATTTATGTAATTTTTTTAATTTTTGCTGTGCAGGATTTTTATTAGAAATTAAAGCATTTATGAAATGGATAATTTGCATAAAATATGTTGCATAAATACAACCATTTTACTTGTAAAACTCTATTCCGACGTGGCAAATAGATAGAAATACATCTTGTTAAATACATCAGGAGGAAGGAATTTAATTTAATTGTTCCACTATAACAGTGAAACGATCAAAAGGGGCCGCCTCATTAGGCAAAGACGCGATAATCTCGCTTCGAAATTCAAAACAGGATACAACTCCGTAACAATGCCCCCTAATGACTGGCAATGCTCATCCAGTTTAATCAGTGCAATTACCTGCGTTTACTAATATCGAATTTCCCTCGAAATCAAGCTGATAAATTTAGAAAATGTAATTGACAAAATTGAATAGCGAGGAGTGCATAATTGTGAAAAATGCTTCCAAAGCGTGATTTGGCTTTCGGAATCGAGAAATTTACTATAATCAGCAGAAAGAATCCAATTATCCCACTAAAACTTACTGTGCACGATGTCAGTTTTGTAGTAAAAAATTATACGCTTTATTTTGTTTTGGGACTGCGGTGTTACGACGATCAGCAGAATGAAATTTTTTTAAGTGAGTACAAAAAATACAACGACTGTTATAATCAAAAAGGTTTCCATTGGGGGAATCGATTAATGTCACCACTCCCAAAACATTTATGCTTAACATAACACATACCCAGACACGTCAGCCGTGAGGATAAGCATAGTAGAGATGATTAAAATTTCATCACACCACTGTTGACGGATCATCTCTTCGAAGGCTTTCCAAATCGATAATTACAATACATAATTACTTCGACTTAGATTAAATGGATAATTTCATATTTAAAAATATGAATTTGTAGACAAAACAACATTAAAAATGACCAAGTTTCAAAAAATGTATAATCACTACAGACACAGTTTTCTTTTAGTATTTCTTTCTATTCTAAGTGTAAGAGCTAAAGAAGACCGAAGAGAGAGAGCGAGAGAGAGAGAGAGAGAGAGAGAGAGAGAGAGAGAGAAAGAGAGGTGAGAGAGTGACGGAAAAAGAGGAGAGAAAGATTGAGAGGAAAATAAAAATTTATTGAGTTGGCCGAAGTCATTTTCTGTCTGATTTTTTTTTTTTGTCCATACAAAATGTTTTATAAGCGAGAATCTGTTATCGCCCGTGTTGCCGAGTCAGAGTTATTGCTGACCATTGTAAAAACCAATTTTATCTTTACCGCCGACGTCAGGCTGTCAATTACTGTAGAACAATCCAACCGATCGTCCGTAATTGGCAATGGTAATTCACGCCGGCCCGTAACGCGCTGCAATATTCTATTCAAATAATTTCCCGATGAAAAAAAGTTCGATTTTTCTGCAAAAGTCTGGAATTAAATGCACCAGACCGTATCGGATCCATATCCGGTGGCAGAACGACAACCGTCATTCATTGGAATTCATCGCGGAGTTTCTACCCCCGGATCACGTTCAAATGTTGCCCTTTTGCATGCAAAAACGATGAATTTTTCACACTGCCCGACAAGAAAGAGGTTCCGTGTTATTTATTATTGATCTGTAATGAATGACCTACTGTCTATTGACTCGATATTTCCAGAGTTCCAGAGATGATAAGTTTACATGATAGATAAATAAAACTGTGTAGGTAATGTTATTTTGAATTCCAGTCAAACGTGATAATTTGATTATTTTTTTCATTCTTTTCCATAAGTTTTTTTTTTTAAATTTCCATTCCAATATCACCAAATGAATGAGATTTTATCGTGGAAAAGAATGTCTCCTAGGTCTAAAAGGTATCAATTTTTTTCGACACAAGCCCGCATACTGATTTTACTGAAAAGAAAATTTTCAAAAATCAGTTAAGGGAGCACTGGAACCGACTAATTTGGGTAGTGTTTCAAGATTGTCTGCAGGCAGACACTGATGACTGCGGGATGCCGAATTGCCGAGCGAAACGTAAATCAGCAAGAATACTATCGACTTTTACTGATTTTAATTCAACATTTTTGGTCATACTAGGTAGAAAAAATATTAAATCCGATCATTTTTACCAATTAACCTTAATAATTCTAGAAACAAAAGTTAATTTAAGTCAATTTTTAAAATATATTTTTGTGCCTTAATTGTGAATTTTTTCAAGGTTATTAATGTTTTATTAAGTAGGATAAGGAATAATATGGAGGAACCGTAGTACATGAGATAAATCCTAGGGAAAAAAATATAAACGACATTTGAAAAATGGCAAAAAGGAGGGAACATTCGAAAGGTTGGTTGTGGTGGGGAGTTGGTTTCAGAGTGGATCGAAGTCACGATAGTGGTTAGAGCAGCGGCGTATTGAACCGAAGGTCGTGGGTTCGAATCCCGCTCGTGACACTAGCTTTTCATTTCATCCAATTACCTTACATAAATAGATTAGAAAATTGAAAAGAGTTAGTTGGTCAATCGGACCGCTTAATATAGCGGAATTAACAAAAAATAAAGTTGATTTAAGTCATTTTTTTAAAATATGTTTTTCCGCTTTCGTTGTTTATTTATTTCGACGTTATTATTTGTTTTATTACGTGATAGTAATGCATATGGAAGAACCGTAGTATATGAGAATAAATACATAAAAAGCTTACAGAAAGTCTTTAAGTACGATTTTTCATAACAAACAAATTTTTTTAGGCTGTACACGCAGTTATTTTCTCCTTGTAAAAAAATTCATATACTAAAGTACGTAAAAATTAGTTGTGAAAAAATAACATTCAAAACAGAAAATTGATTTAAAAAATTAAATTTTGTTCAAAATTTTTCCTCCTAGTAATTAAAGATTTCATCTTACAGAAGTAGCCAAAAATAATTGTTTTATAAAAAAACCTTTGGAATTTGTTTTAATACATTTAAATACGTTTTTTCATAGCAAACAAAAACTAGGCACGTTTTAGGCCGTGTTCGAAATTTTTGACCAAGTAAAATAACGTTCTGTTACTGAAGTAGGGAAAAAACAATACCACAAAAAGTATCAGAGTTGTTTTATGCATATTTAAATACTAACTTTTATGCCAAACAAAAATTACATTTACTTACAACTGAGGAGAGTGTCCTATTTTTTTCGAATGCAGGGACGCTGGATTCGAACCCGGGACCTTTACCTGACAGCGCCGTGTCAAGGACGAAACCTTGCGGCCACCGACGCCCCCAAGAGTGTCCTATTCTTCCACTTAAAATGAATCTCTTCATTGGATTTTATCCAAATATCCAAATTCAACAAGGATGGAAATCTGGAGTGTTTTACTTTCATGCTAGGCCAACAAAACTTACACTTTATGTAAAAAGTAAAAAAAAAGATAACATCCACACAAAAAACTCGTTACACATGGAAAATAAAAAGAAAAAAAATTTCACTGGGTTGACCAGATTCGGCCGGAGACGATGGTGCCCTCGGCAAGGTTGAGCGAGGTCGTGAAGATGCCGAAGAAACGGGGGCGTTCTTTGAAAGGAGCCCCAGTCATAAAAATTTAAAAAAAAAGGCTGGAGAGCTAATTCGAATTTACTGAAATGCATCGTTATTTTCTTTCCAATAGGTTTCATGCTATCAATGCTTGTGCCCTGGAAAATCTTAAAAGAGGATACACTGACAAAAAAAATCCTCATAAGATCAGACAGCCAAGCAGCTATTAAAGCACTGGCATGCAAAAGAATTACATCAAAACTAATCAGTGAATGCATCCAAAATCTCCAAAACCTGGTGGAACTCAACAGCCTAACGGTATCCTGGGTGCCAGGGCACAGAGGAATTTTGGGTAATGAGGAAGCAGACAGACTGGCCAGAGGAGGATCCGCAAGACCATACATAGGCCCCGAACGTATCCTTGGGATATCGAAAACAAACATAGAATCCTCCATCGCAGAATGGATCCAAACAAAACAAAGAGAAAAGTGGATAAACTCTAGCAGTGCTAGACACAGTAAACTTATGATAAAACAACCCTCACCAAAACTAGCAAAAACACTACCACAATTGGAGAGGGCAAATCTCAGAGTGGTAGGACTACTAACCGGCCACTGGCATCTGAGAAAACATCTACATAACATGGGCATATAGAATGACGACCCCCATCTGCAGATTATGTAATGAGAAGGAGGAAACAGCCACTCATATCATCTTCGAATGCGAAGCAACAGCTCAATGGAGGTTCGATCTATCGCATAAAAACGACTCAGAGAACCACATTGAAGCAATAACAGTCAATGACTTGATACTTCTGAGAAAAAGGATCGAGTCTATTGACTAAACCAAGGAACTAGGAAGGTACAATAGCCAGAAGGCTGCAGTGCCTGGGGCACATAAACCCCGTCTCCTGGTATCCTTTCCCACCATACCATACCAATAGGTTTTATTCAATTTTAATTCTAATAGTTGGACCATCAAAAATTCGTTCTGTAAAACCTTTATCGGTCAGGCGTAAGATCCACAGCAATTCCTAAACGTCATGACGGTTTAACATAACTGGTTCGCCTTCTTTTTTTAATAATTCTATTGTGATGATTAGATCTTCATTTTTATTCGGATTTCAAGGTGTGTACAAATAGATAACAGGTAATACAATGGATAATTTAAACAAGAATTGTACAAGGAGAGTAAATGTATAAAAATACTATGAATTTAATAAGTTAATTAATAAGTTTGAAGAAGTGTTTCCAATGGTACATTATCCTACAGGCCAATCAGCTTAACACCCGTTCTATTTAAAACCCTTGAAAAGCTGATAGACAGCCATATAAGAGCGAACTCACTGGTTGTCGGTGTCCGTAACACACGGTTCACGCGGCGCTCATCACTGTAAGGTGACTGTCCTGAGTTCGAATCCAGCGGCCATTCGGCATTCGAAACCGACATACTTACAAATTTTTTTTTTTTTTTTTTCAAAAACACCGGGACTGCGAGGGTTGATATGACCTCTCAAGTTGCGAACCCTCTTTAAAAAAATTAAAATTAAACAAAAATTAAATAAATGTTAGAATGTACATTAATTTTAACTAAACGAAATCTTGAAACGTAAAGCACCGAATTAGGATTTCGAGCCCTTTAGCTCATCATCAGGTTGAAGGATTTCTACCGATACCCCCGCCAACTCTACGTTCCAATAAATTAGTGATTAAAGATAAAATGTTACCATAATACCTTAATATAGGTGCCCCGCATGCCTAGTAGAGAGGCTCACCGTGTCGCACGTGTTGGAGGATTGTCGCAGCTTGGCGCTGTATAGGGACCGTAATGGAATACCGCCTGGTTATACTAGAATGCTCGAGGGCAGCGAATTCAAGGACAAGCTTTTTAGATTTCTTAGAGACATCGGGATTATGGGTTGTATATAGAGGTGTATTATAGGTTACGATTTGTATTTGGTTTCTGGTAGAATAGAAGTACGTCGGCGGCGGTGCAGCATATCATTTCAAACCTCCACCTATGCTCCGTTAAGCCGTGTCGGGGCAGAAGATCGAGTACCCTCCGACCCCGGACTCTAGATAGAGGATAGGCATGTGTGACTGGATTTGTATATAGTGGTATGCATGTATTTATTGTATGAGTGAGTGTGTGAATGACTAGTTCTAGGGAACGTAAGGGCGCCGAAATGACCAAAGAAGTCGATGGCGCCAGACCAGAGCCCAACCAAGGAGTCGCTTATGCACCAAGGTGGGTGACACCCCCTCATCTATCAGGGAGAGGCCAGAGACCTCCTAGGAGGTCTCGCAATTCTAATATCTTAATATCATTAAATTATTATAAAAATAATAACAATAAAAATAATTAATTTAATTATTTGGACGTTTAATAATATTTAAAATAGGAGGTAGATCAAAATCTATTATATTATTAATGCATTTATCTCCATGTTCAATTTTACATTTTTTTAAATTTCAAATTTCTCCAACCAATCTAGTCTTTCCTTTTGGTAAAACTATGTAACACTGTTGTATTTAAATTTGAATTGAAATTATGTTTCGTTCCTTTTAGATGGCCCTTAAATTCCGCAAATTTGTTCGATTTAGGCATGTGTTCTTTTACTCTCGTTTTTTATTTTTCTATTTCTTAGTCCTATATATATATATAATATCACAATCATTCAAGTTGGTAAACTTCGCTTTTTGCCAAGTTGTCTGCCTTAGGTTAACTTTAGGTTTTGAGAGGATGTTTTTAAGTGAGCCCGTACTTCTATAAGCTATTCTAAAACCTTCTTGTTTACAAAATTTTACTAACTTTTTCCGATAATTCACCAATGTGTGGCAAACAACGGAAACCTAATGGTTCATTTATGGTGGGGTGGCTGAGTCCTGTTGTTGATTCTTTTAAAGTTAATTTTTTTATTGTTTTAATTAGCAACCTATCAATAAATATTTCTAGGTACCCATTGTTTCTTGCTAAGGTTTTAATAGTTTCTAATTATTTTTTATAGTTAGCAGGTGTTAATGGAAATTTTAGCGTACGGTCTATGAGCCGAATGAAACCAGCAGCCTTTTTGCACCAAGGGTGGGAAGAATCCGCTGGTATCGTGGTGTCTGTAATCGTGGGTTTTCTCTTAGGTTGTTTATTATGGGCAATTTTACGTCTAAAAAGTTCAAACAACCATCTTTGCTAATATCCAATGTAAAATTTATTTTACGGTGTAGAAACATTCAGGTGTTCAAACAAATCCAAAAATGTTATTAATTTGTAAGTGGAACATCGGACTTAGGCGAAAGAAAAACTAACTGATCCAGCTACACAAATGAATATTTTTTGTTTGCTTAATTATTTTAACCTGCATTAGTCCGTTTCTCGGTCAAAATTCTATTTAGCAGTGGGTATCGGGGCAAAGTACACTTGAGACATTTTTCGGTAAACCTGTGCCTTGGGGAAAATCCTCCCTCGACTTAACGGTGTTAGGGCTGTTGAAACAACCCCACTTTTAATAGCAAGTGTTGATTCCTCGATGAAATAAAATTAAGTGGAGTTTTTCTAGAGCGAGGCCGGCTTGGGATGATTTGTTAGCTCGTGGGGAGGGCATTTTAATGCCTCGCATGTGCTTGTTTACAAAATTGTGGGAAACATCTAATTCACTCGGATGTTTCCTGGTTATTCGAATGATTAAGAGCACAATCGCTTTTAAAATATAGACGTCGAGGGATCGTAGATTGACTTGGCGTAAATGGACAAGCTCTCTTGCCATTTATTACACAAGAATCAGTATAAAAATAAGTCATTTAAAACAAAAAAGTTACTTTTAGTTTAAAAAAAAACAACAATCATAAATCAATAACTATTGTAAGACACGGAAACGAGAAAAGAGGAGAATGCTCCATTTTCTTCTAAACCGCGGGGACAACATTTGGAAATGTTCCAATACAAATCCTCGTTGGCTCCTGACGAGGCTGTATTTCACCCGGTTTTTCTTTAAATTGCAATTGAATAGAATCTTTTGCCATAATGTGATAAAAATTGTATGATTTTTACTTTTTTTTCCAGGGTCCTGTGCGATGCGTTGAAAGACAGCGTGAACTGCTACTCCTTGAACGTATCTTTTTATGGTTATTATCACTCGAAAAACTACCCTTTTAAATTCAAGTACTACACAGAGGAGAAATGTATCCTTTTAAAATTCTACAAGATGTAATATAAGCAAAGCGTGAAGAAAAAATCATGCACTTTGCATCTAATATATTTTCTTTTATGATATTATCGACATAGACGTTTCTATTCGAGATTGACCTACGTATATAATATTTATTACAATTCACTAGTTTCCATGGTCCGCTTGACCAATTAATTTATGTCAATTAATTAAGATTTTTAGCTGAAATAAAAAAGTCAGTGTCACAAGTGGGATTCGAACCCGCGATCTTCGGCTCAACACGCCGCTGCTCTACCACTTGAGCAATCGTGACCTCGATCCACTCGGACACTAACTTCCCATCTCGACCCCACTTTTTTCTTAATTTTCCCTCCTTTTTGCCATTTTTCAAATGTTGTGTAATCTATTGGATTATTTATTATAATCTCAATTCAATGAAAATACCATTAATTACCTTCGTTCATTAACGATCCATTAGTAAAAAAAAAAGTTCTGAGCGTTATGACAACCCTTTTAAATAATTAATTACGCCCATTGGTCTAGAAGTGTAATAATATCAATACATAATGTTTTCAGGGTAAACTTAAAAAATAAATTAATATTGATCAAACAACAGAACGCTCACAAATGATAGTTTTAAATAGAAAACCAGCAAGTTTTGGCCGCCATTTGACTCGAGATCTTACAAACCAGGTTGTGTTAATTATTTGGCAAATCAGCTGCGTAATCATTGACAAATCGGTGTAATTATCTGTGTATTAACTACTGGCTGTGTTTATGTGGTAAGTTAATTTTTGCAAACTGACCCTTGATCACTTTCAGTTTAAGCAGGTAATTTTATTTCATTGCATGCTTTACCGTTTGAATGTTTGACGCCAAAGAGAAGCGTGATTTAAAGAAATAATATATAGGAATAAACGGACAGGCTTTCTTCTCCTTTGGTAGACACCACGATTAAAACAATAAAAGTGAAATGAAAGGTTTTTTTTTTTCTTTTTTTTCGGGCCGGCTAGCTGCCTCGGCTATTGCCGGCACCCCACATTTCTTCCATCTCACGTTTTAAGTTTTAACAATTTTGACACTTTTTCCCCGCCTTTTTACTCCTCCCACACGTGGTGAAAGGGTTCTGACACTAACTCATTCACTGACATTCAAACCCAGCCTAGCCTATGCGCGGGTTTCAGAGTACTCGATATTCCTCTGAAGACCCGCCCTCGTTCACGCTAATAAATACATCCATACAATTAAAATTACAATTAATCTAACATTATCCAAGATGGTGGGTTTATGGGGTACTTGATATTCCACCATAGACCCACCCACGCATACACTACTATCGCACTAATAAATACATTCACTCAAGCAGTAACCAATCATTCTGCATTTACAAATTAAAAAAATGCGGAGCCACTGGCGCATTTGATATTACAACAGTGCCTCCGCCCATTCACTCTAAAAGATATTATAGCCTAATACTAACCTAAATTGGTGGGTCTGTGGAGTACTCGATATTCCTGCACAACCCACCCAAACACACTCACTTTCGCGTGTTTTAACAACTAAACGGAGTTCTTCTTTCCTGACAGAACCTTCGATAAAAAAATTAACAAAATCTAATTTTTTTAACGAAACGGCATTCTTTCTTTCCTGGGCGACGCCTTGATAGAAAAATAACAACAGGTAAAAATAATGTTCTTTCCTGGCCTTCCTCGACGAAAAAGTAACAAAAAAGAAACTATGTCTTTAAAAAAACATTAAACGGGTTTCTTCTTCAATGATTTAGCATTTTTTCCGCGATAAAAAAATTTACAAAACGGAAAGTTGATGTATTTAAACAAGTAAATAGCCTTTTTTCTTCCCTGGCCGAAGTCTTGATGAAAACATAACAAAAGGGAGATCTAATGTTTAAAAAAAAAAAAAAAAAAAAAAAAAAAAGAAAAAAAAAAAAAAAAAAAAAAAAA
>CM077101.1:24436594-24449719 GCA_039619505.1 Cimex hemipterus
CCCCCGACGAAAAAGTAACAGATAAAAATAATTTTATTTTTCCTGGGCGACTCCTTGAGAAAAAAAATAATGGAAATTAAATTTTTTTTTTTAAACAAAGGTCTTGTTCTTTCCTGACTACCCTCTCGACGAAAAAGTGGCAGAAAAAAATTAAACGGATTTCTTCGTCACTGACAAAATCCTTGATAAAAAAATTAACAAAACTGGAAGTTAATGTCTTTAAAAAAACTGAATGCCTTCTTCTTTCCTGGCCGATCCCTCGCTGAAAGAGTAATAAAATCGAATTTTTTTTCTAAACGGCATTTTTTTCCTGAACGACTCCTTGAAGAAAAAAAAACACAAAAGGAAATCTAATGATTTAAAAATTAAACGGTCTTGTTCTTTCCTAGCCAACCTCTCGACGAAAATGTAACAGAAAAAAAATAAAACGCAATGCTTTTAAAACAATTAAACGGATTTCTTCTTCTCTGACAAAATCCTCTAAAAACAATTAATAAAACGGAAAATTGATATATTTAAACAACTAAATAGCCTCCTTATTCTTTCCTGGCAACTTCTGTCTTACTTCTTTTATCGGGGAGGGGAATGTTTCCAAAAATCTTCCAAAAAAAACGATCTTCTTCTACCCTAACCAGAACCCTCGATGAAAAAAATCCTTTGATTGTTCTTTTAAAAATTTGTATATTATGACTGAAAATTAATATTATTAATGCAAGTCTAAAGCAGAAGAGAAATTCACCCATATTATACTAATAAACTGTTTTTGGGTTATGCTAGTTATAAACCAAAAATACTTTATTATCAAAAATATTGTTTATTTAATAAACAAGTGTTAGATTTAAACCAAAATCAACTATGTTAGTGAGGCATTTCAATGATTCAACTACCACAAAAATATTCAAATGGGAAATTTATTTTTTTTTAACTTATAACAAACCGCTGTATAGTATTTGAAAAAAGTTTATGTAGAGCAAACGCATTCTTTCACGATTTGAATAGCTCCAGTGGAAAGACCAAACGTAAATGATGAGTGTGTGCGAAAATTCAATACACAGGCCCGTGTTGATAAAAACGAACCTAACAAACATTGTTACCAGCCTTGAAAGAAATGGCGGTTGTTTAGTTTCAATCGTTGGCTTATGATTCATTTGAGTCAAATTCCAGACATTTTCGCCATCATCAGTTTTATTCAGTGGGCATAAGGCTGTTTGTTGTTTTTTGTGTGTGTTTTTTTTTTAACAATAAATGAGGTAGAAAGGAATTTTTTTAAAGTCCTTTATAAAAACGGACTTTTTATCCTGCCCGCTTACACTTTGTTCCCTCGTTTACTTAGAGGTTTAAAGTATTAAATGGGCGAGGCAAGACTCCTCTGAAATTTGTACATTTATACTTTTTTCAAGTCGAATAAACTTAGATTATACTTTGACAAAGACAACTGTTTAAAATGTCCAAACAAAAACGCAATATTTGCTCTTATTATATTTCTATAAAAAAATCAGGCAGCTTTTTGTGTCTTAAAGATTGTGGTCCTGTTCTTCTCGTTATTTCTTAATAAAAACTAGTAAAATTTAACAATCTGGCAAGCATTTTATACTACATTACTAACTAGAATTGTTTTAAGTTTACTTTTGTGGAAGAGTCAGCGGGATGGCTGAGAAGTTCTCGCGTATCAGCAGCACTGTCGACAGGAGGATCTGACTCGTAGGCGAGGGATCATCCTCACACGATTAAGAATATGCCATTGGCGGTTGACACACTGACCTAAACCCACGTAATTGCATGCAGAGAAAGACTGTTCGTTGGGTCTCTCCTAATTGAAGGGTGCAATCCCTTGGCCCCATACAGGGAACGTGTAGGAATACTGCCGGATTTGAGAATTGAGCTTGAGCATGACAGCAAGAATCTGGGATCGCCTATACCGGCCGGTTTGTTTATTGGGCATAGTAACGAAAATTTTCTGTCCGTAGCGTGTGTTGAAAATGAACGCATTTATTAGCGTACTCATCGACCCCCCCTCCCCGAATTTATTTAAAAGTCAATGAGTTTGGATTTAGGAAGTGATTGCGTTGGGCGCTGAAATTACCTAGCTGTCAGCACCCAACCTGAGTAGCTGGACGTATAAGACCTGAGTCTGACTCCAGAAGTCTAAACACGCGGTCTCCCCCCCTCATCGAGTTAAATGAAGATGTTATATGTTATAAATAATATGTCTTAATTAAGCGAAGATGCTTATATTCCAGGATTATGTAAACCTAAATTAGATCAGTTTCCTCTTATCTTGTCAACGCTGGCGCTTTTGTCTCCCGGTTCGATACTTCGATCACTCGAACAAACGTGTAAATTGATGTTGAATTTTAGGTAGATTTCTTTAAAAAATCTAGTGCTCGCTAGCGGCCGCATTTTTGATCGCATACCAGTGAAATTTGGCAGGGTGGTAAAGAATCCTAAAAGAACGGTTGGGATCGACCAAATCGACTGTGGGTCGTAGAGTTCAACCTTTTTGCCATTATTGCGTTTTGTTCGGTTTGTTTAACTTCACACCCTCCTATCTCAGCCACTCATTTTGGATTTTGGCAATTTTGTACTGTTTTTAAGCTGGATTCTTCACGTTAACTTTTAACCTCGGTTTGTCTCAAATCCAAACAGTATATTAAAAGTGATCATAATTGGCAAAAAAAAATTCTATTTTTAATCAGAATTTTTTTCTCAAATACGGTACTTTTACTTTCAAACCTAATTTATTTCAAGCTAATAACCTCAAATTAATTTTTTTTTTTAACAATAAAATGAAACCCTAGGCGTCCCTTAACTTTTGGTTACCAAATATGCCAAGATTTCCTTAAAATAAACAGAGAAACCACTGTAAAAATCAAATGTCCTTAAAGTTATGTATATTATTAAAGTGTAGAGATTAGTGACCGTTAACGGATAATTATTCAGATATCGTGAGATGCGGTCTGGTGTGATGTAGGTATCAGAAAAACATTTTCTTTATCGTGCCAACGTTTCGATCTTTTATTGAGATCATCTTCAGGGCTCAAAGTGTTTGTCTTCTGTGTAATTGTGCCATGTCGTGTTGAGAGTGCCCAAAGTGAGTGCAAAGATCGAAACGAAATTGGCACGATAAAGAAAATGTTTTTCTCAAACCTACATCACACCAGACCGCATCTCACGATATTTGAATAATTATATTATTAAAGAAAAATGGTGTAGCCATCAAACGTCTTTTTCCGTAAATCTAACATTGTTACTAAAAAGTAATAGTGAAGTTACACGGGAAAAATAATTAAATAAATAGTTCAAATAAAATTTCAATTTAGGTAGTTAACTGGCACACCATTATTCTATTTTCATTATTTTCAGTGGTCGAGGAAAAAATGGTCCTTATCTAATTTAGTTTAACGTCAGCCGTTAATAAGAAAAATAAAAACATCTGATTAATTTTTTATCCTATTGTAATACGTTTATGATGTTTCGTTTTGTACAAAAATAAATAATAATATATACCCATTGTTTTCAAATTATTCTATAATTTTTAAAGTAGAAAATCTTTAGCACCACTGGATTGATTCCCCCAACAAAAGAAGTCTACCTGTCACTCCTTACTGCCTGGAGTTTTTTTTTTTTTTGTTCGTTTATGTTTTGTGCTAAAAAAATTACATTGCAGACCATGATTTTTTTCCAGATTAGGTATGTCCTTCTGGTGCTTTTCTGATTTCTACATCTAATCTTCTCATTCGATCTCCTGATGTCATACTCTAATTTGGCTATAATTTTTTTACATTCTTTAATCTTGGTGACTAAAAACATTGCGGACTATTGTGTAAAAAAGATTGTGGAAACTTACGAAGCTGATGCACCTTTTTGAAATTAAACAACGCAAACAGTTAAATTAAGGGATTTTTTTTTCACTTTTTCCCTTTGAAGGAGTGTAGAAAGTATTGCGTTCGAACGAAAAATTATGCGTAGTGTTTTCACTCAATTTGCACGTTTTTAGGTCCCCTGTGCAAAAAATCGAAATTTTAACACCCCCCCTCCCCCGGTGACCAACCTGAATCCACCCTTGGCTGTTATTTTATTGTAAATTACAAAAATTGCCGGTGGAAGGATGAGAGTGGAGTGATAAGCTGTTTTGCACAGGCGCGCGCAGATTTCAATTTATATATTAGTAATCAGTAATCAGTCACTCTTTAATTGTACTTTTGATATATTGTATTTTTTATAAGGACCTGTACTTCTATTACGTTCGAAACCTTCTAAAAATTAGCGTTGTAGATTTGGTTGATTTCAGTGTATTTATTTGAGAGAATCGGCAATAATTTTTGGAATTTTCCCACTTTATCACTGAATAGCGCCCGTTTTTCTCTCTCTCTCTCTCTCTCTCTCTCTTCGTTTGTTTACGCCCGATCTTGAAGAAACAAATAACTTATATTTGTTTGTATTCGCACGAAGATAACGGGTTGGGCGTGGGCCTCATTCCACTTGAGTTAAACGGGTCGATGCGGTACAAATCCTCCCGCGGTCGGAAATCCGGTAAATATACCCAGAGTCCGTTTCTTCCAAAACGTCAACGATATTTCTGATTTTTTTATTATTTATTCGTTTCTCTTTATCTTTGGCACATAAAACAGCTCAAGGTATTGTTATTTTAAAAAATAATGAAAGGGAATGAAAAGGAGACGTAAACTAAATAATATTTTTAGTAAAATAATATTTGCTTTACTTTACTAGTTAATATTATACAATTGGTCAAAAAATTATTGATAGATTTGGTGTTTTGGGAATTTCTTCTTGAATTTTGTTTTCTAACTAAAGCCCTTATTGGACCATAAAAAAATACAAAAATTCATGTACTTGTTTGTTTAAAAAAGCAATCAGAATGCAAAAAAAAATTACATTCTTCAACGCCAGAAATTTATTCAGTTACAAAACTGCGAAAAAAAAAAAAAATTGCGTCCAAAGCGTTTGCATTTATTATGGCTTTCAACCACAAGGCTCCTTGCGCTTTTACTCTAACAGTATTCTTTCTATTACAGATTATTTTATCAGCATTATTATTAGATTATTATATTAGATTTAATTATATAATTGTGTATAAAATTAAAAAACCTATCTAACATTAAAACACGAAAGAACGGTATTTGGTGTTGTGCATTTGCTATTATTTTGAATCAAAAACCGAAAATTATTCCATAAGGCTGCGAAAAAATTGGCAATTTTTCTTTGTTTTTTCGTCTAAAGCCTTCGCATTTATTATAATTTGTAGCCACAAGGCATTATTATTATTATTATTTTTTTTACGAGGGTTCGCAACGGCAGAGGTCATATAAACCCTCAATTATAATTATTCTAAGATATCGTACAAAATATTTTTTACAGATTATTTTATTAATAAATTATTTAATTAGATAACTGTATATAAAATTAAAAGCAAATCCGGCATTAACACATGAAAGAATGGTATTTTGTGATATTCTTTTTTCTATTATTTTGAAATAAAAATCCAAAATCATTCTCTACTAATACCACGAAAAAAATTGAAACTTTTCTTTAATTCTTTTGCGCGTAAAGATGTTTTTTTTTACTAGCAGGAGGTTTTTCTTTCTAAGATACGGTACAAAATGGTTTTTGTTACTATTTTATTACAAAATTATTTTATTAGGTAATTGTATATAAAAATAAAAACCTACCAAACATTGAAACACGAAAGTTTTTATTAACTTAAAAGAAGTCTTTTTCTATCTAACATATTGTACAAAATAGTTTTTACTGATTATTTTTTTAGTAAATTACGTAATTAGATGGTTGTATATAAAATTAGAGAAACCTATCCAACATTAACATATGAAAGAATGGTATTTTGTAATATGCATTTGCTATTATTTTGAAATAAAAATCCAAAATCATTCTTCTAACACCACGTAAAAATAGAAATTTGTCTTTTTTTTTACATTTTTTGCGTCTAAAGCTTGCTTTCTTTCTAGCAGATCTTTTTCTATCCAACATTTAGTAAAAAACGGTTTTTGTTACACATGAAAGAATGGTATTTTTTGATATTCATTTGCTCTTATTTTGAAGAAAAAAAAATCATTCCATGCTAACATTACGAAAAAATGGAAATTTGTCTTCGTTTTTAATTTTTTGCGCCTAAAGCTTGCTTTTTTTCCATCCAACATTTAGTACTAAACGGTTTTTGTTACACTTGAAAGAATGGCATTTTTTTATATTCCTTTGCTCTTATTTTGAAAAAAAAATCCATACTAACACTACGAAAAATTGAGTACAGTTGAAAGAATGGTATTTTGTTATCTTCTTTTACTCTTATTTTTTAAAAAATCGATACTAACACTGCGAAAAAATTGAAATTTTCCTTTAATTTTTTAACCTCGTATGATGCTTAAATTCATACAATAAGCATGCACAAACGGGTCACGATGAGAAAGAAACTGATTTATAATTTACAACGAACCGTTCAAGTCAGTTTTCTTTATGAATGGACGCATTATCCTCTTGTTATTTAAGTGATATAAACATCTATCCCTCCTTTGGTAATTAGAAATGTTTATTAATGTTATTGAAAAAATAACAAATGAAAAACCACACAAACTTTTTCTGGTTACCTTGTAGAATAATCTCTTCGTTGTTTTCAGGGTCATCTGAATTGGTTTAGGTATGAATTATTCCAATTAAAAAAATTAACAAACAACATTTATTAAAAAATGGATGGAATAACTGCATAAAATAGCTAGCAAACTAATCAAAATTAAATGAATATCCAATTCACAGGAGATACACTAAGTACATTTATACATCATGCTATTTAAAAAATGAAATTTGCTGAATAATACATAATTATTTCATTTAAATACATGAATTATTAAGGCTTATATTGTAGCCAATAATAAAAAAAACTAGTCGCAAAAATTATATTAAATGGTAATTCACAAATGATAATAAATTAAAACTAGAAAAAAAAAATGAACAGCTCAATTTTCTAATTAATCAGAGAGGACTTTTTTTATTATTTTTATAAGTCACAAGCATTTTTTAAGGCCTCCAAATGTTCTTTCAACCGTGAAATAATTTTCTGACTGCACTCCCGAAGACGGGTGAAATCTTCTCCTTCGTAAGGTTCAAAACCTAAGGGACAGAAAAAATCAAGTTTTACATAAAATTTGCGATAAAAGTTGTAACTTAAAAAAAAAAAAAGAAGTACTTTTCTAATTTGAAGAAAATTATAGAAAAATACTTCATAATGCTAATAAAACTTTTTTTTTCTATTGAGACCCTGTACTTGAACAGTTAACCTTGAATGATAATTATACAACTTTTGATTTACTTATATTAGTACAGAATACATTTGCTGACTCGAACTTATCATCATAGAATTAGCATGCATACATAATACATTTCAGGTTAGACGATGTGACTGGAATCGAAAGGGCCAATACTTTAAAGAGATAAGGTGCACGATTCTCTTTGCTGACTTTGGTTTTTATTTATTTTTTTGAAAAGAAGTTGGAAAAGACTGCCCTAATAGTTTATCCCCATTCTGTCTCACCGCTGGACAAATGTGACAGCGTCTGTGCTGACCATTCGGACTTTCCTCGAGAATTTATCATCTGAAATTGGCTGTGGTCGAATTCTAGAATGATAAGGAAACAAAATTGATGACATTAGATTTTATTTTATGAAATTAATTATCCAACTTGGATGTCGAAATGACAGTTTTTCTCATCTTGAACGATCCCCAATGTTAATTTCGTTGATATAAAAGACGCTGGCTAAGTAAAAAATTAGAACATTTAACAACAAATTAATCAAGTGACATAATTGAAAATTAAGTGTAGTTTATGTCAAACTTTTTTAATTTCAAATTATGGCGTTTCTTCTTAGCACGACAGAATCGTTTTATATTGAAGAAAAAAAAAATCTGCAAATATACAAAAATTTTGCTTTCCATGCTTGTATTTCATACTACCTTCCTAAGTTTTTTTTTTTTTTTTTTTATGTTGTAATGAATGGGTTAATTTGATGTTAAAAAGAAAATGTTGAATTGACTGAAAATGCAATGATTATTCGGAAAACGTGAGATGCTGTCTGGTGTGATGTAGGTTTCAAAAAAATGTTGTTTTTTTTATCGTGCAAACGTTTGCCGAGAGTGCTTTGAACACGACAGGCAAGAATGGCACATTTACTCTGAAGACAAACACTTTGAGCCCTGAAGATGATCTCAATAAAGATCGAAACGTTGGTCTCAATAAATTCTTTGCGATTACTTAAAAATACTTCGGGTGTTCCACGAACAGACGTCAAAATTTCAGGAGTTTATCTTACATCTTAAATTGGACAAAGTCCTTATTGCTTCAAAGTCTGATCAGATATAGCACTTTTAAGCTACTCGAATGTTTCACAGTTTTTTTCTGTTACACAATTAATTTTGTCTGTAGTAATGCGTAGAGATTCATGACCGTTAAACGATAATTATTCAGAAAGCGTGAGATGATGTCTGGTGTGATGTAGGTTTTCAAAAAAACATTTTCTTTATCGTGCCAACGTTTCAAACTTTAATGAGATCATCTTCAGGACCTGGGATTTACGAACATCGTTTAAATTTAACAAATACATGTACGGTGTAGAAAAAAGTGAATTTTATACACACTGCAAAAAAAAAAAAAAAAAAAATTATATTGAATCAAATTATTTCTACTCACTCAAGTGTTTGTTTTTTTTGCGAAAGAATAAAAAATATATTTTTTTTTTTTTGCATTGTATAAATTCACTTTTTTCCATTTGTAAATCCCAGGCCCTGAAGATGATCTCATTAAAGTTTGAAACGTAGTACGATAAAGAAATTTTTTATGAGGCCTACATCACACCAGACCGCATCTCACGATTTCCAAATAATCATCGACTAACGATCGCTAACGACCACAAATTTCTACATGAGAGAATGTAATGTTATTTTACCTTCTAAACCTAGACTTTTGAACCACTGTCCCATCGATTAATCCATGTTAATAACAACAAAAAATCATCACTCTCATGGTTGTTTTATTTTACATTTAATAAACAAAATTTCTAATAAACTAACGGGAAAAAAATGATTTTTTTTTTTACACTGTAGCGAGGAGATTAAGAAACAGAGGCATTTCAAAATGGAATTAACATTGTTAGATAAATTCCAAAGCTTTTACAATGCCTCTGATATAAAGTAAAAGTAAGTAATTTCTCTCTTTCATGAAAGCTTATCGATCAGCAGTTGGGTGTAGCAGACGAAGGGACATTAAGACTTTATATTAAATTTTTCATACTATTATCAATTAAAGAACCATGGGCTATGCTGGGATTTGAACCTATGACTTCTAGCATGGCAAATACAAGTTGGACGCCGTAAACACTTTGCCACCTCAGTCCCTTATACCTCTAATATAAGCCGTTGTATTATCAACCCATCAAGCAAAAAGTACAAAAATTATCAGTAGGTTACATTTGCGTTTGTCAAGGGGGTTGGAAAAAAAAAATGTTAGTAATTACCATCAAGATCATATTTTAGATCCATGGCTTCATTCACTATCTCCTTTTTCCGTTCTTCAATGTAATCGAGAAGATTATGCTTGATATAATTTGGATACGAGGTCAGGTTCTCTGGCTGGTAGGTGACTGGAAAAACAAATTTACACATGGAACTTTTATTTTGGCAGTATATTAAATAATTGATGTTACTCACGATCGTAATGTTGTTTTAGAGTACTCAGACGTTTCCATGCTTTTTGATTTTTGGCGTTGCTCCAAGATAGACCTAATAGTTCATTTGGGAACGCCGTTTCCCTAAGATTAACGTTCACAATGAGGTTCACAATGTTCACACATTTTTGTAACTGGTTAGAATGATTAAATTCACTCGTCTTTACAAATATTCACTTAAAACTAGGACAGGGCCAATTTGAAAGAAAAGAAACCAGTACCTTCGTCTAAATTTTAAGAAGTATATTCCCTTCATCCCGGACTAATGAATACATTCACTATCAATATACAAAAAAAGAAACGTAAAATAAGATATTTATTAATATTATATACACGGTTTTCTACAAAAATAGTGAATAGTGCTGCTGTGATCTAGCATAATTCTCATATTAGTTGGTTTTCCTACACCTGAGGCTGATTATGATTTGTGGTTAGGATGATCCTTCTTCAGCAGTTGACTCTTTCGGGGATAATCCAATTCACTGACACTTTCTTTTTTCCCTTTTCCTCTTCTTTACCATTTTCCTTATGGCTTGTTAGCATCTGCAGATTAGATTGCGATAGTAAGGTCTTGGAGGTAGAGTAGGTAGATGATCCTTCCTGGGGGTGACCTAATTTGACTTCTTGACACAAAAAACTCTGTAAATCCAGTTCACTGATGCTGCCACTTTTCCTTTGCCATCTTCTTTATTGCTCTTTCAGCACCAATAGGTTACAGAAGAAAGATCTAGAGGCTGGCATTCCTACGATGACATATTTCAACCTAGCGGGACACATTGAGCAACTTTTTTTTTTTCTACATTAAGGCCAAATATGCGAGTTTTGGCTCAAAATTAAGCCCTTGTATCAACTGCGTATCGCTTCTGATCAGGATGATCCTTCTTCTGCAGTTTAGATCCCCTGGGTGCAGCCTAACCTGTCAACCTTGCTGTGGACGTGGATAGCTTCTCGGATGTTCCAGTTAACTAACACTGCCAAATTTTCTTTATTTTTGACAAGAGTATATAATCCTCAAAAGTTTGACAAAGGAACTGAGTGTTTTCTTTTCTTTCAAAATTAGCAAATGATTTTTAATATAACATTTTAATACTGAAATACATCGAGATAACCACAATTGATTAAAAATTTCTTTTTGAAGTGTTAAATGCATTGAACACTTTTTTACTCATGAATACTCTGGATTACAAAGTTACTTACCTTGTTTAAAAAAAAAATGTCATGAAACATTCCTAGTTTACTAGGTTTTCATATTCTTTTTACCGTACCATTTACATACAGAAACTACTTACTCATACATCGTAACCATTTGTCGTAAGTGCGAGAGTTTTTGTCTTATTTCTTCAGCTTCTTGAATGACGTCGTTTACTTCAGCCAAGCAACTCTGATGTTCGTCGCGAATTGTTTCATTTATCGATTTACGTGGCTGGTAAACAAACTTCGCCTCTCTGTAAGAAAAAAAAAAAAAATTAAACACTGCAAACTGGAGTAATTTGTTTGTGAGAAAAAGCTCACTTTGAAGTATTAAGACTTTTTTCGTCCGGTGAACTATTGTCGGAATCTTGCTGGTCATTCTTTGCGCATATGAAACACATGTAATCGTTGTCCACAGCCAAGCCTTCTACTGCCATACATTCGATGTGCTGCCATGTCAGACACTTGGCACACTGCGGGCGAAAAGAAAATTAAGCATTAAAACAATGGATAAACGATTTTTCATATCACCTGAATAGTTGGCTCCCAGCTATGGCACGACTCCTGGCCACATGAGCATATGAAAACCTTTTCAATGAACTCGGACAACTTCGTCACACCATCTACAAACATGTCTCCATTTAAAGAAATGCACATACTTTCCAACAAAATGAATAAATTAACAATCACGCAAAAATAGACGATTCATACTAAGAAGAAATAAAAAACCTTTTTTGATTATTTCAGTTGGAATTAGAGCCTGTTTTGTCACCTCATTGCTCACTCAATGGTCTAATATTTATTTTGTGCATTATATATTTATTTGGTTAATAATTTATTGCATGCCAATTTCACTACACTATATTATTCACATTAAATTATTTAAAAAATATCTTACTGTTGTTCATTTGGTCATTTTGGTATGAGGACTCTTGGTATGCCGGTGGAAGTTTCAACCATGGTTTATTAGACGTGCTAGCCATGTGAACTGTTTTAGTAGTGCTAGCCATACTAGATGTATGAGCCTTATGTGCCGATTTGTACGATTGGTTGCTATAAAAAAATGATACGCATAAAATCCTCGATGTTTCTAACATTTTAAACAACTCTAACTTGCTTAAATATTACTTAAGACTAATTTTCAGTGTTAAATTCAAAGTTATTAAACTAGTTAATTAAAAAAAAAATTAATTGTTTTAACAGTCAGAAAAGTTAGAGTTAGAAACATTTGTTATGGGCAATAAAGTAGATTCAAAGCCAATCAATAAGTTTATGCGTTTTAAAACTGATGCTTTTAGGTGTTCCATGTGCAACAAGGATATTTAGGGCCTAGGCAGCAGCCTGGCATGAAATCCTCACACAAGATTTTGACAACAAAGACTTAGGATTGATTTTTTTTTTTTTACTTAATTAACAAGACATTACCACGACCAATTTAGATAGACTTAAACAGTGGAGTTTTACCAAGTCATTCGACATCCAGTCCTACCGATCAAAATTGACAAATCGTCAAAGTTAACTACACGGGAAAAGACTATCTTAGCCATAATTTAAGTCATACTTCACATCTAAAAACACACTGGAGCAGTACTCCTTTAGAATCTACAAGATGACATTGCTGAATAGTGGAATCAGAATGTCTGGGCCCAAAATGGTGGTCAGGAATCAGGTTACAGGAATAAAAGAAGTTTGTGAAAGTTTACTTCAGGCTTTAGAATCATGCAGTTGAAAGAAAGTTTCCACTGGATTGGTACATATGTAGTTCTAAGGACATAATTTTATATAACAGTAAGGAAATGTACAGTTTTTAGGTAGGAACAATTCTTGCAGTAACTCAAAACATTGTTTAATGGTTTGCATATTTCATTAGGTGTACACGATGAATATATATTAGGCCTTGCTGTAAGGTTATATTGAAGGTTCGTTCATTCAGGTCAGGATGGGAGCTTTTTCTCGGATCTGGCCCTAGAGTCATAATCTCAGTGGACAGAAGGAATGGTTTGATAGTACAGGATTCCGTGTTGTTGTCCAAAGAGATTTGTTCTCAGTAGTCAGTGAACGTGTGTAGTATTGGAATCATTGTAGTTAAATTTCTTTGAAGTGAGTTGGTCGGTTGTATGAGCATCAGGCAGAAAACGAGTGTGCTGCTACTTGGCTCTTATGTGATGCTGCAGTATGATCTGTTGT
>CM077101.1:24449729-24460793 GCA_039619505.1 Cimex hemipterus
ATGATCTGTTGTGTGACGTATTGGTTATGTGTAGGTCAAGGTTCGTATGTTTGTAGTTTAATCCTTAGAAGTGAGTTGGTTGGTTGTATGGGCATCAGGCAGAAAACGAGTGTGCTGCTACTTGGCTCTTGCATGATGCTCCAGGTATGTTCTGTCGTGTGATGTATTGGTTATGTGTAGGTCAAGTTCAACCTTCATCAGTTTTGGTATCAAGTCTAGTTTTTCTTCAACAGCAGACTAACTTTCAGTCAACTGGTCCATTAATTAAGATAACTTTTGGAACTGATATCAATAGAGATGTCATCAAGGTTGGCCGGTAAGGAATGAATGATGTTGAGAAGATTCCAGGTAGAAAGGACTAAAGGAACGTAAAAAATGAGACAAATTTGTTTGGAGAGCAATATACATACGAAGTACCTACTTCTATACCCATATTATGGCTACATACGAGAATATAATGCAATAATTTATGGGTGAGCATTTTCTTTTTTATAATAACTCTAACCTTGAAATACATGCACAACAAAGGTAGAAAATATTTTTTCTCAACCCTAAGGGGCACTTTGGCGAGAATGCTCGACATGTGCCTAATGTTTTTCAATGTAGTATTACTTAAAAAAAAAGAAGCTAATTAAAATCAGTGATCCCATGTCTATAGCTACCTCTAGTATTGATGATTAGTTGATCGGGTTAAGCTTGTGAGTATTTACAATTGTTTCTAATATTGTTAATAAAACAGAGGGCATAATTTACGTGATTTATAGAAACATATTATGTCCATATTAAAATTTTTTTAATGTTAATATTTAGGTGGTTTAGTCCGATTTTGTTTTTGAGTGCACTCCAATAAATAAATTAAAAATATTGGTTAGTAGTAAGTAGGAAGATGCAAAATTGAAAGGTGATATTTACCCTTTGCGAGATGCGTCTACCCTAAAAGAAATAATTCCCAAGTATTAGAATAAACCAGTATCACTCTACTTGTTAAGTGCATATCATTATTCTCATTACTCACGATAATGGACAATAAATTTCTTTTGGAATATTTCTTGTGTTTCCCATAAATTGATACATTTTATTGATCTCCTTCATCGTTTCTGGGCTATTTTTCACCACGGAATCCTTCAATCGGACGCTGGCAGCGCGAGCGAACTTTGGCGATTTCGGCATCGTGGATTTCCCATTCAAATCCATGTTTGGAGGATTTTGATTTTCGTCTATTGTCTTTAGGACTGGTCTTTCCGGTTCACGCTGTGTCGCAAATATTTCTTCAGAATCGGAACTCGGCAATTCGTCTGAGTCAGACTCAAGAATGTTGCCTGTCAGTGTGTAGGGATCCACTTCGTCTTGTATATCCTGCAAATACTTTCTAATCCAATATTTTATTCAATAAAATTTAAAAGCAAGCAATCTTTAAATTAGCTAAATCGGTAGTCCCGTTGCTAAGCGATTGTTGGCTTCCAGTTTTTTTTTTTTTTTTTTTTTTTTTTTTTTAATTTTGTTAAACCACCTGTTTTATGAAACATATTCCTACAAATGGCATGATCGATTCTGTCTCAAAATGCTCTCATTAAGAAATAGACAAAATTTTTAAATGCAATTCTTAATCAACAAGATAACAACCCAGACATTATTTGATATGAGTTTGATATGAGAGGAATATCAGCATGAAACCTGCAAAAACTAATTGCTCAAATTATAACTAAGAGAAGATGGATAAGGGAAATTAATTTTGTTGTCATTGGCATGCTGAAAATGTTCCCTATTGTATTAATTACTTCACAACTACTGTACGAAGAAATCTGCCGACTAAGAGTAGTAAAATAGAATTGTTTGAATTAAAAATTACCCATCCAAAAAGCCAATGACAAGCTTTAATTAATTAAATTACATTTGTGTTAATTTTTTGAGCAGCAAAACAAAAGAGATAAGCGATCACAATAAATACTTTGAAATCTCAACAATAAACTCCTTTGTACAAATTTTTTACCCTTTTCTTCAGAACAAAATGTTCTTTAAAATGTTATTCTTCATTATTAATTTTTAGACTTCAACAATATTCATATTGCTCAATTTGAAAATGTAGAATGGCTGTGCTGTTTGTACTGTTCCCTGTACATAAAGTTTTTCGTCGTTTATAAATTATCCACATAGCTTTTCTTCAGAACAAATTTTAAAATGGGCATGAAAAGAACAATTTAAAATTGCAAAGTAATAAATAAACAATAATAAACAAATGGTTGAAAGACAAACCCAAGAAGGAGGTGTATTCTTTGAGACATTTTCCACACCTGAAATAATCAAAAAGCTTCTTCTAAGTCATTTAACTGAAAAAAATTAATTAACAAAAATTAAATCTGTCTAATTTTACTACCGCATATGCCTGAACTCGGATAAGAAACGGGCCAATGCGAACACGATGCGTCATCATTTCTGTCTTGACTATTTGAAATAAGCATTGCCTTTTCTGTCGGGATGTACTGCATCTCCCTAAAATTACAAGAGTAATTTAAGACGTCATGTTTCACACAAATGTTAATTTTTTTAAAAATTTAATACAGTATAATCCTGTTAATCTAAACAGAATGGGAAAGGTGGAAAAAAAAATGGTTGAAAGGTCCAAACTTTTATGTTCAGTTTTCAGTTAAGAATTTATTTATGCATTCATTATGATGCAGACTTCACAATTTCAGGGGAAAATGCAGCAAAACAGAAGGTTGTTTAGAGAGGGAAAATCCACAGTTAAAATCATTTAAATTTAACTGGAACATACTTAAGTCTATACTTTCCAAACTAAAAAAATTATTACCAGCCAATTGAAATGTGTTCGGATTATAGACGAACATTCGGATTAGCAGGAATCTATTTTAATATTCAACACTAAATAAAAGGGCACTGTTGAATTCGAAATTTAATGAAATAGCTTGTTTAAAAATTTCTACTCCGAGAAGTATATTTAACAAACAAACGTTGACAATTTTTTTATTACATATACTATCAGTTATTTCTTCTGTTTGGAAACAATTTTTTATAGACATGTTTTTAACTGGATGCACAAATGTTCATGGCCATCAATTTTGCATTATTGGAAAATCCAGATTGTGTAAGTTAGGGTTAAAGGTTTAAAACTTAAAAAGTTTAAAGGGTTATGAGAGATGTGTTAGGTTGAGGTAGGCTAAGGCTAGGGTTAACATTAGGACTAAAGTTAGGATTAAAGTTTGAGGTAAGATTAGAATTATGGTTAGGGTTAGGTTCGTGTTAGGTTTTAGAGAATTAGGGTTATAACTAGAAACAAAGTATGATTAAGATTAGCATTAGGGTCAAGTTTTTTAAGTTAAACTAATTGTTAGGTTAAGGTTAGGGGCAAGTTAGTTTCATGGGTGGTTAGATGAAGGGGTAGATGGCTTTGATTCAGGCTTTAGGTTGGGTTAGAATTGTTTAATCTATGGACATATTACAATTCAGATTTGGATAAGAGTTAGGATTAGACAATTAATTACGGTTTTTAGTTGAGATGAAAAAAAGTTAATGGCACGAGAGGGATTCGAACCCACGACCTTCGGCTAGATACGCCGCTGCTCTACCACCTGAGCTATCATGACCTCGATCCTCTCGGACATCAACTCCCCTATCTCAACCTCACCTTACGAGTTTTCCCTCCTTTTGCCATATTTCAAATATCGTGTAATCTGTTTGGATTCTCGACGACAATTGAAATGGCGACGGAGAGCTTTAGTGAAGTATACTTCATTTTAAATCATTAATTCACTGATTTCGTGGTCCGTGTGACCAATTAATAATAACACAATTAATTACGGTTTTTAGTTGAGATGGGGGAGTTGATGTCCGAGAGGATCGAGGTCACGATAGCTCAGGTGGTAGAGCAGCGGCGTAACTAGCCGAAGGTCGTGGGTACGAATCCCTCTCGTGCCATTAACTTTTTTTCATCTCAACTAAAAACCATAATTAATTGGTCACACGGACCACGAAATCAGTGAATTAGGATTAGAGAGAGGTTTAGGCTCAGGAACAGGTTAGCTTTAAGAACAGGTTGGAGCTAGGTTAGGAATGGGTTAGGGTTAAGTACAGTTTACAATAAAGGTCAAATTTTGGGGTGGGTTAGAAATAGATTCAAGAAAGATTTCGGGTTAAAGTTAGGAATGGTTAGGTTTACATTCAATAAATAGTTAGGACAGAGTTATGGATGGTTTATTGGTTATTATTATTATTATTGGTTAGTTAAGGATGGGTTGAATTAAGAGTTAGGGGGTTTGGGGGGTGCATATAGGCTTAAGGACGGGTTATAAGGGTTAGGTTTAGGGGAGCATCACAATTTTAATTAGAATTAGCATAAAGTTAGAGTTAGGGACAGAGTAGGGTCAGGAACAAGTAAGCTTTATGGAAGGGGTTATGATAAAGGTTAAGTTTTGGGTGGGTTAGAATTAATGTTAGGCTTAGGTTCAAAAAAGAGTTGGGATTAGGATTAGAATAAGGTTTAGGAACAGATACATGTTTGGTTGACGTTACTTAACCTATCCATAATTTAAAGTTTTTGCATGAAGTAAAGAAAATATGTGGGTGCAAAGAGAAAGTTTTAAACATAATTGTGCAATGTGTTACATGATATAAACAAGATTACATGTCTTGGAATTTTATATCATAAGCCCGAAAAGCTTGTAGAAAGGATGTGTTGTCCAACTGAATATTGACAGGAAGTTATTACTAAAAGGCCAACACTTTGTATAATAATTATGAGTAATTATTAATCAATTTAAACCTGAAAGCAAAAGAAATACTGAAAAATTGACAAACCAGTATTGGAAAAGTTCGACTGGCATTAGGTGCTCTTGTCTGTAAATAAGCTGTGGAATCAGATCCTCATCAAGTGAAAAATCCAGTGTCTTAGGCCTTGTTTTACGAAATCTGACATAGTAATAATTATCAAGTTCATCGTAGGTTTCTATCCTGAATCCATCCGGCCTGTAAAATATTTATGTTAAATTCTCAAACTTCATATAAAAATTTTAAAAAATATGACAAATTGAATCGAATAAAATTGATTATTACGTGAGCAAAAAGGTTAGCCAGGCGCCGAAATTCCTGTATGCATGTTTACTCCAACCGGGTGGTAAAAATGAATCAGGAATGACCACAGTTTTTCCATCATGATAATGATCTAAAAACGTTTGACCCGTGAGCAGTGGCCTCATCCCATCTTCCAAATCCAGGGAAAATCTGTTTCCATTGGATGTTGATGCAAATTGGGTAAACATTTGATCCTAAGAGTGTCAGAAATTTACAAACTCCAAGTATACACATTAGAAGTTTCTTTAAAAAAAAAAAAAAAAAGATTAAATATTCCTACCATAATTGACTGTAGAATACTGGATATGGTTGTAACTGACTTATCGCACTAATGCAGCAACACTGAAAAACAAAATAAATAATAATATTGTTATACAAAAATAAGATTTAACAATATCAAAATATATTTATTATGCACTATATAGTACACCTACTGACGCAAACAGCCTCTTTAAAGAGATTAAACGCATAGATATAAAATAAAACATTTTAAAAGATTTTGCTGAGTTCATCCTCATTTTTCTCATCCTAGAATGTTACAGGCACCTCTTTTGCCCTTACATTAAATTTTGTTGGGATATTTTGATGGGGAGTTACCCATTAGTTACAGTCCTGTTGGACACTGCTCACCGTTTTCGCTAGGGATTGTAAGGTTAGATATGAAGTTGGGAGCTTAGGCAGTTGTTCGAAGGTTTTGGACTGGAGTGACTGGAATCTTTGGAACCTCACAGTTCCATACATCCACATTTGTTGTAAGAGTAGTTTATCTGTTCATTTGTGACTTTTAAGATTTTTAGTAACAAGAGTTTTGTCGATGTAAACTCCAAAATAGTGGATAAATAAAAGGTCGATCACATCAAGTTGCGTAGTCTTTTTAACAGCCCTCCTTTATAACGACCACATTTTAACAGACAATATATGCATTTCTCGTAAAAAAACATATTGAAATTAAATACATTTTAAACCATCTGTAATGAAACCCTTCTACACTGATCAGAAAAACTACCATCAGCCCCCATCAAAGCAATTCACCCCTCTACAATGGACATAAGCAGTTCTTCTCTTTATCCCTGAAGATGACCCGAATAAAGGTTGAAACGTTGGTAAAAAAGTCTTTTCTAAATTAACTCAATCATGACCACTCCTCACAAATTCAACGAATTATTAAACATATAAAACAACAGGTTCATTAAAAAAAAAAAAAAATCGTGCAGGTCTTTGAAGTTTCTTTTTGCTATTTTCCTAGTATTTCTTCTAAACTGTTTCATCTTCATACATTTTTAAAAATTTATTAATCTTTAAAGATTTTCAAAATCGGATTTTTTTTTTTTAATTTTGAATCCAGGACCTTTACCTTGCAGTGATGAGCACAGTTTTGTTTAATATAAATATTTTTATTTATTTTGTAAGACCCGTTTAAATATTATGATTTATGCACTACAACTTGAATTATATGGAAAAATTTAAACTCTTATTGAATGGTTACCCATTCAACAATAGACAAAAACTTGTCAAATCTTTTTGGCTGTTATCATGGACGGGTTTCACTGTATTAGTTTTGTGCTTCTGAGTTTTAAAAAAAATTAGCATTAACATCTGATAAATAATTTTCATAAATATTTTTAGCAACCAGTTAGTTCATAATCTGTATAACGTTTATCAATTGGAAATCAACTTCTTGTAAAATACGAGTAGATTGAGCTGTTTTGAAAACTAATTAATTCAGGTTTTTAGATGAGATGAAAAAAAAAGTCGAGTGAGATTCGAACCCACGATCTTCCGCTAGGTACGCCGCCGCTCTACCACTTGAGCTCTCGTGACCTCGATGAAAAATGGCGAAAAGGAGGGAAAATTCAAAAGGTGCGGTTGAAATGGGAAGTGGGTGTCCGAGTGGATCCAGGCTTGATTGACTTTTTTATCTCAACTAAAAACATTAATTAATTCTTACGCAGAGAGATCAATGTACAAAATAGTGATATAGCAGATATTTTTAATGACTGATGAATGATTAATATTTAGGAAGACACGAAGTCAAACAAATTTTTCGGGAAAATGCCTTAAATTTTCGTCGAAAATCACAAAAATAGGGATAACATGAGGATCCCCGCTCGTGGCACTGGCTTCTTCATTTCAACCAAAGCCTTACGTAAAAAGATTAATTAATTTAAAAAGTTATTTGGTCAATTGAAGTGCTAAATATAATGGGTTTAATAAATAAAACGAAATATAACCACTAACAGCTCCCCTTGGCCACTCCATATCTTAACTTTTTTTCATCTCAACTATAAACCTACAGGGCGTCGGTGGCCACAAGATTTAGTACCCTAACCAACCTAACTATAAACCTGAATTAATTGTCATGTATTAATTGGTCCAGCGGACCACTGGTCGGTGGCCGCGAGGTTTCGTCTTTGACAGGGCGCTCATCACTGTAAAGGTCCCGGGTTCGAATGCAAGGGCTGCTGGATTCGAACCCGACATACTTACAAATGGGCTGTTTTTCAAAAACATCGCCACTCTGAGGGTTTATATGACCTCTGCTGTTAAGAACCCTCGAAAAAAAAGCACGAAAGTAGTGACTTAACCAAAACTACTCGTTTTTCTATTTTTTAACCTTAGGGGCATGCTTTAATAATAAATAAAATATACAACAAAAATCTAGTTATGTATTTACGCTTTGTCACAATCAAGCAAAACTAGTCAACTAAGGAAAACGTAACAAAGTTTCATGATGCTCATTTAAAATTATAATCCGGAAAGCCTTCAAGCATCATAGACGGAATATTTTTTTAATCGCGAATTTGAATTTGATGAAATGTGAGCACAATAAAAAAAAAAGTTAAGTTTAAAAATTCAACTTAACCAAGTGGAGTCAACGTTAGCACAATCGTGAGAAAGCTGGGTTTTTACCCGTTTTGCCCGGAGTGTGCACACATTTTCCACCGTTACCTAAATTATTTGTATATCATTGTTGATTTGTAAAAACTGAACTAAAAAAACTTACAAATAAATCACCTTCCACAGAGGAGTTAATTTAATTTAATTTTTACGAGGAACGAGATTGCCTCAGCTAACCCAACTTTACAAGATGGCTGCCCGGGTTCGTAGTAACGGTCACATTTCACCACGTGCTAAGTCGAAAAGTAAAAAAATAGAAATGAATAAAATTTAAAACGCCAAGACGGTAAAATCCCTTCTGATTACTACACAAAAATCGTTATTATTGAATGAATAGAAATTTATCAGAAAAAATAAACCTCTAACCATCTATTAAAAAAAAAATTTCCAAATATAAATGAATATTTTAGTTTTAGCTTAAAAACAATAATAAAATAGTTAAAAAAAGCATACCTCTTCAAAAATAAACTTGTAGTCCAACAAAGACGCGTATTAGACGAATTAATCAAAATCCAACGAACTCGTGGGGTAGCAGGAGACAAATGAATGTTCGGAAGTTCCGAAGAGCAAATTCATCAGCTGGGCAAATTTTATTTATCTAGGCACACACGCATATTGTGAAAATGAAGATTTTATTAAATAATATTTTACACTGAATAATAATAAAAAAGGATTTTTTTTTTGTTATAAAGCCAATTTTGTTAAAAATACAAAAATGGTCCATCGGTCAGATTCAGAGAAATGAGAATACTTTTCAAATAGAGTCTTTGGTTGATCAAGGTGCTTCTATTTTACATGTTTTTCGTTATTTATGCATCCCAACACATGGCCTCAAATTAAAACAAATTGAATGAAAATTCTTTCAACCGTATTTTTACTATTATTTAAAAATAAAGTTAAACACAATTTAAAAAAAAAAATTGTAATTTTAATGTGATTTTAATAAATTAAGCCAATAATATCGTAAAAATAGGTACTTTTATAATATGAACTATTTTCGATATTTAATTATAAAATGTTGGAAAAAAAATTTTAAATTTGACGTTCAGAAAGTTCCCTTGATTTGAGACTTATAGATGAAAGAAGACTGCTGCAAGGAAAAAGTGCAAATAAAATTTAATTAAACACTGTTCTATAAAATTTTTTAATTTTTATTATTTTTTCTCTTACACATTAAACCACATCTGCCATATATGTTAAGGGCAAAAAAATGGTGGCATCCCACATCTGACCCATTCAGCACCCGGTAGCAACACATTCGCCGCAGCTGAGGCAGATACGAGACCCTTGAATTCTAGGGATATGCATCCCTCTTTCTTACAACGAACATATCAGAGGGATGTAGATAAAAACCATTTACATTTCACTTAATGTGCCATAGAAAAGTTCACGGGATCAAAGCGCCCAGAATCTGCCCCATACGCCATCCCGGATAGGACCGCCGCCCCCTATAGGCCGGCCGCTGGATCCATAAATATTGAAAAATCGTGTTTTAGATGTGTATCCCAAGCTTTGGGAGGAACTTAAGGCGGATGATGTTCTTGGGATGTCTTTCCACAGCGTGATCTCAAAATTCAGTTGACCGAATACAGGAGTTATCAAGTAAATAAACCAAAGATTAGAATTCATACCTTGGACAATAATATGCAGTATTTCAGGCAGAGACTTCTGTGCCAGGAAAATCAAAATGCTTTTCGAACAGCCAGACGGTATTAAGTTTGGGTCGTTAAAGCTATTTTGGAATGCACTAAGATCTTGTCAGATGGGCATTCCCACCAGCTCTCTATATGGAGCATTGGCACTGTTCTATTAAACGGAAAACATCAAGCATCATCTTCCTACACAATAGATATACAGGGTGAATCATTTTTTGATGCACCATTTGGAAAATCAATGTGGGTGCGTTTAAATCTGACTCGAGGATTATTTCCTCTGATTAATAAGTTAATAAAAGAAATTGAGTCAATTTTCGGCGCACCTTAGAAAAACTAACGTTGATGCGTCTAATTATGTCTCGGTACATTTTATTTTGTTAGTCTCGTACAAAAAAATAGGTGAGTCACTTTTCGATGCACCATTCCTTCTAATTATTTTTAACATATTGGAAGTAAAATAAACAAAACCTGTAAAAGTAAAATAAATGAAAACATTATCCAAACACAATGTAAAAATTTAAATAAAATTCTTCGCAAATTAGTTTGATTAGGGTTTAAGAGTATTTTTTCTGGTAAAGTCAAAAAAAAATTAAATTAATGTAACACTTTTTGTACCCTTGAATTCAATATAACATTTTTCTGGAAAAGTAAAAATAAATAAATGTAACCATCTCCTTTTTTTCTGGTAAATTAAAAAATTAAATGTAACAATCAACTTTTTTTTCTGGTAAAGTAAAAAAATTAAATGTAACAATCACCTTGTTTTTCTGGTAAAGTAAATAAATGTAACACTCTCCATTTTTTCTGGTAAAGTAAAAAAATTAAATGTAACAATCACCTTTTTTTTCTGGTAAAGTAAATAAATGTAACACTCTCCATTTTTTCTGGTAAAGTAAAAAAATTAAATGTAACAATCACCTTTTTTTCTGGTAAAGTAAATAAATGTAACACTCTCCATTTTTTCTGGTAAAGTAAAAAAATTAAATAAATGTAACACTCTCCATTTTTTCTGGTAAAGTAAAAAAAATTAAATGCAACAATCACCTTTTTTCTAGGGAAGTAAAAAAATTAAATAAATGTAACAATCTCCTTTTTTTCTGGTAAAGTAAAAAAATTAAATGTAACAATCACCTTTTTTTCTGGTAAAGTAAAAAAATTAAATAAATGTAACAATCACCTTTTTTTCTGGTAAAGTAAAAAAATTAAATAAATGTAACACTCTCCATTTTTCTGGTAGAGTACAAAAAATAAATAAATGTAACACTCTCCATTTTTTCTGGTAAAGTAAAAAAATTAAATGTAACAATCACCTTTTTTCTAGGGAAGTAAAAAAATTAAATAAATGTAACAATCTCCTTTTTTTGGTAGAGTAGAAAAAGTAAATAAATGTAACAATCTCCTGATTTCTGCTAAAATAAAACATTAA
>CM077101.1:24473328-24507819 GCA_039619505.1 Cimex hemipterus
TTTTAATTTCAAATGAACCATTTTTAACTTCAAATTGAACCTTTTTATTTTAGATTAACCTTTTTTAATTTCAAATCAATCTGTTAAATATCGAATTAACCATTTTTTACTTTAATTTACCCTTTTTAATTTCAAATGAACCATTTTTAACTTCAAGTCGAACTGTTTAAATTTTAGATTAACCCTTTTTAATTTTAAGTTAACTTCCCATTAAACTGCTCAATATAGAATTAACCATTTTTTAAACCTCAAATTTACCCTTTTTAACTTCATATTGAACTTTTTAAATTTTAGATTAACCTTTTTAATTTTAAATTAACTTCCCATTAAACTGCTCAATATAGAATTAACCATTTTTTTAAACTTCAAATTTACCCTTTTTAACTTCAAATTAACTTTTAACTTTCAATTAACCCGATCGTTAAAGTATTAAAAGAAAATTAAATGATGGTATGAAATGTAAGGAAGTAAACTTACCGCAGATTTGTGATTTATTTTTTCAATATGAAACGAATGTAAAAAATAAAGATTGCCCTTGAAATTTGAGATAAATATAAAATTAGTTATAAAAACAACAGACTATTCTGGCAAATCCAGATTTTTGTGAAATGTAAAATAATTGATCTTTTTTAGTCTTACACGCACCCAAAAGAGAAGACCTAAACAGGCGATGCAGTCTTGTTAAAAGATGGCTGGACAAACGAAAAAATTGACTTTACAAAATGAACGATTCATTTATATAATTAATTTGAGATCCATTTAGACATACGGCATCGAACTTTGACGTTCAAAAAACGTTCCAAACTCCATTCAGAAATCCCTCGGTCTATCGTCAGTACTCCTTTCTGTGTATTTAATCTTACAATTTACAATGGACTAAAGTTCCAGTATGTCTTTCATGAAGTGAAAAACCGGTCCAATAAGTGTCACAAACTTTACAATTTTATATTTTCACGTTCAGTTTGTCTTGTTTTAAGATGTAAAATGAATCAAATTTACTTAAGGGTAAAAAATGACACAGATGTAAAAAAAAAATAAATAAATAAATAAATAACAAAGAAGAAAAAATATTAAAAAATCATAATATGGCGAATTTATGTGTTTATATTTATGTTTAATTATAATGATAATTTTCTTATGGTGTAATACACAATAAACCAATTTTTATTTTTAAACAGTTTAGTCTTCTAAAAATCCAATTATTTTATGTGAAGAAAATCTGGAATGTACATTTTTTTTATAATGCTTTACCCTCTCCTAAGATTGTTTTGAAATTAAAAACTTTTTTCAGGGATAAAAATTATAATTTGATTCATGAGTCATATAATTTTCCATGCATGCCTGTCGTATGTCTATCATCTATCATGATCTCCAATTCAAAACTAAGCGATGGAAACTGTGAATAATGGTTCTTCAAATAGACGCGATCTTTCAAAGGGCCGCGGTTTGCTTAGAGAACATCTCCAGGGCTAGACTGGGTTGTGAGCAACAGGTGTCATATAGTCAGTTTCTAGTAGCATAGAAATGCACTATTCCTTACCACGTGAGCGTATGTACAAACCGTCCCTTGTGTCGTGGTGGATTTTTCTTTCCCTTTCCCTTCAAAGGGCCGTTGCATAAAAACAACACAGTATTACTTGAAAAGTATGAAACACCCTTCAAAATTTCTAATCGGTCGTGATGACATTTTGCGGAAGTTTTGGCGAACTAACTAATTAAAAAAAGATCTGAATTTGTTATTTGCATTTTTTTTTGTTTTTGTAACACAAAGGGTTTGTTTTTGGTTTATTTTCAGAAATGTTATTGTATAAAGTTGTAGAATAAATTTAAAAAATTCTTCCATCACTTCCTTTTCTGTAGGAGAACTTGATCGGATTGATCCCACGACACATTTATCTCCCAAGGCTGGAACTTTAGTTCGTCTTTTTATGTTGGGTTATGTTTAGGTATTTGTTTACGAGCTATTTCATAATGCGCTCTGTTGGATTCGGGCCGTACTGGGACAAGTCCTTCCAGATAGTTCGTGATCGTTCCGAGCGCTGCCCAGAGGCCTAAGGTGCGCTTAAAGATAGTACAACCCCAACGGCGGAACCACCCTCGAAATTTTACTGGTGGGGGAGATCGTTTACGAATTCGTTGAAATTATTCTCCCTCGCTCACTATCGCTCCCCTTCGCACACACATGTACACACACGCACACACGCGCGCACACACTTTCTCTCTTGTACCCATGCCACCCTTAATACGTTTAATCATCCCCTAACTGGTAGGAAAGGAGATAAAATAAATTCTCTATGTTTTTTCTTCTTATATTGAAGCTTCCCTCTTCGACGAGATTGGTGAGTTTTGAGTTTCCTCGTGATAAGACTTTACAAAACCGGATCGACAGAATTGTCATCAATGGGAATTTATAGTTAAATCAATAAAATCATATTACAAGCTTATATTTTCATGAAACACTCTTTTTCCTCCCTTACTTCACTTTAAACGTCCGCAGACTTTTACCAGTTGGAAATAAAAAAAGGCAAATAAAATTGTCAAAATCTCACCTAGATAATGCGCTCATTATGATTTTAGAGATTAACACCTTTTTATTTTTAATTATATACATTTTTCCCAGTCATATTAAGCCTTTTTAATTTCAAGTTAACCTTTCTTAACTTCAAATTAACATTTTTAAATTTGAGATTAACTGAGAGATTAGAATTTGAAAAAGTTAATGAAACTTAAAAAACGTTAATTCGAAGAAAAAATGGCTTAATTTTAAACTTCCAAATGTTAATTCGAAGTTAAAATATGCCAATTTTAAATTAAAACAGTTAAATACGAAGTTAAAAAAAGTTAATTAGACATTAAAAAAGGTAAATTGGAAATTAAAAACATTAATTTGAAGCTAAACCGAGTTAATTTAACAGAAAAAAGTTACATAAAAACAAATTATTATTATATTAATTTAACATTTCTGAAATATATTATGCAATAATTGGCCTCTTAACAACAGCATGATAATGAAGAATTTCCATTACCATTAAAAGTTATACGAAATTAAATATATAAACCAATTATTTTATATTAAAAAGATCGTGAATTATTTCTTTATCATTTAATTTTATATAACTTTTAATTTTAATTGTTACTCATCTTTGGTATTTTATAAACGGTCACTTTTATATTTTTTTAAATTCTTAAATATAAAAGAATTTTACTTTATATGGTTACGTTTCTTATTAAGATAAATAAGTGAATTTTAAAATTAAAAAAAAGTATTGATTGATTGGGATTCGAACCCACGACCTTCGGATAAGTACGCCGCTCTCAACCACACCTTTTGAATTTTCCCTCCTTTTTACCATTTTTTGAGGTTGAGATGGGAGGGAATGGAATGGTGGCAAGGGTACTAGGAAATGGGGTTTGTGTGCCCCAGGCACTGCAGCCTTCTGGCTTATTGCACCTTCCCAGTTCCTTGGTTTAGTCAATAGACTCGATCCTTTTTCTCAGAAGTATCAAGTCATTGACTGTTATTGCTACAATTTGGTTCCCTGAGTATTTTCCATACGGTAGGTTGAACCTCCATTGAGCTGTTGGTTCGCATTCGAAGATGATATGAGTGGCTATTTCCTTCTTCTCATTACATAGTTTGCAGATGGGGTCCTAATTGTATATGCCCATGTTATGTAGATGTTTTCTCAGATGCCAGTGGCCGGTTAGTAGCCCTACCACTCCTCTGAGTTTAGCTCTCTCCAATTGCAGCAGTGTTTTTGCCAGTTTTGGTGAGGGTTGTTTTATCATAAGTTTACTGTGTCTAGCACTGCTAGAGTTTATCCACTTCTCTCTTTGTTTTATTTGGATCCATTCTGCGATGGAGGATTCGATGTTTGTTTTTGATATCCCAAGGATAGGCTCTGGGCCTATGTATAGTCTTGCGGATCCTCCTCTGGCCAGTCTGTCTGCTTCTTCATTACCCAAAATTCCTCTGTGCCCTGGCACCCAGGATACCGTTAGGCTGTTGAGTTCCCCCAGGTTTTGGAGATTTTGGATGCATTCACTGACTAATTTTGATGTAATCCTTGTATATGCCCGTGCTTTGATAGCTGCTTGGCTGTCTGATCTTATGAGGATTTTTTGTCAGTGTAACCTTCTTTAAAATTTTCCAGGGCACAAGCGTTGATGGCATGTATTACTGCTTGAAAGACCGAGGTGTACTTCCCTAATGAGTTTGATTGCTCATATTTTTGCGCTTGTACAAAAAACGCCTGATCCGGTCCCTTCATTTGTTTTGGAGCCATCCGTATACCATATCATTGTATCCGACGTTCTCCCGTGTTCTTACTCTCGTTTGTAATCTGTTGAGATTTTGTAGGAGGTAGTGAAGATTGTTTCCGGGAGATGGGAGGGAAGTTGAAGTCTGAGCGGATCGAATTCACGATAGCTCAAGTGGTAGAGTAGCGGCGTATTTAGCCGAAGATCGTGGGATCGAATCCTGCTTGTGACATTGATTTTTTTTATCTCAACCAATACCTTTCATAAATATTGATTAACTGAAAAATGTTTAGTCAATCGGACCACGAACTGTAATGATTTAAAAAAAAATTATTATTCAGATATCGTGAAATCCGGTCTAGTGTGATGTAGGTATCAAAAAAATATTTTCTTTATCGTGCCAACGTTTCGATCTTTATTGAGATCATCTTCAGGGCTCAAATTGTCTTCTGTACTTGTGCCATTTTTGCGTGTCGTGTCGAGGAGTGGCACGAATTTTCGATTAACGGTCACTAATCTCTACACATTAAAAAAAAGAGGTACCTACTTACACAAATATTCACACAGTTGGTTTTTTATACACTACCCCAGTGGCGACCTCCCCTATCTCAATAATATACATAAAATTAAATAACCAAGATTATTTGGGTGTGCCTGGATATTCCTTACAGCCCCACTTAACTACTCTAGCAAATAAATACTTTCACCCAATAAGGTCACCAGGGTTTTTTTGAATTACCCACCTATTACAAATTTATATAAAAATAAATAACCTAGACTACAAGGGAGTGCCTGTGCATAAACGATATTTCATCACAAAAATACCCAAACATAACGCTAATAAATAAATTTGCTTTGATTAGTTTCAACCAACGTATGAAAGGGCTCCCTATATGTGACCACATACGTTCATCTGTTTTAAAACTTTTTGAATACAAATGTAATATCAATGCAAGTTCAATATTGCCATGCTCTAAGTATTGTATTCATCTAAAAGAAACTTAGATTTGAGAGTATTATAGATAAAACCCCTGAATAAACATGAAAATCGTACAAGATAATAAACCCAAACGTTTGATATTATTTACAGGAAAAAACCGTGGGTAAAAGTATATTTTATCGTTCATTTCCCGGAGACACTGTACAATGATGCTTTATAGACTGGAGTAAAGAGAAGATGTGAATCATTCCTCGGGGAATTAAAATTCTGAGTCTCTGGAGGCTGTCAAAACTGGAAAAATGCCAAGCGAAAGCATTGCCAGCCTCGGTGCCACCTTTTATCTCAGCGTAAGCAGACTATAAATAAGAGTCGACATCGGGGAAAATTCTTATGCATAATATTTTCCGTGGGCGGTTTTTCTGTCGTCTTATCGGGGATGGAAACTCATTTTCCTTCTCAATCCATCCCTTTGTTTGACTCTGCGATCCATCTTCGACCAATCGTCTGATTATGGGACCATTTCGACCTAGCAATTGTTGGGAAACATCGTGTGAATTAATATTTTTTAATTAATTAAGGTTTTTAGTTGAGATAAAAATGTCAGTGTCTCGAGCGGGATTCGAACCCACGACCTTCGGCTAGATATGCCGCTACTCTACCACTTGTGCTATCGTGACTTCGGTCCACTCTTTGGCTGAAGGCTTTATTATTATTATTTTAATAGCCTTATGCTTTAACCTATTAGCCAGATTCCATGTCCATAAATATTTTTATATATATTCAGTTTATCTTTATCGCGGGGAGCCGAGCGGGTGATAGAAAATTCCAATGGTGACTGGGATTCGAGCCCATGAGCCGAGACTCTTTCGCGTTACTCTACCACTTGAGCTATCGTGACCTCGATCCACTCGGACATCAACTCCAAGGCAGAAGGAGGGAAAGGAGGGACCTTACGAGTGTAAGGTGAGGTTGAGAATGGGGAGTTGTCCGAGTGGATCGAGGTCACGATAGCTCAAGTGGTAGAGCAGCGGCGTATCTAGCCGAAGGTCGTGGGTTCGAATTCCTCTCGTGCCATTAGCTTTTTTCATCTCAGCTAAAAACCGTAATTAATTCTCTCTAAAGTTTCGTAGCTTTGATTTTTTTTACTTTGCACCATTTTGAAATTTGATCCCGGTTAATTTATAATGTTTTTTATATTATGGTTTTTATATTAAAATAAGAATGTTAGTTTGAACAAAAATATGAGTGTCCGGTTCTTTTGTCTTCGACTGTACTGGATGCTACCCGATGGAAATCTGGACAGTGGGGATCGCAGAGCATAGCATACAGTATCGTCGCGCATCGGGCAGATGTGCACGGGGGTAATACAATCTCATGGAAAAATGGACTTGGGATTTGCGTCGGGTAGCGTCGCAAAGCGTTGCATCGGGCGTGTTCCCGGTTTTACAACGACCCTCCGTTAAATGCAGGCGGTGATCAACAACGCAAAAGAAGGAACTACTCGGTTCTTACATGAATATTTTCTTAACTGTTTCGATAGCAAAATTGTTGGTAAAATTGTTTTACTCAGTTTAATTGTTTACTACTTTTAAATTTAGCTATATCGTATATTTTTCTTTACAAATATCCAGTAAAGAACAAAAAATAAAAATTGAGAATAGACACTTTCTTTTTACCTTTCAGTGTACATGAAAAGATTTTTATAACTGTCAATCCTGAAAACTGCGAAAACAAAAATAAGCGTATTCAAAACTGCCAATTTCTCAAAGACTACTGAGGTATAGAATTTTTTATTGTTTTTTCCACCCGTCAAAGAGTCGTTTGATCCAACGATCTTTTAAAGGAAGGTTTTCCTCGACTCATCTCGACTGTGAAAGAACACTTCTCGCCCTTGTCCTTCAAGCAGACCAGTTTGTCATTGAAGTTACTGTTCCCCTGGCTGGAAAAGAATACGCCATAAAACATGAAACAATCCCGCTCCTTGTTGAAATACGAGTGCTAATCCTTGTGACTATAAAAAATTCCAGAGGTGGGATTGTAAGAGCAAACTGATCTTATTGAAAAAGTAATCATTGATAACCACCGGCAGTTTCAACCTAATGGAAATCATTTATATACTCAATGCGCCCATCGAAAGAACGTTATAAATCAACATTTCGATTCTTTCTGTTAAACTAAAAAATAAAATTCATTATAAATTAAAGTTAAGACCGTTAAAACTCAAGAACTCCAAGAAGCATCCCAAGAAAAAGTCATTTTTTGCACCCTATTTACTATTCTCTATTGTAAATCAACAATATTAGATTGTCACTTTTCAATCCTAAATCTCCGAACCACCAACGATATATTATCCTGAAAAGCCATCATCCTTCTTCCTGAGATGTACAAAATTAACGAGAGACTCATTCTAAAACTGAGTTCCACATAGCATCTTCCTACTTCCAGCACCATTCCCCAGATCAGGGAGTATAAGGAATAGGTTAGGTGGTTCTTGGATAATTTACCTATCGGCTAATGCTTATAAAAACAATAATTTCTTAGTAAATTATACTTTTTTAAAATGTTAAATAGGGTTCTCAACAGCAAAGGTCATATAAACACTAGTGCAGCTGTTTTTGAAAAAGAGCTTTCTTTCGTAATATGTCGCGTTCGAACTATTGGTCTACAAAAACTATCATTTGTGCACAAACAATATATTCGTCAAATTAATTATTTTAAATTTTCAAATTAATCTTTTTTATTTCAAATTATCCTTCGTATTTTAAAAGTAATCATTTTACTTAATCAAAAAACGTAATAGTTGGTCTATAAAAACCAGCATATGTTTATATATTCGACAAATTAATTATTTTATTTTCAAATTAATATTTTTATTTTAAAAGAAATCCGTTTTACTTTAAAATAACCTTATTAAATTTCTAATTAGTTTTTTAAATTTCAAATTAACCTTTTTAATTTGATATTATCCCTTTTATTAAAAATTAAAAAACGTAATAATTGATCTAAAAAAGCCATCATATGTTTATGTATTCGCCAAATTAATAATGTTATATTTTCAAATTAATCTTTTTATTTTAAAAGAAATCCTTTTTACTTTAAATTAACCTTTTTAAATTTTGAATTAACCTTTTTAAATTTTGAATTAACCTTGTTAAATTTCTAATTAATTTTTTTAAATTTCAACCTGTATTAAATTTTAAAGTAATCTTTTCAATTTGATATGATTCTTTTTATTTAAGATTAAAAAACACAATAATTGATGTATAAAAACCATCATATGTTTACATATTTAATTTTACATAATTTTTATGGGGTTTTTAGTACCAATTATTTTACAATATTAAAGTATGTGAATTAGTAAAAAAAAAAAAAAAAAAAAGAATTTATGTAGCTTCTTCCGTTAAATTAACTCTTTTTAACATCAGACGAACATTTTTTAAGTTCAAATTAACTTTTTTTTAAAACTTCAAATGAACCTGTTAAATTTCGAATTAATATTTTTTAATTTCGAATCAACTCTTTTTAACTTTAAATTAACTTTTTATTATTTTATTTATGCATTTTTTAAGAAGGTAATTTCAAATTGAACATTTTTAATTTCAGATTAACCTTTTTTAATTATCGAACCTGTTTAATACCGAATTAACCATTTTTTTAAGCTTAAAATTTACTTTTTAACTTCAAATTGAACCTTTTTAATTTTAGATGAACCTTTTTTAATTTCAAATCAATCTGTTCAATATCGATTTAACCATTTTTTACTTTAATTTACCCTTTTTAATTTCAAATGAACCATTTTTAACTTCAAGTCGAACTATTTAAAATTTAGATTAACCTTTTTTTTAAATTTCAAATTAATCTGTTCAATATCGAATTAACCATTGTTTTACTTCAAATTTACCATTATAACACTAGTTACTGTTAATTGAAAAAGGGTTCTTGGCCCTTATAGGGGCTTCCCTATAAAATTAAACGTTTACTACCTTCTTTTTTTTTTTACCTTACTTTGGAATTCTATTTAACCGACTGCTGTTTCAAGTGATGTGCGACAACTATTACTTGAATATTAGGCCATTACAAGCCGGCGTCCCACAAGGGTACATACTTTGACCCATCTTGTTTACTATTTGTACTATTCCTATACATCCCAACATCTAGTACAACCTTCGAGAATAATATCGCAACGAGTTCCGAATCTCCAAGAGCAACTTGAATTTATCAAAGACAGGTGCAAAAAGTAACAGACAATCTTTATAAGAAAAAACATACTATTGTATTTCAAAATACCACCCAGGCCTATATACACTTTTTTATCTCGAACCCCTGCAACGTATTGTAAATTTGCCACATTCCATTTATGTCATAGAGATAAATAACAAACATTTAAAGGTAAAATTTGTAAAATAAAAAAGAAACCTGGTCCTTAAGCTTAAAGCTTTTTTATATAAATAAATAAACACTTTTATAAAATCTCTGATCGGCGTACGGGCCGGAAAATGCCATTCTCCGTTCTTTACCACAGTGGTGGTCTTAGGAGAGTGAAAAAGAGGTCCAACCCCGCTGTTTACACGATTCCGCCAATTGACCCCTGGGCTACACGAATTTCAACTTAAGTTTGAGCGGTCAACCCTTCTAGATTTTACGAGAAAGCCATTAAGGTTTGTAAAAATAACATATTTCCTTTAGAAATGATTTCCGCCTCCTCGCCGTATAGGCCGGTCATCCTCAAAGCGTTGAGAAAATCAATAGTTGGTAGGCTTATTAACCACAGTGTTCCATACTCTCCCCGATTTTCTTCGCAGGGATGTATGTAGAACGTTTTGAATCTGATGCAAAAAGACGTCTTACTGAGGATGAAACCATTAACAAATAATTTTACAATGTTAATATATTTATATGTATTTTTTTTAAAATAACAGACAGAGAATCCTCAAACCTGAGATTATTTAAAACAGCAAATATCAAATAAATAATAATTTAATAAATAACTGTGCCAAACAATCCATTACTTTTCCCTCTAGGAGTCGACCAAGAAAGATGACTGTTTAGTGTTTTTTTTTAAACCATTACATTTTCGTTTAATTACTTTGTCAATGATAAAGTAGGAAAGGTCAGGGAAGAATAACATTGTTTGGTTTTGAAAAACATTGATTTCTCTTTTGTTTATGGTTTTCATTGAGGAATCTGTCAGGGAAGAAGAAGGCCGTTTAATTTTTTTTTAAACATAATTTTTCCGCTTTTGTTATTTTTTCATCCAGCAGTAGACCAAAAAATAACAAAGCCATTTAATTTAAAAATAAATCTCTTGATGTTTTCGTTTTCATCGAGAAGTCGACCAGTGAAGAAGAAAGTTCTTAGTTATATAAAACGTTACATTTCCATTTTGTTTACATTACATTTTTTTGGGGGAGTCGGGTAGGGACGAAGGAAAGTGTTTTGATATTTAAACGTTATATTCCCCTTTCGTTTCTTTTTCAACGAGGACGGGCAGAGAAGAAGAAAGCCTTTTAATTTTTAGCGTTTATTTTTTAATATTTCTATTTGTTTCTTATTTTAATGAGGTCGTCCATAAAAAAAGAAGAATGTTTAGTTTTGATAAACATTATATTGCTCTTTCGTTATTTTTTCAATGAGGACGGCCAGGGAAGAAGAACGTTGAATCAAGGATTCTGCCAAGGAAGAACAAGGGTTAAAAAAAACATCATATATCAATTTTGTTACTTTTTCATCAAGCAGTCGATCAAGGAACAGGCCGTTTAGTTTGTGAAAACATCATATTTCACTTTTTCCCATCAAGCTGTCGATCAGGTAAGAATAAGGCCGTTTAATTTATTTTAATCATCATATTGCTCTGTTTTTTACTTTTTAATCAAGGAGTCGATTAATGAAGAAGAAAGCCTTTTAGTTTTTCGTGTTTTTTAACATTATATTTCTATTTCTTTCCTTTGTTTAATGAAAAGGCCCCAAAAAATAAGAAGAATGTTTAGTTTTGAAAAACTCTTTCGACACTTATTCAATGAGCTCGGCCAGGGTAGAAGAAAACCTTTTTTTTTGTCACTAAGGGAAGAACAAGGCCGTTTAATTTATTTTAATCATCATATTTCTCTCCCCAAAAAGAAGAAGAATGTTTAGTTTTGAAAAACATTATATTGCTTTTTTGTCAATTTTTCAATGAGGACGGCCAGGGAAGAGGCAAACCTTTTAGTTTTTTCATTTTTCTTTTTTTGTCGACCAGAGAATAACAAGGCCGTTTAATTGATTTTAGTCATCATATTTCTCTGTTTTTTACTTTTTAATCAAGGAGTCTGCAGAAGAGGAAGAAGAAACCCGTTTAGTTTTTAAAAAACAGTACATTTCCTTTCCACAAGGATTCTGTCAAGAAAAATTTTTTTTTGATCATTATATTTTCTTGTTGTTATTTTTGTCATCGAGGTTTCTGCCTGGGAAGAAGAAGGGTGGTTATTTTTTAAAAACATTATACTTTTTTCCAACGTTTCGATTATTGTAGGGCTATTTTAATTTCCTACAGGATGTGTTACAATTTTGTAAATGGTTCTTCTGAAGATGGCCCCGAGAGAGCCGAAACGTTGGTAAGTGAAATGTTTCTAAAAATCTAAACCGTCTTTTTCTTTTGCCTACGCTTAGATTAAAATCCAATAATTTCGTTCAGAATCTATTGATATTTTCACTTCGGTTGATCTGTCAGATAGGTTTCAGCATTTCGCTCTCTCTAGCATTGGATTTGAGTAATTTTTACACAAGTTTCTTTAATGAAGTAGTGAGGCGTGTCTGTCTTTGGTTGATTTGCAAGATTTCACGTCCCCTGTCCGATTTCTTCTGCGTTCTTTGATCTACAGTCAATATAATAGAAGTCTAGTTTTTTTATATATATAAAAGAAGGTTCGGTTTGTTTCTGCAGTTCTTTTCGAGTTTTCATAAAAATGACACCACCATTAAGTAAGAAAAACGTTTCATGGCCGGACGTCATGGCGTCAGATCGAAATCTGATTGCACCATCATTGATGATTCACGTAAATAAACATAAAAAGTCAATTTTAAATGAAACGACAGCTGTTAATCTTTCCTTATCTTGTATACAAACCATGTAATAGCGTGCATTATCCCTAATTTTTCTAAAATTATAGTCTCGCTTTGTAGTGCGAGTTCTTATACATCGGTGTAAAATGTCAAATCGCGTTTTCTACCGATTGCTAACGATGGATTAATAATTTTTTAGAGATTGTTGTAAAATTGGAAAGAAATCTCCTTAGCTGGATGTATTTAGATCACAAGATCGGCAGGAACGTCGTGCAGGCTTTCGCGGATTATTACAGGACGATGGGCGTTATCGAACCGGCGGCTAAGAAAGCGGACAAGACGGGCCGCACTACGAAAAGTGCGCGATGGATCACGAGCAGGACACCGAGGAGGATTTTGAGAAGAAGGCACAGCGCACCGTCGAGCAGTGTTTCCGTCCTGGACCTTAGTTTAAGACCGCTCACAACGTCATCAGGACATTCTCGATCACGAAGCCACCCCAGGAGGAAAGACCACCCCAGCCGGCCCTGGGCCACCCCCTTCGTCCAGAATCCGCCGTCTCTTTCCATTATAGACTTTAATAGGATGACTCGAGGGGGCCTGGAAGAAGCGATCTTGTCAGCCAATAAATTTCCACCGTGCAAACTTCAGAATTTGATTAAAACCTCCTGAGGCCCCACGTGATTGACCCCCGAGGCAATCATCAAACCAATTACACATATTATTTATATAATTTTCTATTAAAATTTGCTTCAATAAATCTTATTGCATACTTTAACCTAATTCCAAAATAAAAAGAAGTGCATATATAATTAGGTACAAATTAAAGTAACAAGCCTATTTAAATAAACTTAATTTTTTTTAAAAATCCAAGCGTTTACTTCATATTTTTCTCGCTCAACTAAAAATAACAATTTACTATTACTATTTGCTTAAAAAATTTGTAGTACGAATTTAAACTAAACCGCCCGTTGTATATTTGTGTGTGTAGATTATTTGACAAAGATACAGCATCAAATTTTAAGCGTTGAAGTTGTCTTCTACTTTTTTTTCTCTTAAGAGAAATCCTCTTTTGAAAAGCACTAATGGTGAACTTCATTAAGAAGTAAACTGTAATAGCCATTTTAATTCCGACACGCAATCCACCAATTTCCTATACTTAAGGCGATTTTTTAATGGAGTAAATGACTTCGAAAGGACTGTTTTTATAATAAATGTTTATATTTTATATAAATAAAAACTTGAAAAAATCAACTGTTCACCTTTTTTAAATCAAAAAACCATCTTTACCAATAAACTTTACGTATTAATTATTAAATCAGATTGATCGTGTATGTTAGCATACACAAGTTGAGCTGGCACCAGGGATGGCAACAATATATCGTTATATCATATATATATATATATCGATATATTTCTACATATATCGATTATATTTTTTATCGATATATTTGGCTGTTAATATTTGAAATATTCGTTGAAATGTATCAATTTATTCGTTGTTTTTTTTTTTTTTTTAATTTAATTTTATTCTTTTTTAGGGCTCACAACAGGATACTCATATCAACCCTCAGGGTCGGTGCTTTCGAAAAAGAACTTATTATATCCAACCAACCAGTATGTGGGTTTGAATTCAGGGGAGCTGGATTCGAACCCAGGACCTGCACCTTACAGTGATAAGCGCCGTGTCAACGCCTAAACCTTTGCGGCCACCGACGCCCCCTTGGTTTTTTATTTAAGAAAAAAATTTACAAAAGGTTGACTATACGTTTTTCTTAGTTACTATTGGGTAAATAATAATAAAAAATATCCCTGACAGTGCTTCAAAATGGATTATAGACTGCCGTCTGATGTGAAACATTGGGGGTCTATTGACCAAATTAACTCTTTCAATTAATTAATCCGTTTATGTAAGGTTTAGGTTGAAATGAAAAAGTTAGTGTCACGAACGGGATTCGAACCCACGAACTTTCATTTTTTCACTTCAACCAAACTACATAAAAAGATGAATTAATTGAAAGATGTATTTATAATTTTAATTGTGTCTAAACCGTGGTCCTTGGCTAAACCTAACTTACCATTCTGCCTTCTACGCTCAATTTTCAAATGTGTATTTATGAAGGCACCTTCCTCGGGAAAAAGTAAAAAAAAAAATGGTTTAATGCACCGGAAAAAGGACAAGTGGCAACTTATAAAGCAGGTTCGAAAGGCTTAAAAACCTTAATTTTGATAAAATAAATCTATTTCAATTTATATCTTTTATATTACTACTTATTAAGTATTATTTAATTCTTCATGACTATGAGTATATTTTTACAGTTACTAATATCGTTTTCTTCCGGTTGGGATATTACAAAATAGTCGTAATGTACCTAAAATTAAATATATCGATGTATCGATATATTTTTTCGGTGTGACGGTGAAGCGATATGCAGATCAAAGATTCCATCGCTAACTGGCACTGGACCCGTATTTTTCTAATAATTCCTCACTGAAGATGGCGCTTAGATGAAACGCCTTTGAGCAATATGAAGAGATGCGGTCTGGCGTGATGTAGGTTTCAGAAAAAACATTATCTTTATCGTGCCAACGTTTCGATCTTTATTGAGATCATCTTCATGGCTCAAATTGTTGGTTTTCTGTGTAATTGTGACATTCTTGCCTTCGTGTTGAGAGTGCACACTGGGGGCACAATTACAGAGAAAACAAATCCTTTGAGCCCTGAAGATGATCTCAATAAAGGTCGAAACGTTGGCACGATAAAGAAAATCTTTTTCTGAAATCTACATCACACCAGACCGCATCTCACGATTTCTGAATAATCATCGACTAACGGTCACTGATCACATCACATAAAAAATTGTGAAGAAACTAGTGCCAGTTCAAAATTATATAACATACACGCCAACTCATTTTTTTTATACGATTTTCTCTCGTTTCTTTACTCTTACCAATTTTGCGTTTCTGGTTTTTATCACACTTCACTTTTTTTTACCTTCCTCCCAGTTTTCTCACTCTCTCTCTCTTTCTCTTTCTCCCAATGTCCTCCTTTTATCATTCTTTTTTCCTTACATTTCTTTCTGCTATTCGTTCCTTTTTTTTATTTGACCCCATTTCTTCTTTTCTCATTCTTCATTGTTTTTTTACTACCTCATCTCTTTTTCACACTCCCTGTTTTTCTAGTTCTCGTTTTCACTCTCTTACTGTTCCTCCTTTTTATTGATCTTTTCATTATGTTTATTTCCGTTATCATTCCCTCTTTATTTGTCTCAATTTGTTCTATTCTCCCTACAAATCTTTTCTGTACATCCTTCGTTCTCTCCCATCCTCTCCCCGTTTACTTCCTTCTCGTGTATACTCTCTCTTCCTTTTTCTTTTCTGAGCCTCTTGTTCCATATAACTTTCTTAAACATCATCTCTATCCGCTATGCACCTCATCTTCTCTTTTTCTATCAAATATTCCTCTCTATCTTCTCTCTATATGTCTCCCCCCTCACTTTCTCTCTCTCTCAAGCACACTCTCCCTCCTCACCAAAAATTTTTCTCTCTCTATCCATCTTTTCCCCTCTCTACATTTTTATCTCGTTTCATCTCTACCGGACCTCTTCCTCTCTCAAAATCGGCTACCAATTTAAAAACAATAAGTAAATCGAACAAGTACAATGTAAAGTTGTGTTCGATACATTTTTTTTCACAACATAATTAATGTAATCAATTAAAGGAAAAAATGTGAATTTTGATGACATTTAATACATTTTCATATCGTATACCTATTGATTTTCGGGCTATTTAGATAACCATATGTCCGTGTCCGTCTGCATCAATGGGGCAGACATAAGGACGCAGCGAATGGTCTTTGGCCTTTATTTGAACTTTCGCCGGCCCGCGATGAAAAAGAAAATAATTAAAAGTTGACATTTCCATAAATGGACCATGTACGGTTATTGTTTAAAAAATTCACCAGAATGGGAAAGCCGTGTTAATCTGAAAATTCTATGTATTCGAACGCTTTTTTATTTTTTTAATTTTTAATTTGCTTAATGTTAATCCTATGCTTAAGAAATATCTCAGGTTATATGATTCGTTTTATAAAGCTTTTAAACTGTGTTTATTCCTTAGAAACAATTAAATAATTTTTTTAACATAATTAAATAATTGCTTGAGCAAAGAATTAAATTGTTTTCCGTACGAAAAGAGTATGAAGTATTTTTAGCTTTTTCCCCCCCCGGGGAAAATCGGCTTTTCCGTTGGTTTATGAAATGTTCACAGTTAACACGAAATATTGACAAGACGAATAGCGTGTGGCGATTTAGCCTTTTTGTTTTATATATATAAAAAAAATCCATTCTTCCCCTCTATCTTTGAGGTCGAACGAACCGGTTTCGGAAAAAGCTTCTCCCTTTTTAAAAACCCCAAACGAGATAATTTCCCGAATTTTTCAGGCGGCATCGATAATCCATTGGCATATCTTACAACTTAAAAATGATTAAATTTGCAATTTTTTTTGTTGGAAAGGTTGGATTGGTAACTGTTAATATCTACAAACTCCTGAAGCTTTACAAATTCCCCGTTCAATTAGTTTCCTTCGGAACCTACCTTTTTTGGATAGCGCTTCTGGAAGGGCCAAAAACTTTCCATTTTGTCGAAAAAAAATTGAAGTCGATGAAGGGGGCAAGTTAAATTTTTTCCACGAGATCCGCCTGTCTCTTGAGTTTCGTGTCAGTTCTTTAATTTTCAATTCAATCAGTTTTCTTTATGTCATCGTTGATAATTTTCGTTTTTCACATTGAGACGTTCCAGCAGATCACACTTTACAAGAGGTTGAGGGAAACTGGTTTTTTCATTCTTTTACGAAGGTGCAAAGTTTGGAATGAAATGACCACCAGCAGTGAATTAATTTTTTCCCTCATCTACATCTGTCAGCTGATAACATAAAGCAAACTGATTGAATTGAATATCAAAGAACTGATACGAAACTCAAGATCCTCCTTCATCGACACTAGGTTTTTATTTTTAACAAAATACAAAATTTTTGGGCTTTTCAAGTCCAAAAATTAAAAAAATGCCCAAAAACTGAAATTACTTTATTACCGTTGAGATTTGGACAGGAACTTATAGAAAGTGTTTTGTTGCATATGGTAAGTAGAAACACCTACTGAAATTGTCGACACTTATTCCCGGTCACTCTGCATATATCGTAGCTACTTGCATTTCACAGATTTGAGGTGGTCCAGTAACCAATGATAGGAGAGTTGAGGATGAACATATGTTTAAGAGGCTTTATAACTCAATGTTGAAAAAAGCATCAAAAATCAAAAAGAGCATACGTGGTGACCTCAAAAAATCTACCTATTAGTCAGCTACTCTGTCGACTGTGATCGCAGAAAATTTTGCCACGTAAAAAATATGGTACGGTTTACAAATGATTGTTTTCTTTTCTACAATAATTAAGTATATACTCCGAGAAATCATATTATTATATTCTAGCTATAAATCCGGTCGAGGTGAAACAGGAACCTTTCGAATTCAAGATGTAGCGTAAACCTTGAGTCTATTTTCAAAAATAAAAGGAAAATAATTATTATGACAACCGAATATTAAGCGTCTTAATTATGCTTTGCATGCGTGAAAAATCTGAAAAATTATAAAGAAAGAGCGAGCTTAGGCATAAGTTATTATAATGTCAAAGAAGCAGAATGAAAGTGAATGAGCGAGTGGCAAGAAACAGACAGATAAATAGAAACAGAGAGAGAGAGAGAGAGAGAGAGAGAGAGAGAGAGAGAGAGAGAGAGAGGAACAGAAAGAGGAGATTGAAATTGAGTTTAGAAGAAATGGAGATATTAAAAGAGGGGAAAAAGGAAAGGAAGGTAATAATAAAGATAAATATAAATAGCTAGATAAATAGACAGCCAGATAGATAGGTAAAGGTAGATAAGTAGAGAGGAAAAGAGAAAAATTGTGTGTTGGGAGGGAGAGGGCGCGAGGGAGAGAGAGAGGAGGAGAAAGAGAGGGGGAGAGAGAGGGAGAGAGGGAAAGAGGAAGAGAGAGAGAGAGAGAGAGAGAGAGAGCGATAGATAGACAGATCTTTATAATTTGTGTATTCAATTTAAATGTACTAATTTCGTGGTCCGTTTGACCAATTAACAATTAATATGTTACAATTGATTAAGGTTTTCAGTTGAGATGAAAAAAAGTCAATGGCACTAGCGGGATTCGAACCAACAATCTTCGGCTAGATACGCCGATGCTTTACCACTGGAGTTACGTGTCCTGCGCCAACTTCCCATCGCAAGGGAGGGTAAATTCAAAAGGTGGGGTAGAGATGGAAGCTGGTGTCCGAGTAGATAGCCGAAAATCGTGGGTTCGAATCCCGCTGGTGACGATGACTTTTTAACTCAGCCAATACCTTCCATAAATAATAGTAATTATTATTTAATTGTAATTGTAATTCAATTTAAAATTATAGCTTTTCTTTAACGCTTAGACCTTTAAAACATCCTGAAATGTGGGAAAAATTCTGGAATTGATTCTATCACAGGATTCTTGAAAATATTCCGTGATAATTGGCAAATTGTCCGAAACGGTTCGATGTCTTGAAATTGTTTACCATCCAAGTTTCCGTTCGAGAGGGCGGATAGCGTTTTTTAAATTACCACCAAGCTCAAAAATACTTTGATTGCTTTTTCTGTCATTATTGCTCCACGAGTGGCCCGAGGGAGGGAAAACCGACGTCTGAACTTCGTGCGGAAAATGGTTTATTAGCCAAGTTGGAAAACAGTTCCATCCGATTCCGCCTGAGAAAAACCTCCACACACAAACAGAAATTTATTATTAAACCGAGAGTTTGATAACATTTCTAAACCGAATGTAATAACCATAAATACAAAAATTCCCCCCCCCCGTGATAATGTTATTCAATCAGAAATAGATTTCATGAATAATACAGATTGAAACATCTGCCATGATAATTTTGTTTTACGATGTCCAATGATTTTGGACATGAAAAAAATCATTGTTAACAGGACAGAAAAATAATTTATTTTTTTTTATAAAATATTTAGTCTTATCTGAATCGGTAGGTTTTATGTCTAGAAAAAGCGAATTTTGATTTATAATTTCTGTTGTTTATTGTGCTCTGTGTTATTTTTTGTTAGCAATAGTGTGAAATGAATGGACTGAGTCAAACGGGTTTTCGTTTCTCCATGTTAAGTGTTGGGTGGCCAAGGTTACCCAAAATTGCAGACCAAAATGATCCACCAAAGACAACAAAACTGGTGGTAAGAAAATTTCCAAATCATTTGGAAAAATTGACATTAACTTGTGATTTTAATTGAGTAATACTAATCAAATTATTATCGGCTCAAATATAAATTGCAATAAGCTTTACAACTATTTTTGAAATATATCAAATTAACTGACCTGTTCAGTGCTTAAAAAATTGAAAACCTTCAAGAAAAAAGGTGTTAGTTTGAACATTTAAGAAAAGCAGAAATGTCATTATGTACAGTGCAAATAACCATGGACTCAGGATAGAGCCCTGAGGACACCTATTAAGAGGAGAGAAGAGGATATGGCCCACAGCAAACCGCCTGAATTCAATTATCAAAATATGACAAAACAACTTTATACAGATCGACTAAATTCAAATTCAAAACGTTGATAATAAAAGTGATTGAAATCTAATAAAACAAAGATTACCCAGTTACTTGGGTCAGTTTTCGACGGAAAAACTATTGTCATGTCTCCTGAACGAAAACCAGAATAAAATTGGTTCAACATTTTGTCCCTTATTCACGTAGGGAAAAATTTGGCAGTTCTATAACCCTCTCAAAAGTCTTAAATTTTAGTTTTGGAAACTTAATAAACTGCTATGGGGATGGGGCGAGACCCTAAATGACACCGATTGATACTGGAAAAGAAGGCGACATGTCCACACCGAACCGACAGCCCGGTCAAAACAAATTTACACTGTTAAACTAAATTTAAATCGATTCTTCACAAGAAAATATAGTGAAATCAAATAAAACAAGGAAATGAGTTCGGCATGTTCTTTTTGACGTGGGATAAATGTAGCTGTTCTAAAAGTCTTAGTACTCGGTAAACAACTAAGGGCTAGGGATGTGGCCCTGGGGGACACCTAGCGATATAAGGAAAGAAAAATACGTACTGAACCAAACCATACAACATTCACATCTATTAAGTTAAAAAAAAATTAATGATAATTAATCCTTGCTTTTATAATATTTCTGAAAAGGAATGGAAAAAACGAGCACATAAACGCCTTCTGGTTGGGTATAGATTATTAATTTTTTCTTTTACTTTTAATCACTCGGATAACTTGGAGAAACTTTAGAGTTTATCTGTTCCCTAAACAATTGAAGATTCAGGAACGTCAGGGTTGTAAGGATGGAGAGGAGAGGAGCCGAGAGGAGAGAGAGAGAGAGAGAGAGAGAGAGAGAGAGAGAGAGAGAGAGAGAGAGAGAGAGAGAGAGAAAGATTTAGCGTCGCCAACCGAACAAGTCACCTAATTCATGTTTCTGATATTTACATAAAATTTATAACAAGCTTATGGTTTTAACCGATTGTCGTTTTATTTTACGGCATTTTATCTCTTGTCCCTTGCTAGTTATTTGCAACAGGAAGGGGGGGGGTAAACGGAACACCCTCTTTAGAGATTGAAAGGGTAGAGAATGTGTAGAGAAAATCCCTTTCCTAAGAATCTGTTTTATTATTGAAGAAAGAAAAAATCACAAAGATGGTATGATTTATACTTCTCTTATTATAATTTCCTAAGATTTCTAATATCTAACCAATTCTACAATTTCTAAGTGCCAAATTGCTTAAGAGATAGCATTAAGAATAAAAGGCTGTAAAGAGTATAATTGATTACAAATTCGGAGGTTAATACAGATTGTCAACATTAGATTGATATTTTTTCTTAAATGTTCCCTTGTACGTTAGCAACAATAAAATAAAAAAGAATAGAAACTATTAATAAATAATAGGGAATTAAGGGTATTTTTGTTTAAAAAAAGGTAAATAGTAAAAAATGGCATTGAATCTTTCAAATATAGGTTTTTGTAATTAAAGAAATTGTTGTGTGTTGAATTATACGATATTCTTTCAATGTAAAACATTGCAATGATGTCATTGTGAGAAAGAAACTTACACGATTGTTGACAGTTCAGTAGTGTGCCCGATAAAAGCTTTGTTAAAACTGACTAATTTATAATCGAACCTCTCGACTGGAATCGATAAATTTTAAATCTAGCGGATTTGTATTACGATTGGATTGGGCCAAATCTCGGAAGGAACTCATCGCAGAGCAATAAGTTTACATATTCCTTCCCGGGAAATTCTGGATGTTTATGTCAGGTTAGAACAAAATACAAGGGGCTTCATTCATTTATTGCGTGGAATTTTCCTTTTATCTTTTTCTAAATAAATCCAACTATGAGATCACATAGCTATTTTTTTTTTTTTTTCAATTGATCGAAAACCGATATCAGATGCCGTCGATGATATAATTACTCAAAAGAAAAACTAAATTTAACAATTGGCATGTGATTTTGTTTTATTTCGATTATTATAAATTATTAATTCGTAGCCAGGTCCTAGATAATTGATAAATCTGTAGAAATTCGTTCATGACCTGGTCCGCTACGCTGTTTGTTTAAACAGTATTAAATAAAGAAAGACGAATTCAACAATAGTACAGTTTCACTTAAAAGCAACTCTTAGAAAAACACAATTTTTGATGCTATACGTCTCGTTAACAGACAGCAGAATTGAAAAAATAAACAAAACCCATAAAAATGAAGTTATAAATAAACAGAATAAAACAAGAGAGCAAAATACCGCGAATATACGAATGCAATGACACACAAATAAATTTATTGAGATGTATTTTAATATTTTGTAGCAAACAAATCAGCGTATCTTCGTGTTATTCCTTCATGTAAGCATAAATTTGTTTGCAGTCAACTTTGGAGTAAGCAATCAAATCTCAAGTTTCTGTGTCTGCCAGGGCGGGTTTTGAGCCCGATGTTGTTTAACTTTTTACGTGATGATGTTTCTCAACTAAACCGAACAAAGGGACACATTTATTATCCTGCTTTTAACATAAAATAAGAGGATTCGTTTTCAACAACACGATACATAACAAATTGTAGGAAATATTATAGAAGAAACAGGATATCCTATGAAAATATCTCAAGATTATGGTATCATTTTTATTAGGCTTAAAATAGTCCCGTTTTCTGCCATTCGATAAATTTTAGAATATTTTATACGCCCTTGTAATAAAGCCTTATGATATAACTTAGAGGTTCAGGTCGAAAAAACAACCAGCCCAACAAGTTTGATGATTTTGTTTGAAGCAAGGAAAATTCTCGAGGGTCTTTGAGGGCCAACGCTTTGCCAAGTTTACAAAATTAAAATCTAAGGGTTCTGAGGTTTTGAAAGTGTTACGAACAGCAAAATTTCATCGCACATCAAAAAAGACCAAATGCCGAAAAAAATTTCAACCTTGTTTTCGTTCAGGGCGTCCAGTTCTACTAAATTAACTGATTTTATCACAGATAAATGACCAAAAAATAAATGAATGTAATACAAAGTAAATAAAGAAGTAGATAATTGAGTATAAGAAAAAAACAAAAAGCTTATAACAATTAAATGTTAGAAACGCTCTGACAATGCAAGTCACAGAAGGCGAAACTTCTAGTAAAAAATTATGAACGTAATAAAAGTAAAGAAAAAAGATTCTCTGGTACAAAATTGAACATTAAAAAACTTCTAATAATTAAATAAAATACTCAAAGCGTTCACGCACTTTGATCCAAGCCAAAGGAAGATGAAACATTCACCAATATATAATGAAAGTAACCCAAAGTGAACTGAAACGATTATTTAGTGCAAAATTGGACATAAAATAACGAAAGAATTCTAAATTTTAAATTACATCCGTTTATATTTTAGCGGTCAAATGATCAAGTTACTTCCGAAGATATGTTTGTTGGTCGACCTGCAGATAAATTATGTTGAGTATGGTAACCTGATTCGATCAATGATCACTTGCTCGACTCAAATCTGGTTGCTAAAAAAACACAGACACAAAACAACGTGAACATTTGGTTCTTTTTGTTGATAAGGCAGAGAAATTTTAGAGTTTATTATACATATAATACATATGGACATATACATAAAGATTTTCGATTGGCACGATGACTATTTTCACCATGTTAAATGTAGTATGCTGGCCATGTGGTTCATAACCTTAAATCCAAAACGATTTTACAATAGTTTTTTTTTCCGTTTTAATAGTTTTCTGCACTCTTGGGAAAGCCGTGATGATGGCACTATAAATTGCCGAAAGCTTGGCGAACCCAACAATTAGTCTTCTTCTTTCTTCAGCTGTCTTCACCAATGACCCAAACCTCCATGAAGATTGGGACTCCACACAAGTTACTTCTTTCAATTGATTATTGGTTTCATGTAAGGTCTTGGTTGAGATAAAATGGGATTCGAACCCACGACCTTCGGCTAAGATGGAGAGTGGTGATGGACCCTTAGGGTGTCCTGGGTATGCAGGATTCGAACCCGGGACCTTTCCTCCCTTACAATGATGAGCGCCGTGTCAACGCCTAAACCGTTGCGGCCACTGACGCCCCTAATACTTAAACATTATATTGTGACAAATTTCTTATTTTGTTTGCTTAAGGTTACAATGAAAAAAAATCTCAATGTTTTCAATGCTCTTTTCATTGATTTTAAACAAATTTAAAGTAGGAGTAAGATTTTATGAGATGTGAGGGAATTTATTAGTAAAATTATGAACACTTTAAATATACCGAAAAGAAAAAATATCTCCAATTTCTATTTTTTATGCCAATTTGAACTTTTGTTTTTGAAACCTACTGAAGTATTTGACGCCTGTCCACGGTACACCCTGTATACTGTATTATACAACATGAATAATTTTATATCAATTAAAACAAAAAAAGCGTCCTATTTTCAAAAGTGTTTTTTGTTTTAAATCGAAACAAACATTAATCTGTAATTAACATAGCGGTAACTTAGTAAAAATGAATACTCCTTTAAATTATTCAACAATTGTGGGCCATCAGTATCACGAACGTAAAAATAGTAAGTGAAAATCATTTAAAAAATTCAAGACGAGAAACGCCGGACGATTAAATTACAGCCAAGCGGCCAACTAATTCACACAGTTTTTATCCCAGTTGGCAATATTTTATTCAACTGTAATGGAAAATAGTGCAATTGAGTTTGATTATTAACTGGTTCACGAGCTCATCGGACATTTTTCCAGGGGAATAATTTCGATTCATGAACAATTTTATGGAATTTTTAATGCAAGGTGTCAACTTACTTGCGCCACAACGGTTTTTCCGAAACTGCCTAAAACCCTAATAATTTGACATCCTGCATTGAATAATTCAATTATTGCCATTTGGTTTTTCTTCAAAATCATCTTTTTGACAGTTTTATATCCTTCCGCCTTCCTCGCGTAGGTTCCAAATGAAAACGGGGGTCCAATACATTTTTCCAAGGCGGAGCAATTTGATAATTCTCAGGGATGACTCGTTTTCAAAATTTCTCTCTCCAACTTCTTCAAATAGAATTTGCAATACAATATAGTCTCAACAGCTGGTTGTCAGGTCCAATTTGAAAACTTGGTGGCCAGCCTACTCTAAAAGGGAAGTCTTCTCTACTATAAGTTAAAGAAAAACGTTCTCAAAAAATAACAAAAATCTGTAAACAACTGTTTTTATTTTCGTAAGTTTTGAATACTCCAAAAAATTGTGGATATCAAAAGTCAATACATCCCAGATTTTCGTCAAAATTTTGTCGACTGGCTCACCACTTCTGCGGATGGCGCTTCTGAACCATCAAACTTCAAGGAATCAAAACAAATTTCTTTTTGGTTATGGAATGTTTTTTATCGTTTTCGCATGTTCTTATACTTAAGACTTAAATCTGCCAAAATAAACTTAATTAATAAAAAATATTGGAGTTAATCTTGAAAAACTCGTGTTCATTTCAAAAATGGGACATTTCAAAAGAAAGGAACTTAGACAAATATGAATCAGATTGTTATGCTTTGTATTTGTATTTGTATACTTGGAAAGAAAGTGAGCGAGAGGTAAAGAAAGAGACGGAATACGAAATAAAGAAAGAAAGGAAAAAAGAGAGAAAGAGAAAAAATCGGGAGGGAGAAATTTAGGAAAGGGAGAGAGAGATAGAGACAGAGAGAGGGAGGGAGAGAGAGAAAGGGAAAAATTGAGGAAGTAGAGAAGGAATGAGAGAGGGGTAAACCAACGTTTTGTTGGGTTTAAATATGTACTCACTTCAGCTAACCAAACACCCCTGAACAACGAAATATTCTGGCACTTATAAATATTCACGACCTCTCCCCCTTTCTAAAAAATGGCACTGCAGTTTGCCAAAGCACCGCTCATTGTTTTAAAGTTCTACGTTTTACGGCATCGAAAATATGCCTTCCCATAGCGAGATTGATCCTCCAGCGAAGTTTACTCTAGGAAAAAGTTAGCCACCTTAGTTTCTTCCCCTTGCTTCTTACAAACTCTCACCCTACTGTGAAAAGCGCAAGGGTCAATCTTGACGATCTGTAAACGGCACATGTCACTGTACTTCCAATGTCCAATAAAGATGATCATTAAAGAATAGCATCCTGACAAATCTGCGGATACAGGTGAGACCAGTCGCGTTTGGTTACCTGATCCGATCAATGATCACTTGCTCGACGCAAATCTGGTTGCTAAAAAAAAAACACACAGACACAAAACAACGCGAACATTTGGTTCTTTTTGTTGATAAGGCAGAGAAATTTTGGAGTTTATTACACATATAGTACATATGTACATATACATAATGAAATTTTAAACGTCGAGGAAAGATGCCCATTTAGTTTCCCCCTCTGCTATTTAAAATAAGGGGTGAGAGAAATCGCGTGACCCAACGGTGGCCTAGATAACGCAAGGCAGTAGTTCATAGGCAACGTATTGTTGAAAGAACCTATAGAGAATTTATAATAACAAAATCAAATGGCTTTGATGATATAGTATTTAGGAATTAATACTATACATCAATCCTCTCCATGAGGTGAGGGTTGCTTTCGTTGTACTTCACGTGCTAGGCTTGTGAATCATTTAAAACGCCCGAAATCCTTTTATGATATTCGACTTTGCCCCGTACAAGGGAATAAACAAGCGTTTCTTTCATTTTTTAAAACTTTGGCGACGCATATTTAGACAGACACGACTTGTTTTATCAACTGTGTCAATTATACATGGTGTTTGCGGTGAAAAAAATAATCAATCGGATTCCTTAAACGAATATTATTATAATCCCTTTCCTGCGTATTTCTTCTAGGTTTTTTTACACCGTGTTTGTATTGGTCCAAGTTCTCATTCCTCCAGGTTCCTAAATAAAATTTCCTAAATAAAATAAACGTAGAGTACATTTATTTATAATTGTAAAATTTTAAATAATGTGTAGAGATTAGTGACCGTTAACGGATAATTATTCAAATATCGTGAGATGCGGTCTGGTGTGATGTAGGTATCAGAAAAACATTTTCTTTATCGTGCCAACGTTTCGATCTTTTATTGAGATCATCTTCAGGGCTCAAAGTGTTTGTCTTCTGTGTAATTGTGCCATGTCGTGTTGAGAGTGCCTCAACACTTTGAGCCCTGAAGATGATCTCAATAAAAGATCGAAACGTTGGCACGATAAAGAAAATGTTTTTCTGATACCTACATCACATCAGACCGCATCTCACGATATTTGAATAAATTTTAAATAATACTCCGTTGAACATAATAATTTCTTCTTTTGGGATTGGCTACGGCAGGGCTTCCTAACCTTTTTAGCCAGTGTACCCCTTTTAAAATTAATGTTTTTATAATCTAATTAATAACTGAGAGACTGTTTAGAAAATAGAATATTCAAAATTAAAAACAATAAATTCAGGAGTGTCACAAGGTAGCATATTAGGTCCACTGCTTTATTTGTTATACACCAGTGATTTTCCGAAAATAGATGGAGTAAAAATTGCAACGTTTGCATATGACACAGCGGTGATATAACTAAGACCGACTATCACCCATTCGATCAAAATCTTCCAAAATGAATGTAATAAGATAAAAAAGCTTGGACAACAAAAAAGGAAAATCATGCTAAATCAGCATAAATCAGTTCATCTAATCTTTTCAAACAGAAAGGTGGATCATGTTCCGTCGCTCACAATCGCTCGAACTACTACACCATACAGCAATACAGGTAAATATCTGGGAGTGACCTTAGATGGCAAGCTGAGACGGAAAGAACACGTGAAGAAAAAAAGGACAAAAATAACTTTAAAGTGTAGACAACTATACTGGTTGATAGGACGTGGCTCATGGTATTCAACTGTGGGGTTGTACCAAACGCAGCAATATCAAAATCATACAAACACTCCCAAATAAAATCTTACGTAACATGGTCAATGCACCTTGGTACGTAAGGGATTAGGGCTTACAAGGGATCTTAAGATCCCTGAAGTCACGGCGGAAGTACAAAGATTTGCGTGGAAGCGACCAAAGACTCTGTGATCATTTGTCAAGCTTCCGGTTTTATTTATATTTTCAGGGCCTGAATAACTATTACAGCATTACATTAATTACAAGTTTTTTGGTTTGTTTCAACTTACAACATCCTATTTCTGATATTAACATTACAGAATGACGAAAAAACCCGAGGCGATTATGAAACGTTATAACGGACTGGACCTGATTTTGGGAGGACACTATCCTTGGTAATCCTTTAAAAAAAACGACCTATTTACTATTGGAATTGTCGGTATAATCTTGTTTTACATAAATTATAGAATAACTGAAAAAAAACATGCTTTAATTTCAAGGAACCTTATGTGCTTTGAGACTTCATATTCGATGTCGTCGGGGTTTTTTCGTCGAGTCGGAGTTCGAGGAAAAAGGAGAGGGATGTCGAGTTCGGCAACCACTGCTCGACCATTGCCTGTAGTTTTGGTAGCTGTTTAGATAGAAAATCCTGATTCGCACAGCAACATTGTGGTATGGACGTAAAAAAGTACAGAAGACCGTACAGAGAACACTAAGACCAGGAGTGGAGAGAGGAACATGTTTTTTTTTTTTTTTTTTAATTTAACACGTTCTCTCTGACCCTCAAGTTCGGTTCCTTCCATCGTTAAAAAAAGCTAAAGAATAAAGCCAAAGAAAGATAATGTAAAGAGCCGGCGACGGCTTAGGAACAGTATAAAAAAGAAGGCCAGACGGCAACATTGTGGTGAATGGAAGAAGAATAACATATTTCATAAACCATCCTAACGTTTCCAAGGTCTAGTTTGTTTCTTTTAAAAAATCATCCAACACGCGAAAACCGTTTGCATCTTCCTTCTCCACGGATACAATTGATTTTTCTTTTAAAGCTGCGAACTGTCATTAGCATAGAAAGTCGTGATACGCTTTCCCTTGCAAAGAAAGATTCTTCTCATTCAGTTAGGTTAGGGGTTAGGGTTAGGGTAGCAAAGGTACTAGGAGGTGGGGTTTGTGTGCCCCAGGCACTGCAGCCTTCTGGCTTATTGTACCTTCCTAGTTCTTTAGTTTAGTCAATAGACTCGATCCTTTTTTTCAGGATTATCAAGTCATTGACTGTTATTGCTTCAATGTGGTTCTCTGAGTCATTTTTGTGCGTCAGATTGAATCTCCATTGAGCCGTTGCTCCGCATTCGAAGATGATATGAGTGGCTGTTTCCTCCTCCTCATTGCATAGTCTGCAAATGGGATCGTGATTGTATATGCTAGTGTTATGTAGATGTTTTCTCAGATGCCAGTGGCCGGTTAGTAGTCCTACAACTCCTCTGAGATTTGCCCTCTCCAGTTGTAGCAGTGTTTTTGCCAGTTTTGGTGAGGGTTGTTTTATCATGAGTTTACTGTGTCTAGCACTGCTGTCATTCAGTTTAAAAATATAAAATCTGATAAATTCAACAGTATACATTGCTCTTTCATCATTGAAAACGTTGGCCAATTTGACATTGTCGTCTATTTCTATAAAATTTCAAAACGTCGATATGGAGAAGCCCGGAATGATGAAGGCTTCGTCAGATACTATTGTGAAAAGTCTTGACTTCATACAATTAATAATGAGAACAGGCTCATACAAAACTTACTTAAAAGAGGCTGGCATATGTTTCATAGCAGAAGCATGTCGGTGGAGAACACAACGACTGCTGCAGCAATTTCAGATTTAACTTTCATTTTAGTAATCACGCCTATCGTACAGCCAGTCATTGGTTTTGCACCAACTGGGCACAGGTAAATGCAATTGTACCATGGGATTTCGTACTTGTAAAAAAACATTTGTCGCCGAGAATCGAGTCCTGATTACACGACATTTGAAAATTGACAAAAAAAGAGGGAACATTCGAAAAGTTATAGGTTTTAGGTGGGGAGTTGGTGTCCGAGTGGATCGAAGTCACGATAGCTCAGTGGTTAGAGCAGCCGCCGTATTGAGCCGAAGGTCGCGGGTTCCAATTCCGCTCGTGACATCTACTTTTCCAGTTCAACCAATGCCTTACATAAAAATTAATTGGCTGTTAAAAACGTTTCAAAAAGGCGGAATTTTCCATCGATTCTTCTACATCGTTTGATAAATCACGTATCCGTCTTTAGACAGAATTGTTTGATAATGGCATCGAGCATATAAATTTTACTGCTTTTTCGTCAAGTATGCAAGATGCAATATCGTTAACACACTGTTTTATTTGGCTTTCAGCGATGGTTGAGCTTTTCCTGCCTGTTCCACTCGATCACTTATCAAATAAGGTGCCTTGTATGAATTTCAACTAAGGTTTAAGAAGCAGCTAGTTTAGTGCGGTTCCTCGTGAGAAAATTAGTTTCTCCTGCAGTACCTTCAAAACGAAGACGCATTTTACTCGAACAAGTGTATTTTTGAAAGGACTTTCCTGCAAATCACACACTGAGCGTTACCCTCGTCAGCAATAAATCATAAATCTAAGCAGATGTCGTTGTTCTTATGCTTGTTGGATATTCCACTTCCACTAGCTGTTTGACCTGACTGTTCGGAGTCTTGTAGAATTTAAGCATGTTGGATCATCCGACGGCTCTTCTTCATTTGGCATGTCGTCACTAATGTCCGGAGGTAGTCCTTCCGCCATCTTCAATTCCAATTCGGGGCTTACCTTTCCATGTAGGTGTTGGAGAAACTGCTTACCCAGTGATCCTGACTTCAGCCGCCGATCCATATTCGAGCAAGTAACTGATCAATGAGAATGACCCAAGTAGGTAGTGCACTTGCGAGCTAAGTTTCAATGCTTGAAGTTTGAATTAGGTTTTCGGCAAACTGCCGTTTATTAAAAGGTGGAACAACTCGAGCTGCAGTTCCCGGTAATGAAGGGCCGCAGTATCTAAAAATAAGAAACTTTGGTTATCAGTTTGTTATTACATTTTTTTTATATTTTATTTATTCATTCTACCTAGTTATCTACGTTCTATCAGACAAAATAAACTGCCATGGATAGGTTAATCCAGCCCAAAAATTTCTGTTTTGTTTTGCTATTTACATTAATATTTAAGGGTTTAAAAACATAGTTAAAATAGTCTAAAACTGAGCTATTCAGTTTAAAAATGGTCGTAATAACGTCAACTATGGAGAAAATCCAGAAGGGTTGTGCATTTTTAAGTAGATTACCAATTTAATATTAATATTAAATATAAAATAATATTAATTTATAATCATTTAAGAGGAAAAAAAATTGTCCCTGGAATCAAGCCCAAAATATTATATATTTCATTACGTTAATTCGTACTTAAGGACTTTAAAGGCTGCTTAAAAAGAATCCGATTTTGTGTTTATTTTTTGTTTTGTAATTTTTACATATGTAATATCGCCCACCCACGAGAAAAGTGACGCAATTCAACAAAACCTAATTTTAAAGGAAAGGCAAATGGAATTTTTTAAAAATTTGTTTTTTACATATGCATTAAGTACACGCCATTACGGTTATTGCCAATAAAAACTGTCATGATTCATCAATATCGCCTTTCGTTTCTCCAACACTTAAGCGAAGACACAAAAACATTAAAAATCCAGCTGTACTACCCATACAAAACTGCCGCTTTTCCAGTTGTGACACTTTTCTTGGAAGTAATGGCACTCAGTAAAGTTAGTTTGCTTGATCTAACAATAATGGTGGTCAAAGAGTTAAGGGTATTAACTTTATTTGATAATAAAAGGTAACATACAAACCTAACAAACTAGCATAAATATCTATGTTGTAAATTCACTAATTTCATGGTCCGCTTGACCAATTAATATATTACAAGTGATTAAGGTTTGTAGTTGAGATAAAAAAGTTAAAAAAAAATAGAGGTCACGATAGTTCAAGTGCGGCGGCGTATCAAGCCCAAGATCGTGGGTTCGAATCCCGCTCGTGCCATTGACATCTCAATGTAGTAAGTTTTACTACGATTATTTTTGAGCCAAATGTGCTTTTCTACTGGTGTCAAGGCGAATTAGCTATTTAATATTCAAAATTGAAATAAATGTTTTATTTATTATTAAAAATAATGTATTTAGAACATTTAAAAAAATCGTTGAAACTGTAAAATAATGTAAAAGTTAAAAGACAACATTTTCAAGAGATTATGAAAAAACGATATTATAATTATTCTTCGTATGTAAGGTTTTGGTTGAAATGAAATAGTGCGTCGAGCGGGATTCGAACCCACGGCCTTCGGCTAAATACGCCGAATGGCAATGAAAAAAGGCAAAAAGGAGGGAAAATTCAAAAAGGTGGCGTTGAGATGGGAGGTTGGTGTCCGGATGGATCGAGTTCACGAGAGCTCATGTGGTAGAGCAGCGGCGTGTCTAACCGAGGGTCGTGGGTTCGAATCCCGCTCACGCCATTGATTTTTTTTTATCTCAACTAAAAATCTTAATTAATTGTAATGTATTAATTGGTCAAACGGACCCCGAAATTAGTGAGTTTAAATGAAGTGTACTTCACTAAAGCTCTCCGTGGCCATTTCATTTGTAGTCGAGAATCCAATCCGATTACACGACATTTGGTAAATGATAAAAAGGAGAGAAAACTGAAAAGGTGAGGTTGAGATGGGAGGTTGGTGTCCGAGTGGATCCAGGATAGCTCCCGTGGTAGAGCAGCGGCGTATCACTAGCCGAAGATCGTGGGTTCGAATCCTGCTCGTGCCGTAGAATTTTGGTCAAGCGGATCACCAAATTATTGAATTCTCTGCATAATTTAGTACTTTTTCAGTTCAATCGAAACAAGTTAAAATCGCGACAATAAAAGAGTCCGAAATAAGAATATGTGTAATTTTACGGTGATTTAAAAATATTTGCCTGATTCTCGGTATCTTATAAATTGAAACAAATGTCCGAGAGAGTAAAAAAGAAACAAGAAGTAAAATGATCAATTAAAGATTTAAAAAAAAAAGTATATTGCAAAAATCCGCCGAGGGTCTTGATCAGGGAACAATGAAAGCTCGGAATTATCTGAGAAAAAGGGGGATGTGATTTTCAGGTTCGACGAACACGTTTAATCTGCCGTAACACTATTATCCGCAGTGATGTGATAGCTAAATCGCTTTGATAACAACTCGGACGAGAAACCGGCCGCCGCGACGCCTATATATAGATAGAGATTGATTTTAACCGATTACAATCTTCTGCTGATAAAGGCCAATATCGGGATACACACTCGGTTTTCCATCGTTCTCTATTTCCCCCTCCTCCCCTTGTTCACCTATTACCAGGGAGAGAAAGTCTACTGTATATCAATTTTATTACTAAATTCTAGACTCTGTATTAACGGGTAGAGACGGTACAAAGCTGGTCTCAAAAAAAGGAAAGCTGTCAACAATTTTCTTGTTTTTTAAAATTTTTTTTGTTTATTTCCACAGAATTGGAACTCTACATATAAAATTATGCAGTAAGTTCACTTCGTTGAGCAATAAAGCGATAATAACTGTAAAACTGGGAACAAAAAAAAAGAACATTGGAACCTAAAATGGGTCGGCTGGCCGATATAGAACTTAGAAAAGTTTGACTTGACGATAATCCCTTTTTTAATCTCGAAGATGATTCCCAGATCATTGACAGAAACTCCACAATATACCGGGATATCGTTTTATCCCTCTGATCCGAAATCATTAAAGGGTGAGATCATCGGCGGCTCTATGTTTCCGTAAACCTTCCAACCTTTTACAGTAGTACAACCAGTGATGCTTGTCTGAATACACTGACAGCCAAAAAATTCCACCCACTTGTAATATAACTTTATTTGTATGTATTTTTATACATTAATTTTGAGTGTTTTAAAGTTTAAAAATTTAGTTTTTTCCAAAAAAAAAAAAAAAAACTAAAGAAAAAAATGTAAATTGCTAAGGAATAAAACCGGACAGATACAATTTGTTTTAGATTTTTAATTGACATTTCAACATCGCGTATTTCCTCCTCTTGCCTTAATGACATCTCGAAGATTCCTCGAAACCGTTTTCTATCAGTCTGGAGATGTCTCTTTTCCTGAAGATTAGCCCGTTGTTCACGAAGAGTCCTTTCACGATCGTGGAGTGTATCAGGAAGCGAGGATCGTACGTCCTCTTTGTCCTTTGATGTTATCCATAAATGTTCGATGGGGTAGAAGTCTGAAGAACGGGCTGGTCAAGCTAACACCCTGATGTTGTGTTGTTGAAAGTTCTTTCTACTATGCCAGCAACGTGAGGATGGGTATTTTCGTGCATTATCAGAAAGGAGCCCAAAATATGAGCAATCGAACTCATTAGGGAAGTATACCTCGGTCTCTCTTATAAATCTTATAAATACGACAGGACGTATTGCAACTTCTTATTATTGTAAACGTTGGCCAATTTGAGATTCTGGTCCATCAACACAGATAAGACTTCAAATCGTATGTCCTGTAATTATAAAAGTGTTTCAAACATTCAATTTGGGTTGATGAATGCGTTCAGTGAGAAGAGGTGGAGTGTTTTCTTATGTTAAATCATTTTTTAAAAGAAAACAAACTGTAACTTGCATGTAGATTGTATGGAATATGTGAACGCCTTCGAAGTTTAGAGATGTCCTTTGTGCACTATTCCCAACGGCAGTTCTCTCTCTCTCTCTCTCTCTCTCTCTCTCTCTCTCTCTCTCTCTCT
>CM077101.1:24507829-24529394 GCA_039619505.1 Cimex hemipterus
TCTCTCTCTCTCTCTCTCTCTCTCTCTCTCTCTCTCTCTCTCTCTCTTCCTGTGTGTGTGCGTGTTTTTGCGTATTGATGTTCAGAAATGTGTTGTGTTCCCTTAAAAAACTTTCGCCGTGATCAATGTTTTTAACAATTCGAACATGTACATTTTAATTGTTATTTGTTTTTTGCATGACTGTAATTTCGAAGTGTTTAACTTTTCCCGCCATATGTTGAACGCTTGTGTAAATCAAAATAGAAACGTAAAACGGAACTTAGCGTGGTTCTAGTTGAAAAACCTCTATCTTTCCGATTGTTCGTGTTCGGACGCATTTTGACCCTTCATCACCATTAGTCCGTTTTTCTCTTTCTTTTTTTTTTTTTATTAATTCCCAAGGAAGGTAAAGGATGATAATGAAGTTAATTTCGGACAAGCGAAAGATCCAAAAAGTCATCGCAGTATTAAGGGGGTGACAAACCTTGAACAGCTTTGTAAGGGTGGCGTTCGTTCAGGTGTTTAATTTTAATGAGTTTCTCTTATAAAAATGTATTCGAAGCATTTGAATTGCAAAGGGATACTGAAAATGTCTGTTATTCTTATTAAATGTTTGCACGGTTAGGATTACCGTTCACAATACGTTTGTAAATGGTTCAAATTGGTGTATTTTAAATACAAATGAATAGTTGTTTGTAGGTCATAGGCTCGTGATTCAAACCGGTAGTGCATAGCCGAGGCGCACGATATCAGAAACGAAGAACTGAATCGGTCCTCGACCCCGCCCGCAGGCCAATTAGCGTTTCAACTGCTCTCAAACGCATGCCCTTTTTTCACGCACGAAAATATCCAAGTATATTCCACCATCTTTTGATAACATCGAGGGGAAAATTGTGAAAAAAAGGGAGTCGGTGAATCGAACCAGAAAGCCGGCTGGGTAAGAGAAGGCTTGTCCAAAGACACAAGGTATAACCGGTTAGGTAGACTTTGAAACACACCTGACAGAATAATTATACTACGAAAATATGTGCTGTTTAGTGACCGTTAGTTAATGATTATTTGGAGATCGTGATATGCGGTCAGGTAGGTTTCAAAAAAAAACATTTTCTCTTTAGTGCCCACGTTTCGATCTTTATTGAGATCATCTTCAGAGTCTGGTATTGATAAACATTGCTTAATTTTTACAAATACATGTTGGATGTTAAAACATGAATTAATCTTCTAGCAGTTTTCTAGCATTGTATAAATTCATTTTTTTTAATCTAAAATTTAATAGCACTGTATAAATTCATATTGTTTTCCCATCCTACATGTATTTGTAAAAGTTGAACAATGTTTGTACATCCCAGGTGCTGAAGATGCTCTCAATAAAGATCGAAACGTTCGCACGGTAAAAAAAAAGTTTTTTAAAATCTACGTCACACCAGACCGCATCTCACCATCTCCGAATAACCAATACTATGAAAAGTTAATTTGGGTTTTCACCATGACAAAATAAATTATACTTAAATGTTGAAAGACTTATTATTAAAAATCTTTTAAATTTCGTGGTCCGATTGACCGAATAACTTCATTCATTTAATTTATCTTTGTGTAAGGTATTGGTTGAAATGAAAAAGTTAGTTGACGAGCGGGATTCGAACCCATGACCTTCGGCTAAATACGCCGCTGCTCTACCACTTCACGATAGCTCAAGTGATAGAAAAGCTGCGTATTGAGCCGAAGGTCATGGGTTCGAATCCCGCTCGTCACACTAGCTTTTTCCTTTCAACCAAATACCTTACATAAAAAGATTAATTAATTGAAAGTAGTAATTTGTTCGATAAGACCACGAAATATAGTGGATTTTTATAAAATGAAAAAAAGAAAATTTTCTTCATTTATCAAAATTTTAATCATTATACTAATTTTATTTATTATTTATTCGCTAATCGAATCCTGATTACACCACTTTTGAAAAATGGCAAAAAGGAGGGAAATTTAGAAAGGTTGAAGGTTGAAATGGGAAGTTGGCGATCGAGTGATCGAAGTCGTAGGCGTATTTAGCCGAAGGTCGTGGGTTCGAATCCCGCTCACACTAATATTTTCATCTCAACGAAGGCAAATAATTAATAGTAAAAAATAAGTAATTTCGTCAATTATACCACTAAACATAATGGATGTAATTATAATTATTGAAATTTCAATTTTTAAATTGTTTATTGCTTCAAAGAAAGGGTTATTTTGAAACAACAAGATAATTTGAGGTTAAAAAGGATTAATTTGAAAATAAAAAACGTTAAGTTGAAATTGGAAGAAAATATGGTATTAAAAAGGTTAAAGAAATTTTTAAAAAACTTAATTTCATATAAAAAAAAGTTTATTTCAACATGATAAAAATTAATTTCATATAATTCGTAATGGCGAGATTTATTTTCTCTGTTCATACAATTAATAAGCTTGTGATAACTAATTTATGAATTATCAATTATGATTTTTAATTATTGGATTGTCCGGAAAATAATGCAGGATTTTGGTATTAAACAAAAAAAAAGAAACTAGTTACTTTAAAGCAATGTTCTTTAATCAAAATAATTTCCCATACTCTCAATACATTTCTCCCAACGTGTTGGTAACTTATTAATTCCGTCTGAGTAGAATTCAGAATTTTTAGAATTGATAAAGTCAATAAATGCATTTTCCAGTTCCGTTTGATTTTTGAATATTATGTGTTGTAAGTAGTGGTCCAGGTGTCTAAAAAAATGGTAGTCAGTAGGCGAGAGGTCCGGAGAGTAGGGTGGGTGAGGCAAAGTTTCATAGCCAAGCTCCACTAATTTTTGTGACGTTACACGTGACACATGTGGTCGAGCGTTGTCATGCAACAAAATGGGCCCTTTCCGATTGACCAAAGAGGGCTTCATTACTGCCAATTTCTGATGCATGGTATTAATTTGGTTACAGTATGATTCAGCATTGATGGTTTCGCCAGGATTTAAGAAGCTGTAGTGTATTAAACCAAATGAAGCCCACCATACCGTAACCATTACCTTTTTTTGATGAGTTGGGGGCTTTGGAAAATGTATTGGAGCTTCTCCTTTGTCGAGCCACTGTCCAGAACGTCTAGTGTTATCGTAGAGAATCCACTTTTCGTCACATGTAACAATTCTGGCCAGAAATGGGTCATTTTTGTTTCGACAAAGAAGTGATGCACAAACATCAAAGCGCTGATTTTTTTGGCGATCGTTTAATGAGTGTGGAACCCAATTTTCGAGTTTTTTCACTTTTCCAATCGCCTTGAGGTGGTCAGCGACGGTCGTGTTACTGACTTTGAGTTGCTCTGCAAGTTCTCGAACAGTTGTTTTGGGGTTTTCTTCCACCACTGATCGCAGAACATCATCATTAAGAGAGGAAGGCCTTCCACGACCTTCTTCATCTTCAAGGCTGAAATCTCCCTCCCGAAATTTTTTAAACCACCTTTGCACAGTGCACTCATTAACACAACCATCGCCCCAGACTTGGTTAATGTTTCTAGCCGTTTGGGCTCCGCTTCGGCCGAGTTTAAACTCGTAAAAGAAAATCGTACGAAATTCTCGCTTTGACATTATAAGGATGACTGAATTATTTCCAAGTAGCGGAATGCTACAGAGGTAAACAAACAATATCATTTGGAAGAGGATTAATAAGTGTTGACATTCATACAAATGAGTAATCCTGTAAACGTAAACAGAATATTTTATATAGATTTTTTTAAATGAAAACTTAAAATCCTGCATTATTTTCCGGACAACCCAATAGTATCAAAAATACTTTTTTTAAGAGTACAATTATTATAAATTAATCAAACAAGTTCAATTGTATTATTATTATTATTATTTATCTTGCCTATTTCTAATCATTTATATTAAAGTATTTGCATAGTATTGCACTATATGTTTTATTTATACATAAATATTCGTTTTTCTGCTTTGAAAATGTAGATAAAGCACTTTGTGCTCAATCTTATGTGTATCTATTATTCATGGAAGGATACAACAGGTATATTTTCTCAAAAGGTCACATATTGATTATCGTGCAAACGGTGTAATGGCCTTGTTTACATGATCAAAATGTTCTCACTAATTGGACACAAAACGGACCGTACCGAAGGTCCGTAATGACACGTACAGATTCATTGTTTTCGTTGTTCGAACACCCTTTGAATATGGGCGAACAGGGCAAATTTCCTAAAATACGAACACGCCATTATATTTTGTTGGAAAATCGGTTTTGCTCGTGTTTTCCTCGGGGCGGTTTCACAATTCAGCCATTTTTCCATAATAGGAATTCCCAAGAGGAGCATTTCACATATTTTCAAGACAGTTTTTCATCTTAAACGCTTTCTTCTCCTTTAAGGTCCCGTCTCTATGGGGAAAAGTTTCAGATATTTAATCCCCCCCGCATCAACTCAGTGCGTTTCATATTCCACATTCCTGTCATTTTAGATAACAGCTGCTTATAATCCCATTTTGAAATTGTATTGACAATATTATAATTAATAGTGATTCCTTGTTTAAAAAGGAGAGGTCAACACGGCCAATATATTCAGAGTGGATGATGATAAATTACATTCCTACGAGCATTTCATCACAGTATTCCACCACGTCAAACATAGCAGACATAGAAAGGCGGAATATATTATAATTTCTAGCAAGAATGACATGATAAATATTTTTTGTCACTGCCTCGTAAAAAAATGGGACATCCTCACTCGATTAAAGCAGGGAGCAGTCTTACCCGATGCAACCTTATGCAACGCTATCCGATGCAAGTCCAAAAGTATAATTTACTAAGAAATTATTGTTTTTATAAGCATTAGCCGATAGGTAAATTATCCAAGAACCACCTAACCTATTCCTTATACTCCCTGATCTGGGGAATGGTGCTGGAAGTAGGAAGATGCTATGTAGAACTCAGTTTTAGAATGAGTCTCTCGTTAATTTTGTACATCTCAGGAAGAAGGATGATGGCTTTTCAGGATAATATATCGTTGGTGGTTCGGAGATTTAGGATTGAAAAGTGACAATCTAATATTGTTGATTTACAATAGAGAATAGTAAATAGGGAGCAAAAAATGACTTTTTCTTGGGATGCTTCTTGGAGTTCTTGAGTTTTAACGGTCTTAACTTTAATTTATAATGAATTTTATTTTTTAGTTTAACAGAAAGAATCGAAATGTTGATTTATAACGTTCTTTCGATGGGCGCATTGAGTATATAAATGATTTCCATTAGGTTGAAACTGCCGGTGGTTATCAATGATTACTTTTTCAATAAGATCAGTTTGCTCTTACAATCCCACCTTTGGAATTTTTTATAGTCACAAGGATTAGCACTCGTATTTCAACAAGGAGCGGGATTGTTTCATGTTTTATGGCGTATTCTTTTCCAGCCAGGGGAACATTAACTTCAATGACAAACTGGTCTGCTTGAAGGACAAGGGCGAGAAGTGTTCTTTCACAGTCGAGATGAGTCGAGGAAAACCTTCCTTTAAAAGATCGTTGGATCAAAAGACTCTTTGACGGGTGGAAAAAAACAATAAAAAAATTCTATACCTCAGGTCTTTGAGAAATTGGCAGTTTTGAATACGCTTATTTTTGTTTTCGCAGTTTTCAGGATTGACAGTTATAAAAATTTTTTCATATACACTGAAAGCGAAAAAGAAAGTTTCTACTCTCAATTTTTATTTTTTGTTCTTTACTGGATATTTGTAAAGAAAAATATACGATATAGCTAAATTTAAAAGTAGTAAACAATTAAACTGAGTAAAACAATGTTACCAACAATTTTGCTATCGAAACAGTTAAGAAAATATTCATGTAAGAACGAGTAGTTCCTTCTTTTGCGTTGTTGATCACCGCCTGCATTTAACGGAGGGTCGTTGTAAAACCGGGAACACGCCCGATGCAACGCTTTGCGACGCTACCCGACGCAAATCCCAAGTCCATTTTTCCATGAGATTGTATTACCCCCGTGCACATCTGCCCGATGCGACGCAACGATACTCAATGCTACGCTCTGCGATCCCCACTGTCCAGATTTTCATCGGGTAGCATCCAGTACTGTCGAAGACAAAAGAACCGGACACTCATATTTTTGTTCAAACTAACATTCTTATTTTAATATAAAAAACATAATATAAAAAACATTATAAATTAACCGGGATCAAAAATTTATTAGTTTTTATTTTATGAAAAAATAAAGAAATAATTTTAATGGCTTGTTAGAAAATTGATCAAAACACCGGAATGACTTTATCTAAAACTGTCGAGTTTAACAAACAATTTAATGCATGGTTTCGCTTAAAATAATGCATTAAGCACAAAAGAGACGTTGGGATTGTGATAGTGATTTATGATACACGCCGGGTGACTGTACGTGGCGTGCGCTTGACGTCGCATAGATGCGCAAACGTGACAAGGCGTCGGGTAGTGCTTCATCTGCTAAGTATGTTCCCGCCTTAAAGGACAAGCCGCGCAAGGTTGACGGACGGACACGTTGGGCTAAAACCATGTAGCGAAACGTCGCTCGATATATCCCACTTAATTAAAGGGTGCAATTCCTTAGATTCATCTAAAAAGCGAGTAGGAATGCTACCCTCCATATGGGAATTGAGCTTGACGTATTGGTGAAAGCAGGGTTGTTTTATTACTACATAGTAATGATGGTTTTGTTCAGAGTGAACGTATTGATTGGCTTAAACTGTAGTGTGAGAGGGTGGCCGATTATTGAGTACTTTTCACCATCACTTAAGTTAGTTGAATAATATGTGTAAGGTTGATACAGCATACGTAGTACTCTTAAGGATCAAACTTGGTCCTTGTTTTTGAACAGTCGGTGTACCTTAAGGAGTTGATTCCAGTCTTTCGTTTCAGGTCTAATAACGTTTGAACTTGTCAAAGTTGAATCTGAGAGTTTTAACATGAGTTGGCGTACCTAATATGGCGTGAAGCTCCTAAGTGCTAGCTAATTTTTTTAACTTGACCAAGCCTTGACGGTTGTCCATGTAAGAACCTATTGATAGTTGCTCTCAATTGGAAGTTTACTTTCTAGTTTACTTCCAAAGATGCAATTTTTGTTGTCCTCGTGGTTCTAATGGTATGTAGGCATGGCATGCCTGTAGTAGTCGCCTTGGCCTCCACAGTCCTGGTCAACCACAATACTGAAAGAAATTGTAACTGGTGGAATAGTTAAAGAATAATAAAGAAGAAATTATTAATGAAATTCGACTCCGCTCCGAGGAATATCGAGTACTCTGGGGTGAGTGTGTGACTTCTGGGGAGTAAAAGTAAGTTACCTGCGAGAGTGGTGTGGGTTCGACCTCGCCCAGAAGAATATCGAGTGCTCTGGGGCGAGTGAATATGACCAGACAACTATGTTTGTGATGATGTAAATATGTGTATTGTATGTTTTGTTTCTATTCTGTATTTTACAATGTGAAGTACAATTTAAGGATATCGACTTGGTACACATTTAAAACCATAGAGTCAGAAACCAGTGCGCTCAAATGGCTGCTGTTCAAAATAAAAGACTCGCGAAAGAATAGAAAAATATGGAAAACACGCATAGGGGCGTCGACGACCTCAGCTGCTTTTCGGGCCATAAACTTCCCACTTTATTATGGCAAACCATTAAAGGTTTTGGAGTTTTGAGTGATTTTTATCTTGATACTATTCAGAAGACATTTTAAAACATGTATAATCTTTTCAAACTGAGTTTTACGATGAAACTTTTAAAGTGAAATTAAACCGAAATCGATAGAGAGTTTGGCGTTGTCATTGCCCTTTGAATAATTAATCTTTCCCAGAAATTCAACTGTAACACAATTAGTCAAAATTAAAGAGCTAATTTACTCATTAATGAGCTATTAAGAGGAGTTTCAGTTTACAATTAAATAGAGTGAGCGAAGCCTCGGAGAATTTATTGTTTATCGCCTAGGAAACAAGTCGTTTATCTGCAGTTTCCATGTTCAATTCTCTGTTCGGATTCACCACGAGGGAAAGCTCCATGTCTCTCGAGAGCTGGCGGATGTATGAAATGTCCTCTCATAAACCGCTAATTCAATTTATTTGTTTTGAAAGTTTCCTACATTACTCTATATTCTACTGGATGGTGATCGAAAAATATTGAGTTATTTATGAACTTCTTTTATTACGTACTGTCTTCGTTATTCGCGTATTCCAGTGTTATAATATATCAGATAAGATTTGAAAAATAATAATTTCAGTTAATTCATTCCGTCAATACGTCACAATTTGACAGTTAGCTCTATTGTATGCAGGGTGACTGTCGGTACCGTCGAAAATTTCAGGTGTTTCTACTCAGCATACCCAAAATGACCACCAGCAGCGATTTGATTTTTTCCTCTTCCTTGCTGTTGGTCATTTAGTTCTAAATTTTGCCTCCTCGTAAAGTGGTAAAGATACAATCCTTCCCGACCGAGGGTGTTCCGAACTGTCCATTATGAAACTCCAAGGTCTATAGATAACTCACGCGTTCGAGAGAAAGAACCAGTTTTCCTCAGCCTCTGGTGAAGTCGTTGGAAGGTGTGATCCTGGTCTCCCGCGCACACCCTGGATATAGAAGGTCACTATACTTCCCAGAGTAGTGGGAATTTCCGAGCGTGGAAACTACCTGATCCCCTCTGGGCGCGATTTCGTTTAAAGTGGAATTGCTAACCACCCCCTAGAGGAGACCGCCTACGGTAAACGCCTCCAATCGAGCTCAGCCTACACCTATGTGCAAAGCTACTCGTGTAGGAGAAACTGATTCACTACTCGTTCCCATCCGCCACTACTCACGCATTCGAGGGACTTTCAGTATAATCATCCATCAGCCGTCCGATCCGCCATATCCCGTGAGGCCGGGTGTATAACAATGGACATGGTCAAGTTTCGTGCGAAGGTCACAGCCTCTTCTCTAAGTACTCGCCCGGGGTCTCGCCACGACCAACTACGAGTCCATTCCCATTGTAACAGGTGCTGAACCTTGGATCATTTTAGTACAGATGGCTATGCACCCTCCCCTATCTATGCAGACAGTATCTGATACCCTAACCCTCGTGTGCCTCTGATAAGGCCGGATCAAAGGCCGACACGAGTATAGCTTGTTCTTCAGAGAGGTTGCCAAGCCCTCAGGGCTGCACCATTATTTTGCGCCCGGACACCCCCCCTTGTAACCAACTGTTGGGAGGGGTCACAGGAAGTAGTGAAGGAATCTGGAGTGAGAAAAGGACGTCAACGAGAACAAGAGGTACCCCATCTTGGGTACCTTAATCAGATTGTACCACCCGTCGTCATAGTAGTTCAACTAAGTGGGCCACGACTCACTTGGTGGGATGAGACATGCAGACAGCGCCAATTGCACATTTTGAAGTATTACTTGATCTTCCATTTCAAATAGAATCTAGAACAACTGACCATAGGATCTTGCAAGGGCTACCATCAAGGCTGGGTTAAGTGGATGGTAATGCAATAAGCAGAAAGAAAAAGCCATGTCAGCTACGAAGTGATCAACCACTCAAAAGAGAAATAATGTGGGACAGAAATAAAAAACCCACAGAAAGGAAATGCAATTACGGCAGTCAAAGACCTTGTACTTTGCAAGAGAAGGATCGAGTCGATGTCCTAAGGAACTAGGAAAGTACAGCAAGCCTCGGCATTGTTTCTAGAACAAAAACCCCACGTCTTAGTATTCGTCATCATCATAAGATGAAAGATTGAAATGTAAACATTTACTTCTCTACTTTTCAGAACTATTCTACCAATTTTTGTTTCTTGATAACTATCGGCGCAACTGGGTCTGCAATTCTGCTGAGAATCTGTTCTTTAAAGCACACATCACACTCAGTGAGTCAGAGCACACGAGGTAGGATAAATATACACTGTAAATAGAATTTGTGAGATTTTCCATAAGATAAAATTCAAGAGCTGATGCCATCTAGCAGTTTCACTAACATGCGACATTTTTCTCACAAACTCACGTTTTGATCTTGCTGATTGACTGAAAAGAGCAATAAAAAAAATTGAAATCAAATTTTGCATCAAATCCGTTTTATTCCGCAATATAATTTGACCCTAAGCATAATAAATTCCAATAAACATTCATTATTAAAGTCAACGTTGTATATTTTAAGCCGAATACTTTCTTGGGCTTTTCTATCAAAACAAACTCGAATTAAATTTCGATTTAGGTAAGTTAAGGAAGAGATGGCAAAGGGGGCTTATCGAACTTTATGACTTATTCAAGTTGACACGTCAAGCACAGCCCTAGATCAGTTCTGACAAGTCATAAACTCAATTAAAGTAAAATACGTAATTTGTAAAGTGCGTATTTAGAGATTCAAGGCCGGGCTTTTATTTAAAGCGATTTAATTTACAAGATTGTGATTCGATATTTTCTATTTTACACAAAAAATAATTGCAGTATTCTACATTCCCGTCTGTAGATCACATTTTATTTTTATTTAACTTTTCCTGTTTTTTTAACGATTTATAACTGTTCAATTATCCAAATAGCAATTGGTTCAAATAGGATTGGAGTCGTTTATTTTTATCCCAGATACTCCGTTATCTTCTTAGGAAGACTTTTCCCGTAACCTACCGGCACTTGACTGGTACACAGTGGGATAATGAAAAGTCGAACGCTAAGTATCTGACATACATTTTCATTTTTTACCCTGCCCGATTTATCATTCGATTCTATACAATCTTATTATACTCTCAAGGACAATGGCTACTTATATTTATTTTTTCTATTTTTCAAAATAACTAGGATGAGTTAGATATAAATACAACTAGTTAAGGTTTTTAGTTAAGATACAAAAGTCAGTGTCACGAGCGGGATTCGAACCCGCGATCTTCGGCTAGAAACACCGCTGCTCTACCACTTGAGCTCTCGTGACCTCGATCCTCTCGGACACTAACTTCCCGTCTCTTCAATTAGTGTCCAGGTGGGTCGAGGTCACGAGAGCTCAAGTGGTAGAGCAGCGGTGTTTCTAGCCGAAGATCGCGGGTTCGAATCCCGCTCGTGACGCTGACTTTTTACTTTAACTTAAAAAACTACATTAATTGAAAGATATTAATAGGTCAAGCGGACCACGAAAACTGGTGAATTGGATAAATCACTTGTTTTTTACCTACCTTTATAGATTGTTGATAATCCTTTTTCATTAAAATTGAAGAATGGAGTTCAATTTAGGAAAAATAGCGAGCTCTGAAGATGAATCAGAAACGTGGCCCGAAATACATGAATAACCGAAATATATTAAATAAAAATAAATTGTTGAGTACGGTTAAAAACACAACGAACCTTCTAAATTTACTATATTTTTACCACCAAATAAACTAACATTAATATAAAAAAATAAAATTCGATAAATAAAGAAAATCTTCTTTTTTTTAATTAAATCCATTATATTTAGTAGTCTAATGACCAAATTACTACTATTACTAAACTACTTTCAATTAATTAATCTTTTTATGTGAGGTAATTGGATGAAATGAAAAAGCTAGTGTCACGAGCGGGGTTCGAACCCACAACTTCGGCTAAATGTACCGTAATCAGGGTTGGATTCGTGAAGATACACTTCGTTTTACTTATTAAATCCATTACATTTCGTTGTCCGATTGACCAAATAGCTTTGTCCAATTAATTAATATCTTCATGTTAGGTTTTTGGTTGAAATGAAATTTAATTTTTTTTTTTTTAGGTTTGAGAATAGCTTATAGGAAGCACGTGTTCACGCGGAAATATCCTGTCAAAACCTGACGGCAAGGTAGACAACTTGGCAAAATGCGAGGTTTACAACTTAATTGTAATAATTGCGATATTAAAAATATACGACAAAACGGTAAAGAAATAAAAAAGAGGGTTCAAGAACATATACCTAAATGGAACAAATTTTCGTAATTTAAGGACCATCTAAAACAAACAAAACACAATTTAAATTTAAATTTAAATACAATCGTGTTACATAGTTTCAACAAAGGGAGGGAACTGGATTGGTTTGAGAATTTTGAAATTAAAAAATGTAAAATTGAAGATAAATGAATTAATAAATTATTGTTATTGAAATAAATTAATAATATCTTGGATTCTGATCTGCCTCCTTTAAATATGCATGAATAAAATTAAATGAACAAAACAATTAATTAATTAAATTTTTATTTTAGAATAAATAAATGAACAAAAAATTTCAAAAATTAAATAAAATAAATAAAAATGTTTAAAAAATTAACCACTTAATTAATTTCTTACAGTATTGACAAATATAAAATTTAATTTTGTTATAATTTCCGCTTTTCGACGCGATAATTGAGCGGGTTTTTTTTTTTTTTGGTTTTTTATTTTATTTTTTTTTTTTAATTTTAATTTTAATTTTTTTTACGAGGGTTCGCAACAGCAGAGGTTATATAAACCCTCAGGGTGCTGGTGTTTTTGAAAAAAAAGCCCATTTGTAAGTACGTCGGGTTCGAATGCAGGGCCGCTGGATTCGAACCGGGGACCTTCACCTTACAGTGATGAGCGCCGTGTCAAAGACGGAACCTTGCGGCCGCCGACGCCGCCCTGAGCGACCCCCCAGAGGTTCAGTCTTGCAATTTATGTCGAGAGGCGTGGTTGTAGAGCTTCTTCAACCTGATGGTGAGCTCTAGGCTCGAAATCCGGGTCGTTGGAAAACAACTTACTGTGAGTAGGAACTATCATTTTCAAAAGATTGAACAACACACTCACTCCGCGATTTATCTTTTCTTTCAATCAGCTCAATTCCATCCTTTCCGGAAACCTACTTGTCGAGTGAATTAATTGTTTTTGTTTATTTTTTCTGGGTTGAGTTGATCGAGTGAAGATGTACACACATGCCCCGATTTGCTTGGTCGAACTTCGATTTTTTCACGGGTTTAACGTGGCGGTTTCTTGTGAATCTTGTCAGTTGCTCTTGTCTGCTCTCATTCTTTGGATTAATTCATTATTTTGCGCATCGGCTAGTAATAGCTTAATTAGTTCAGTGTATGTCGTTATCTTTTTGATGGAGAAAGTTCGTGTTTTGGACGGCGCCAGGACTGTTGCCGGCTTCGAAAAGAGGTAGGGATACATTATCTCTTTGTCTTACGAACCTTCATACCACTTCACCAAAACACCATTCTTCTTAAGGAAGCCATTTAATTACGGTTTCGTAGTGCGATAAGGGAAATAAAACGATCGTTTCTAGCCGTCGTAATCGCGTTCGACCATTACCTCGATCGAGACTTCCCGTGCCCCTATCAGCAGTAGACACAATATTGTGGACATAAGAGCGCAGACCACCTACGACTTGGGCTATGTAGAGCCTTGATGTCACGGTGTGTGGCCTGACGAGTTTACTCATAGAGTTTTGATCTGTCGTATTCCGACCCAAGTTGTTCCGACGGTGCGGAAAGGCTCGGGACTCCTATATGGCTTTCTTCATAGACATTATTACTCTAAACGGTCCGTTAAAGGGTGAGTTCTATAACAGTCGTCATAACGCCTCGTGAGAATTGACTAGTCTCTTTATATACCGCATCAGGAGGGAAACTATTCACAAGACCTCTCTCTCAGGGTCAGTTGAACTATGGAGTGACAGAACTGGGCTCGTTTGGTTTGTGTCAGATGACCAGTTTGTAGAAAAGAATGAAAATAATTTGCTTCATGTGCCATGCTTGAGTCACAGCTTTTTTTCAAAGATAGTTATGGTATAAGGTGGACTGAGCGTCCATGCCGTTACCAGAATGATTATTATACAGAATCGAACTTCGACTGCACTAATTTACATTGAGGAAGTATTTGTTTCTCACGGGCTCCATTTATAGGGACAACTTTATGTTAATGGAGAATGTAGGGATTATCACAATGAAGCGGGACGTCCTCCTAACATGCATCGTACAGAACACTTATAGGTCATGATAAAGAGACGGATTAGAAATCGTTCGCCGCATCCAACGAGCCTTGGACAGCTTCAAATCGTTCCGGTTGAAGAGTGGGATTCTGTTTATCGAGACAAAATGTACTCACTTATTTTACTCGATGCCGAGGAATTTCCTCCCCCAAAGCCAGAAGTGACAATATGCGTTATTAAAAGCAAAACAAGTTAATAAATTATTAATTAAATTTTAATCTATTAGTCATTGATTTTTCCTGCGTTTTGATGTCATTAGTTTCAAACAATCATTATTAGATATTTTTTATTAAACCTCACGAATTTCTCATCTCGTAGGTGGTTTACGTCGAAGTATGTTGCAATTAATATAACCATAAAAATACATAGTTTTTAAAATACCAGTGTACGTTTTTATTTTGCCTTGGAGTGTATTTATTTGTCTGTGAAAATTCTCTTATTTTTTAAAAATTTAAATCGGAAATATCTTACACGTTAAAAGAAGAAAGTATTCAATTTGATATAACATTTATTTTAAAAAAAAATAAAATAAAATATAAAATTCAACCCAGCACGAAGTTATTGGAGAGGGAAGAAATGTAGACGATTTATTTATACTAAGCAGTCTTGCCAATATTCCCACTGATGCTGCAACTTAAAACGATCAATCCAAACCTTGAAATAACGAGGTTTTATTACAAAACTAACATCCATAAAATCCCATTATTTCAACTTTTATTTTTTTTACAACATAAATTTAAAACTTCCCCTGTATTTGTAGAAAAGAAAGTGCGCATGGGAGGCGGAGGCGGTGGTGGAGGAGGATTTTGGGGTAAGCGTCAAAACGTCAGTTGTGCGGATTGTCTGGAGTTATAAGATATTGATTTTCATCTTTTTCGAAGGGGGAGGCCAGCCTATACAGCACCCCCTCTCAATCAGATTTGTTCAACCTGACATTCGTCCCCAAAACTATTGTCGTCCTCGTCCATTGAAACGAAAGAGGAATCAGAGAATTTTTATTTTATTTTATTTTTTTTCTAAACTCTCGCCCTTTTTTTATTGTGGGTCATTTTAATGTTTAGCCCATTATGAATATTGGCTTCAATTGAGCGGCGACGGCCTGCGTTTTTAATGGCGTGGAAGAATGAGCGGTTCAAGTAGAAAGGTGCTGTTTTACGAATCGTTTCTACCTAAGAACGTAAATTCTCTTAAACAATCCATATTTACAAAAAAAATGCCTCATTATCTCTTATATAAATATATATAAAACGATAAAAAATACATATATTTTAAAATATCAGTGTACCTTTTACTCAAACATAATACTATTCGATGGCAGAAAATCGAATAGTCCACCCTCAAGAAGGTGAGCAGCATACAGTGAAAGGTTGCTCAATGTGTCCTGTCTAATTAAAAGGTGCCATTCTTGGCTCCTTATAGAGAGCGAGTAACCGCCAGATATGAGAATTGTGCTAGTAACAGGAGGAGACAGCAATATTTTTGTACACTGTATACAGAATTTTTTATTTTAGATAATTTTATATTAGTATATAATGAAGTTTGTTGATAGATACATTCTGTGTTAAGTAATCCCTGTGAATTTATTTTACAAACGTGAATGTGTGAAAAATTCAAGAAGACTTCGAACATTCGTTCACAGCTGAATGCAAATTGGTTTAGATCATTATTTACTTTACAAAACAATAATTACGTAGGACATCAAATTAATAATTTTATTTATCACACAAAAAACACCCCAAAATACCGTTTGCGAACGATAATATGATTGTTTCATAGAAAGTCCTTTAATATTTTGTATGTCCTCCTTTGGCTTTCAAACCTGCACCAGCTCTCCTGAGTATACTTCTCACGAGATTTATGTACTGTTCTGGATCAATTAGGTTACTTGGGTTTTTTCCCCAAAGTTGATCTAAGTTTGAAGCGTCTCCTGCACCATCGGCTAAAGGTTTTTTAGTTTTTTACACGACGCGCAGCATTCAGCTTAGCGGTTTTATGTATATAAGGGACTAAAACGTAGTCCACTTAGCTGGCAGAATATCAAATAGTCCACCCTCAAGTATCTATTTTTCACTGTAAATCTGTAAACGGACATTCTTGGCTCCTTACAGAGAGCGAGTAACCACCAGATATGAGAATTGTGCTAGTAAGGCAGCGGATCTTTTGGTCCCAGGAGACTTTTTTTGTACATTTTTTATTTTAAGTAATCTTATAGGTTATATATAAAAAAAGTTTGCTCATAGATGCGTTCTGTGTTAACTAATTCCTGAGAATGTATTTATAAGCGTGAATGTGTGAAACTTTCAAGAACGTCAATGGCGGTACATCAAGTACCCCACCCGCAAATATATAAGTCCAGCATACTGAGCAGCCAGAATTTAATGTACAAAAAAAATTTTTTAATCATAGAAAATGGTGCTTAGTGGTTTTAAAGTTTTATGGTTAAAGATATTTTTTAATAATTTTTGTTTGTCAATTTATGAAACCTTGATTTTTTTCCAAACTTGCGAATCTTTACATGGACTCTTTCAAGAGCTTTGGAATAAGACCAGAACGAACTCTCTACGTCAAATAAAACCAAAGTTATTAAGGGTGGACCATTCTTTTTTCGTGCACGCTGCACATATATTTCTCTCTCTCTCTCTCTCTATCTCTCTCTCTCTCTCTCTCTCTCTCTCTTTCTCTCTCTTTATACGTTATCCTTTTAAAAATAAACTACAGGCTAGAAGGTAAAGATTGAAGAATTGAACGAGAAAGTTGAAAATATGTTAGTACGATTGAATTTGGCAGATGTTCTGAGTGAAAATCTTTTGAAATTTCAGTCTTAATGAAACATTGGAAATGTAAAATCTTTAATTCGAATTTCATTTTTCAAAATTGTTTTGGTTTTGAACATTTTTTTAAATAAAAGCATGCAGCTGGCAGTTAGAGGGGAATATTTAAATTTCAAGAACCGACAATAAAAACGAGCGAATTTGAAAAAAATTGAGGAAAAATAAAAGGAAAGTATAAGCATTTTATAGTTTATATTTATGGGTTATTGAATTTGTTTGAGAATTAATTAAACCTTTGATTTTGTTGTAAACAAGCCCTCAAACTCGTGCGTTAAAGAATAATCATTTATCGATTAATTTAGAGGGGTTTGGCATACTAAAATATTTGGATAGACTGTTAGCCACACGTAAATTGTTTTCTTTGTACAATTTTTAATTTAAACAAAGTGTTAGTGCAACTATTATCCGTGAAGAAGTGAGTGCGGGTGCGTGTTTGTTGGGGAATATTAAACCGCCGTGCGCCTTAAAATATGGATCCTAATATTTAATATAGGAGGAATTTTGTAATACATTCTGCTACTGTACGGTATAAAATTACGACCATTCATCTTATTAAGGAAAAAGCCTGATACGATGTACATGTCTTGATAACTTTAATACAAAACATCTGAACAAACGGATATAACAAAGCGATACGAAATAAAACTGATATTTAGTCAAACAGAGTTTAAATTTTACAAAACTATACAAATACTACTGTACAAAAATGTTTGGGGCAAATCATTTTGTACTGAAAAGTCATTCTTGCACTTTTGAAGCTTTTATTGATTAACTCTTTTTTTTAACTAAAGAAGAAAATTTAAAAAGGTAGCAAAACCCTTTTCTGCAGAGAGAATGGATCGGGTCCCCTGAAATTCCGTGCTTTAGAATTACTTCAGATAAGTCTTCGAAAGTTGAGAATCAAGTTATCTAGTGCATCATGAATTCATGTTGTTTAGAGATAACCTTTTATGTATTTTATTTATATAAAATCCACCTTCCAAAATAAAATATTGTTTATTAATTAAATTCACTAGTTTCTTCGTCCGCTTGGCCAATTAGCATATTTCAATTAATTAATTTCAACTAATTGATAATTGTTGTAATTAACTGTAGAGCCGTGAAGAAGCTTGTAATAAAGTTCATTAGATTTAGTGGCCTATTGACCAAATTACTTCTTTCAACTAATCACCCTTTTTATGTAAGGTTTTGGTTGAAATGAAAAAGTTAGTCCGGGATTCGAACCCACGACCTTCGGCTCAATACGACGCCGCTCTAACCCTTGAGTTATCATGACTTCGATCCATTCGGTCACCAACTAAAAGGTTGTAGGTTGAAATGGAGAGTTTGTGCACGAGTGGATCGAAGTCACGATAGCTGAAGTGGTTAGAGCTGTCGCGTATTGAGCGGAAGGTCGTGGGTTCGAATCCCGAGAGAGTTATACTGACTTTTTAATTTCAACCAAAACCTTACGTAAAAAGATTAATAGATTGAAAACTGTAATCGAGTACAATTAATTAAGGTTTTTAGTTGAGATAAAAAAAGTCAGTGTCACGAGCGGGATTCGAACCCACGATCTTCGGCTAGGTACGCCGCTGCTCTACCACTTGAGCTATCATGTCGATCCACAGATGGACATGACATTTGAAAATGGCAGAAAGGAGGGAAAACTCAAAAGTTGGGGTTGAGATGTGAAGTTAATGTCCGAGTGGATCGTGGTCACGATAGCTCAAGTCGTAGAGCAGCGGCGTATTTATCCGAAGATCGTGGGTTCGAATCCCGCTCGTGACACTGACTTTTTATCTCATCTAAAAACCTTAATTATTTGAAAATTGTTTATTAACATCTTTCTGCAAGAGAAATTGTTGTGTAATGTCTTTATGGCGTAAATTGCCCAGCAGGTAGGGAAAGTTTGAGCACAGCCAGAAATTCACTTGTTACTTTTACTCGTAAAGTTTATACTTTAAAGCTATTATGGGGTAACGACATTTCTTTTTTTTCTTTTTTTAATTAAAAAACCTTTTCTGCATAGAACGAAACTGGCCCAATGAGATTCTGAGCTTAAGAATTGCTTGAAATGATTTTTTGAAATTGTGAATCAAGTGTTCTGTGTATCTCGCTTTGATGCTTTGACGGACTCTCCATCCCATCGCCGTTCCATCTCGCCTTTCAAGTCTAATCTTGTCAAACATAACTGCCCAAAAGAATACATCGTCCCAACTACAAAAGAATGCAGCATTGTTTTGGCGCGAAAACGTGAGCAATTCCAATGATCAAAAAATCACTTTTCCAAAAAAGGTTATATGCTTTTAGGCTAAGCCGTGTAGGATCCGCCACTACAGTTTGATTGTGTTTATTTTTCATAATTTATTCATACTTATTTATAAGTTTTTTTTAAGCTAAGTTTGATCGTTCATTTATTATTTATTATATCCATTATATTTCATGGACCAATTGACCAAATAACTTCTTTCAATTAATTAATCTTTATGTAAGGTATCGGTTGAATGAAAAAGTTAGTGCCACGAACGGGATTCGAACCCACGATCTTCAGCTAAATACACCTCTCCTCTACCCCTCGAGGTATCGTGACATAGATCCACTCGGACACCAACTTCCCATTTCAATCTTCATTTCACTTACATTAACATTAATTATTTGAAGGAAGTTATTTGTCAATTAGACCAAGAAATATAATGGATTTAATAAGTAAAACGAAGTATATTTTCATCAAAACTCACCGTGGCCATTTGTCGCCGTATGAAAAACGGCAAACAGAGGGAAAATTCGAAAGGTAGGTTGAGATGGGAAGTTGTGTCCGAGTGAATCGAAGTCACGGTAGCTTAAGGTGAGTAGCGGTGTATCTACCCGAAGATCATGGGTTCGAATCCCGCTCGTAATACCTTTTTTTTCATTTCAAAATACCTTACATGAAGATTTATTATTTATGTTATATCAGGATGTCATTTAGGCAAACTTCACAATCCCATGCAATAGGCAATGAAAGCAGGACGTTTTGGCGAGACATTTTTGTGGGTAATGATGGCGACATTTTAACCTCTCGGTGAATTGCATTTTTTCACATTTCGGCACACTTTTCTCCAAAACTCATCACCATATTGAAACGATTCTTTATTCATTTCGTAGAACAATAATAAGCAAAGGGGGTGTCGGTGGCTGCAACGGTTTAGGCGTTGACACGGCGCTCATCACTTTAAGGTAAAGGTCCCGGGTTCGAATCCAGCGGCCCTGCATTCGAACCTGGCATACTTACATAACCTTGCTGATGTTGCAAATCCTCGCAAAAAAACAAGGAGAAAAAGAAAATTATCAAAAAAAATTAAGTTTCGCAAAAACAACCAGGAGCTGAGAAATAATTTTGTTACAAAAAAGAAGGTGTGAATTTTGTCCCAAATTAGGTTGCTGCAAAAATTAATAACTTTCCTCCAAAACGTTTCATCGTATAGGAACTTTTTTATTTTTATTTTTTTAACAGAATAAATTCGAAACGATCTTCGTAAATTATATTTCTGTAAAACAGTAGGAACAATAACTGTTGTGTATATAAAAAAAAAAATTTAGCATTTTTTCACCATTTTAAGATGTTGCCAAAAATTAACAATTCTCTATTTTTCAAAATCTCAAATTTAAATTTTGTACCGGCAAAAACCAGTCACAAAAACATAACATAACTTCGGTAAAATAGATACTTTTTTCAGTTTGGTTGACCTAAAATAAGCTAGTTAATTTTTTTTAAAATTTACATTCCATTATGATACGCTTAAAACAGGACCATACACAAATTTTCACTCGGATGAAGTTAAATCGCACCCTCGACCAATTTGTTTTGTCCACCACCCCATCGACTGATGAAATAACCAGTAACGTAATCAAATATCAAAGAAATCTTGTCAAAATATTTTTCCCACATAAAAAGTAAAAAAAAAGTAATAGAATTTGAAGGTAAATTTAATTAAATCTTGTTATAAACCTTTGAACCTTTTAACTCAGCACGTGAAGCTTTAAAAAAAAACTCCAGTTGGAGTAGGTTACCTAAGACTCGTAAACCCGCATACAATGAGAAAAAATAGGATCACAATTTTTTTTATTCAACTGTTACTGATTTCAAGTAATTATATATTTTTTGTTATTAGGTATTTTCATAATTATAAATATTTATAGGCCACATTTTCACTCACGAACACTCTGGTCATGAAGTTAAAAGCAAATTCTGTTGTTCCTGGCTAGCTTTCGACCTATTTTAAGGCCATCATCAGGGCAAGACAATCTTACATATGTCTCCAGATTGACATATCTAAGTTTTCTACTGGCGATGTCAAATTTCCTTGAAGACAGATTAGCGACCAGTACTGCCTAACTGTAAAAAAACCACTTAAAAATGTCATTCTGTAAACATATTTAAGATTATTTTGCCCTGATGATGTCCTTAAAATAGGTCGAAAGCTTGGCAGTAGCGACTAACTTTGCTTTCAACTTCAAGCCCATACCTTGATCCCGAGTGTTCATTTTTCATTACTGGCAGGAAAAATTAAATCTTTGGTTTCACAAAGCTTTGACCAGATGAGAACAATATATATTTATATATATTACGGAAATGGAAATGTAGACAATCAGTAAAAATGGTTAAATACAGAAAATGCAGCAATATACAAAATACAATGATATATATAAATTATTCACTATTTTCGTGGTCCGCTGGAACAATTAGTGATAATTAATTGCGGTTTTTGGTTGTGATGAAAAAAAGTTAATGGCACGAGAGGGATTCGAACCCACCACCTTCGGCTAGATACGCCGCTGCTCTACCACCTGAGCTATCGTGACCC